>CAXAMN010003224.1:1415102-1431805 GCA_963970005.1 Durusdinium trenchii
AGAAGTCCATGTGGCAGGACTTTTCACAAGTGATGCTGTTGCAAAGGGCATTTCAAGGCCGATTTCTGACGCTCACTCCACGCCACCCTGGGTTACCAGCTCGTCTGCTCAGACGATGAAGAAAAACCTAGCTGGGAAAGGGACATTCGAATCAGGGTTCGAGTTTTCTTGGAAAACTTGGCGGCTGCAATCTCTGTCATCCCATCAGAGATGTACTGGCGCGCTGAGCTGGAATTGCGCCAGCGGCCTTTGATTAGGATTAAGTCCATCGGGACTTGGGCTCTATACAATTGTGTCGCTCCTCCCCTTCTAAGGGAATATGGACGGTATCCATGCTCGCTGAGCCGGAAAAAGGAGATGATCCTGCTAAACTGCACACGAAATTGTTGACTGGACTCCCTCCAGATCAGACCTCTTCGAGGTTGCAAAGCCAAAAACGTGCGAGTAAGGTGAAGCACAGCCGGCTCACGAATCACGATATGTTCTCCAGGTCCTGTTTTGCCACTTGTCTTTGTTTCAGAAAGGTGGGTGATGACCGCATTGGTGTCAACGTTGACGTCGTTTAGACAAAGTTGGAGAAGTTCACCTGTTCTGAAAAGACCGAAGAAGCCTATGGCCAGTAGAAAACTCATTGTGATGTCTCGGATCTCCAAGCATCGAGCCACCATTGCCCAGAGAAGCTCCAGGCTGAGTGGCGTCGCCTGCCAGCACTTCTCACTCTTTCTCCACAGGCCGAAGAGGTGCCAGCTGTAAGACAACTTCTTTCGAAGAAAAGGCAAGAAAACCTGCAGCCCGCTGAGTACATCGCCAGCAAAGGACAACGGATTCGCCTTGTTCGTAGGCGTACTCTAAAAAGTTTCCCAGCTCCAGATCAAAAGCTGTGACCGACTCTAGATCTCCTGAGATAAAATCCCAATCCTCTAAAAGCGCGGTGCACAGCCTCTCTATACCTCTTCAGAGTGCTGGCCTTCAACCCACTCTGAGAAAGGGAGGTGCGCTGCCTCAACTGTCGTCTGGCAGCCTTGGTAAGGCGTTTTCTAGAGCCTCTCATGCCACACGCGACGCCTCATCCGTGGGGTTCTGCATGCTATCCACGTGAACGGACATCAAATATATGTTGAAAAGGAGCTGCAAGCTGTTTATTTTCCTCACAATGTGAATCAATGCTTTGCTAGAGGTTCTGCCCTTAGCTAAGATTGAAATGCTCACAGCGGAATCGCTGAGGTGGAGTACGCGCATATTTGAACAGGCGTGATGCTCAAGCCTCCACTGCAAACTTAGTTCCAGTGCATTGATGTGTTCCTTGCACTCCCATCGTCTTTTGAGGGTGATTTTCCAAGTCCAAAAGTTTGCGGGGATGCTCTGCCGTGGATACAATTTGGGGTTTGTCGGTTGACCAACGCTGACCCTGATGTCGCTCCCGTTTTGGGAGACCTTTCGAGCCAACTGTCGCACCATCAGCTGGTTGACATCTGACATACTCATTAACTCCTCCGTGGTGCTGCCAATGGTGTGGTGCAGCCAATGGGGGCCAACCGCTCAACTGCCAAACACGCGCCTGGGAACATTCCTAGTCGCTGCTGATAATGTCGAGGACTTCGTCGGGTTACCCATCTCTCCACGGAACTAGCAGCAAAGAGCCAGAATGTGTTGACAGGGAATGCATCCCCTGTGAGGCTCATTCTCTCATCAGCATATCCCTTTGGGCTGCTCTTAGCTGTCGAAGCATTAAGGGCTGGTTCTGTGTGTCCAGGTCCAAATCCCATCAGTGTTTCCCGCTCTGCAGGGCTCAGGTACCTAACCTTGTCCGAACACTCCTCAACCATCATATAGCAATCTCTATATTGGTAAGGTGGGAAGCGAAAACTGTCCTGTCTCCAGCGAAGGAGCTCATGAGGCAGACAACGATGGTACCCCACCGGACGTTCGGGCGGACGAGGACGAACGATCGCACGCATGCACGTCGGAAAAAATGCAGCTTCGTGAAGCGGCCTCCAACCTGTTCAGCCCACAACGTCGTCCCTAGTGGCTCACATTCAAAATATACCTGCCAAAAACCCCCTTTCCATTCCGTCCAGACAAAATTGTCCTCCCTAACTCCCAAATTCGTCCAAACAAAACGGGGGCGGCTCATCGGAACAATGAACTCACTGTCGACGCGGTAGGGGGTCAAACCAAGTTCCCGACTAATAGTGTCCCGGGCGGCACTATCCATAGAGCACACATTTTCAGCGAACAAGACGGTCTCGAGAGTTGGAGCCGCCTCCTGGACCTCGTGCCAGACGCGCTGAAGCTCGTAGAAAAGTGAGCTGTGGGATCCGGCTAGGTTCAGAAGTTGAGCCTTGGCTCCACTCAAGTCCTTGCAGGGAAAGCCACCCCACACATGTATAGCCACGATGTCTCCAGCCTTTGCTATCCACTCCTCAATGATCTTTCGATCGACTGCTCGGACGTCATCGAACTCCAGGCTGTCGGGCCATCGTCGCCCCACCACTCGCCTAGCGGGGCGATGTACCTCAACGCTGACGCTCAACGCCGGCCTCACTCCTGCCAGGTCATACGACCTTCTCGCTCCTCCGATTCCATCAAACAGCGATATCAGCAGCACCGGCACCTTCTTTCCTTGGTTCTCCTCGTGGCTGTCAAAGTAGACGAAGTCTCTTCCCAGCCACGTCACCTCCTCTGCAATTCCGACTGCTCCTCCGGCCATCGAAGCATCACTAGCCGAGACACACTCTGAAGGTTGGGCGGTGAGGTCAGTGTGAAACAATAGGCCTCCTAGTCCTATGGACAGGAGTTCCCAGCGTGCTTGCCACTCTTTCTTTTTGGAGCGCTCCTTCAGGAACTCCCAAACTCCGCTGAAGTGTGCCATCCCTGGTCTCCGAAATTGGAGGATGTGCATACTATTTGCAGGCTTTTGTGACGGAGGTTATTCCTGCAGCATAGCCAGAGGCTAAGCTTCATGGTCTTCTCTAACCTCTCAGCCTCTGCGCCTATCCATCCTCTCTCGCCTTGACGCAGCCTCTGTCCTGACGCATAGTTGTCAAGGTAAATGTGCCAAAAGGGGGGATCCTTGAACCTCATCTCCTTTTAGTTCCTCTACGAAACCTCTTGGGAGCAAAGAAACCCGGTTGACCGCATGGTTGTCAGGCAATCCTATGTCCCTTAGCAAGGTCTCAGCTGCTTCCTCCATCGCCCCTACTGCTGAACTCCACCCCATGGGCAAAACCCTCGCACATAGGGTGTAACGGGTGGCCGGATCATAGCCTGTTCCCAGCTCAGTTCGAACAGGTAGAAAGCAGATGTGATATCTGCCTGGCTCACTTCTATCCTCTCGCCCGGCCCCAAGAAAATCGAGGTCCACTGACTAATGGTAGGAAGCCGATGAACTGACCCCGGAATGACAGAGTGAAGCGCATTGCTTGGGATGAGGTTCATGATGACCCGCAGTGTCTCGACTCCTCCGACGGCACGTCCGGGCTTCACCACCCCAAACAGCCCATTCTTCACCTTTGTGCCCCTGAACTCAAAGACCTCATCTTCGGGGTACCACTTGCAAATCCCTCTCTCCACCAAAAGCGAGGCCACATGCATCCTTTCCCCTTCACGAACATTGACACGACCTTGAAGCCTGGGAACCGGTTGTCCAACGTCCTCGACCTCTGTTAGGGACGGATTCTCCAGCAACCTTCTCGTTGATGCACTAACCCAATCCACCAAACGAATCGAACCTCCACGTCCGACGGGGGGGCAGTGAAGGGAGGATTTGCTCTCCACTTAGTTTCTCCACCTTACCTATCTCTTCGCCTGCATACCCTATGTCTCTCTTCTCTAGGTCTTCTTTGATCTGAGCAGGCCCCCATCTAAGCCCTGGCTTCCATTCACTCAGCAACGAACACACCCTATGCCGAACGGATTCCAGGGCTCTCCAGTGGGCCTTCTTGGCATTTCCTCTCTTGAAACCTCCATTACCTCCATGCATCATTTGGCAGAACTTTACTGCAGCCAGGGTCCACCCGTCAATGTAGTCCTCTGAGGTCCAAAAGCTCTCCCTGAAAACGTCCTCAAACAAACTACCCTCAAGTTTCTGAGCGAGTCGTTTCCACATGTGGGGAAATGGATACAGGCTCTTATTGCCAAGCAGCTGCCCACTACAGGTCCAACTACCCAAAGCACCAACTTTCCCCCATAACCAGCTTTCCCCCAGTGGACTCTTTGCCCCTACCAGGATCATCCAGCTCCATGCCAGCCCGAGGCATTTCAGGTCAGCGCTCTCACACATTCTGTCTGCTACCTTCTCCCCTCTTCTTCCTCCGGTCAGCAGCGGACCTTCTTCACCTCTCATCCCTTCTGGCCTCACCTCTGCCTGCGGCATCACTCCTTCTGCAATCTCACTGCTCTGACCTCTGTAGCCCTGCCTCTTCCTTCTCAGCCTCATCTCCTCTTTGCCGCCCTCTCTGTTGCCTTTCCAACCCTTGCCTCTTCCTTTGTCCTTTGAATCCTTGCATCATGCGCCTTTTCCTTCGAAGCCTTGTGCTTTGTAGATCATGTTCTGATGTCGCCGGGCGGCCAAGTGGAGTTCGGCTGGGGCTATTGCCTGCTCTGATGGAACGGCCACTTCGAGGTGCCGGGCGACGTTCCAACCGTCGTGGGTGGCCGCCTCCACCGCGATGAAGCGGCCGGCCAAAGCATCCAATGCCTCTAGAAGCTGACCTCCTCTGATGCGGTCGATCACCGTCGCCAACAAGTAGAGCTCCCTCAGGGCAGGATGTCCTTGGTGATATCGATGCTTGAGGTTGATCTGCCAGTACGTGCCCACCTTTGGCCCGCTTGTGAGGAGGTCCTCCGACAAGGTTGCAATGTCCTGCATCTGTTCGGCAATCTGCTGCAAGAGGAGTAGAATAACGCTGCCCTTTTTCTTTTGACTCTTCCTCTTGAGAGGCGCCTGCAACCGCCGCGCCTTCTTCTCCTCGCTGCTCTCGCCCTCTGTCGACTCCTCTGTGCTCTCGTCCTCCTCGTCCTCGTCGTCCGAAGATCCTCCTGAGCTGCCACTGCTGTCTGGGGGGTCTCCACCGTCTTTCAACGCCTTCTTCTTTTTCTTCTTTTCTTTTTGTCCTTGTCCTTCTTGGGCTTCAGGACATTGCGAAGGGCCTTCAACCTACGCTCCTCGCTTCGCTTCCTCTTGCGTCTCTTTCCTCCGACTTGTCCACCTGACCCCGACGCTCGATTCGCCGCCTCCATAGGCGAACTCGGTTTCTTGCCACTCGAAGAATCTTCTCTTTGCTCCTCCAATGCCTCCTTCAACTTCTCCTTCACTGCCGTAGATGTAGTCTCCATTCCAAGGCTCAAGTTCTGAGGCCCAGTCTTGGGCTTCTTTGGAACTGCAGGTGACGATGCGGCGGGCGTCTTTTTCTCTGTCAAACCAGCCCCAACTGGAGCGCCCTCGCCAGGACTGCTCAGGCTTTCCCGTAGTTTGGACTTCAGGTCCGAGAGGGCCTCTGTAACCTTGCGTCTTCCTCTGTCTCTCTTCTCTGACCTCTCTTCTGTGACCTCCTTCTCCTCTGCACCTCTCTCGATCTCGCGGCCGCTCAGGTCGATGCCAACCTCCTCGTCTCCTACAAAAATAGGATGTCGATCTCCCCGGTCGCCCCTTGCATCTCTGGTACGACGAAGTGCACTGGGTCGCAACACTGACCTCTCGGCAGGCTCTTCGGGTTCTTCTTCTCCTGCAACCCCTCCAACCTCTATACCTAATACTTCTTGGCAAAGCGACACCCATCGTTTGTAGCCAGAGGGGCCTAGGTAACCCTTCTTGAGCTCCTGACCGGGGATGACGGAGAGGGCCTTGGCATGGCATAGGTAGTTCCCAGAGCTGCGGCATTCGACCTCGTTGCAAATGTGAACCTGCTTCAAGGTCTTGTTCAAGCTCGTGAGCTGCCGGCTCTCCTTGCTGTCTGTGGTGCCTAGGGAGACCACCTCTGCTGCTATGCTGCCATCTCGTAATACCTGGTCGAACTTCACGAAGAGGGGAACTGGAAGCCGCTTTCCTCCACATTCTACAGCACAAATCAATACCCTTCCGGCGAAGACACCCATCATCAGCCACCTCTCTCTGTCCTCCTCCAGGTCGAACCATCCAGTGTCCTCACCTCCTCGATCACCTCCTCCGTCGCTTTCCATTGTGGTCTCGACCGTCCTGCTCCCTTCTCCTCTCTCTCCTCTGCCTAGACTCCTCAGGCACCACCTCCTCCTCAACCTCTCTCCTATCCTCTGTCCTCACCCTAGGCTGCACCCTGTTGTCCTCTGTAGATGCTCCTCCACTGCTATGTCGAGGTGGTAGGGATTGAAGACCGTGCCTGTTTCCTGGGGATTCCTCCTCCTGGAAGTGAGAAGCGTCACGAAGGACCTCAAGGCCTCTCAAAGCGCTTTCCAGCCAAGATACTGCAATCGTTGCCTCAAGCCGGCTATGGGGAGCAAATCGCAGTTCCTGGCCGATCTTCCTGAGGAGGACACAGGCACGGCACAACCCTCCTTCCTCAACAAAGTGCGGCCTAGAGCACGCACTGCAAGCAGCCGGCATCGAACGTCCGCCCCGCGAACCCACTCTTGAGTACAAAAAGGTGGCATCACCGAAAACTCAAGCCCTACCTCAAGAAAAACGTTCCGAGCGAACGACCAATGCAAATCCGCAACATGATTGAAATACGAAACCTAAATCGAACGTATGCAGTAATTAATTTCTGGATCAATTATATATCCATCATTATCCATCTCTCCCTCTTCTATCTGTCCGCTGATCAAATCAACAACCAATCAAAAATCCAATCTACCCCACCGCCCCATTTCGTGGCGCGTCGCCGCGCCCTCGAGCCCCGCGCTCCTCGCAGCGTGCCGAGCGCACGAGGTCACAGGCGCTGGCAAAGTCACCGGAGCCCATGGCGCGATGGAGGCGCCCCGCATGGAGCATCCTCGTCACCCAAGCGACTTGGAGAACAAGGATGGACTCGTCGTTGGGTGGGCACTGATGGGCCCTGGATGGTGCTGACTTGGAGAAGATCAATTTGGGTGGTGGATGACAGTGAAGAAGAGAACCGAAGATGGAGCATGGTCGATGGACCAGCAAAGGCTGAAATGAAAAGGTAGATTTGGTCCAATCCCCATATCCTCTACAGCCCTGGCTGTTGATCCCCTCCAACAGTTGTCTGGTTTTTTGAGACCCTTCGTAATAACTCGGTGGCTAGAGACTCGTGGCTTAACTCATACACCCCGAAAAAGTCTCTCAAACATCCAAACAAATTCGCTTACCCAATCTGGAGGTCCTGCGGGAGTCCTGGAGGTCCAGTGGGAGTCCTGGAGGTCTAGTGGGAGTCCTACCCCCCAAAAAATTGCTTCCGAACGTTGCGTGACTGGACAAAACGGTTCTTGGACCGTTGAACGGCGATTCTGGTGAGTGTGAGGTTTCCAAATACCTTATGGTATCTTATGGGTGTGTATTGAGGGAGACCTCGCCAGCTGGGTCTCCCGATTTAAATATACCTTGTGACTTATGTGACATGTCAGGTCATCAGAACCCTGAGCAACGCCCCGGTCCGGCCCGGCAAACAGGGAGTTGGTATAATGTCTCAGGTGATACAGTTCATGTCGGTAATGTTTCGCACAGTGAGTCGGTCTTTCTTGTCCTCACATTTCTATGATATGCTCCATCTGGATTCGCTTCATTACTGGGATGTAAGGTGAGCAGCCTAAGAAGGCAGGGCAATGCCCGCCTGTCTCACCCAGGAAATGCACCCGTCTGACTCGCGGGTCATTCACGGTGGTCAGACCGAGGGAGTGGAGATCCAGCGAAGAAGCTTCCAGACATAGGGTCCCCATAAGTCCCCTTGAGATGAAGACCTGGCATGTTGCTCGGTGAGGTGATGTTGCACAGGTTCCGGGTGAAGAAGGCAAACATCTGTTCTTGTTTCTTTTTTTCGAGTCTGGTCGAAATCGTGTCTTTTCAAAAAGGCTTGTCGCGCCAGATCGCGCCAAGGATCTCCAACTAGTCTTGAGAGACTGCCAAAAAAAACAGGAAGTCTGGGTGTGACAAATTTCTTGTGCTACGGTTAATGTGAATTCAAACAGCAAGTATCTGATCTCTTTGGAGTCAGAACATGAAGGGTTCTGCAAATGTTCAATTGGTTGACCCAGTGATACAGCTGGATGTACATCCCACATCGTCTGCTATGACCATACCGGGTTGGTAGGTCCTTGATTCTTGACCAGTCCAGGCCAAACCAGGTAGTGTTTCTGTGTCACAAAACACACACACTCACACCCTCCACAATCCACTCGTTGGCAAGGTCGAGCAAAACAAATTTGGTTACAAAATTCCACGAGTAGCGGAGTAGATGATAGAAGTAGTCTCGTAAACAACTCCCATAAACTTGTAGAAGTGTCCCCTGTTTTGAATTTATATGGTGCTTTCCAAAAGGAACCACCGCATGTGTTCGAGCAAAATTCGACACGCCGTGGTGCTTGCGGAATTCCTCCAAAGCATCCCCCCAAACCAGCCGGTTTTGCAGAAACCAAGCTATATACCTGGAACCTGAATGATCTCTATTTTGAACCACCAACCACCCCAAATATGGTCTTTTCCTATCAAAACAAAGGTCGAATGGGTTCCAGATCTACATTCTACTGTGCCGACACCTCTGACGCGCGATCTTCGGGACTACGCAGTCCCTGGGGCCCCCGGGCGTGGAGGCGTGGTCGACGCGCTGGTGGACGCACTGGTCGACGTGGTCAACGCGCTAGGAGGCTCGGTGGGAGCCATACAGGCCTGGCGAACGGGGAGCTGCCTGGACGAATGCAGAGGTCCCTGTGCGAACGCGGAGGGGTGTGTTGCGAGTGAAGACCTGACCTGTGTTGGTTGGAAGAAATTGACCCAGATGATCCAGATGTTTTTGGGGGGCTCTCCAGCTAAACTCACATTCTAGCCCAGAGAAAACCAGGGTTGTTCGGATTGAAGCCAGCAAGTGCTTGGGCAAATCCCTCTAACTCCTGGCCCCTTTGGAAAAGGGATTGCCAACAACTCCTCAACTCCCTCACAACACCCATTGGAGCGTTGGACTCTCATGGACGTCCCTTGTTCAAAGTCGGCAACCCATCAGAGAAGCGGCGGATTCCAACCTTACAGAGGCAGAAAAAGTTGAAGTTCTGCTTCCTGGGCTTCGGTGTAATCTCGGAGACCCCGAGGGGACGGGAGAGAGAGGAAGACCAGATCGAATGGATGTGGGATCTCCGACTTCTGTCAGTTCAATACAGCCAAGGTTGGGGGATCAAGGAGCTGGCAATTGTTGGCAAGTTTTTGAGAAGATTGAAGAGCGGTGCCTATTCAAACCAAGCTGGTGGCAGTTTCTGACAAAATTCCGAAGTTCGTTCATCCGCACGTCAAAACAAAGAAAGTCCTCATCCGCCAGAACATGAAGAATAGATACACCCACTCCAGCCTTAGAGTTGGAGGAAATTCAGAGAAACTGCCACTCCAAAAGCTACCACATTCTGGGTCTTATCCATCTCATCCATCTGCTGTTCCTTCTCCTCACCTTTGTGGCACCACCAAAACCCCGTTCACGTAGGTCACACCTTATTCCTCCCGGTCGAGGCGCAAGTAGCGGCGCCGTGCCGGGCGTGCAAGGTCGCACCAGGGCTTGCTGATGTAGCTGATGGTGAGCTCCTGCGTGACGTGTCAGGCACCACGACGTGGATCAGAGACGCGACCTGTCCGGGACTGCTGGACTGCCGAGTGGCACGGCCTTTCCGGGGTGGTGCTTTTGGGGGTCAATGGGGCGGCATATATGGCAGTCCCATTAGTCGTGTCTGGGGATTTGGGCCCCAGAAATCAACCAACCACCCCAATTCAAAGTATACAGTACATATGCCAGTCCCGTGGATTGCGTGGGTCGTGTAGAATCTTCATTAATCACCCCCCTGATTTGGAGTGAATGGGGGTTTTATTGATCAGCAGTCTAACTTACGTTTGGACCGTTTGGCTATGCATAACTCAACAAAAGGAAAGAAGAGGTACAGTAGACTCAAAGTTACAGCCAAAACGTAAGAGTCATCTACCAGCACCCTCCCATTGGTCACTTCAGCCGTGGAAAGCAACCACTAACCCCAACGTTTGGAACATACTCACACCCAATGCACTCAACCTCTTCAGCTTTCTACGCCCAGGAGGAGCACCCAAACATACCCAAGCTCTATATTACCTTCTCCAGTTAGCTGCTTACTCTTGCCCTTAAATGTTAGGTACCAAATTCCTGAAACCTTGTCTCCCATCACACATGAAGACAGTTACACAGCCGCGTTGTTTGTATAAGTATGGTATAAGTCATATCAGTTGGTAGGGGGTTGAAAGGGTGATATCAATGATAAGTATGGTATAAGTCATTGATATCACCCTTTCAACCCCCTACCGGTCGCCCCACCTCGTGCCGCCCTCTCTTGGCCTCCCCGGCAGCTACCGGTCGCGTCGTCTTCACGGTCAAGCCCTCGGCACGGCTCCTCGGCGGAAGGATGGACCCGAGATGTCCGAGCTGAGACGAGCTTCGCCACCGTTCAAGACCGGTGACCGGTCACGCGTGGAGATGTCCAGCTTTTGGGATCAAAAAACCACTCTGGACACACGCCTGTGCGGGGATTCACATGGATTCACTAAGTAGTTCTGGGAGGAAAAGGAAAAAGCCACCCCCAAAAAAAGTAAATTAGGAGGTGTTCTTTAGAAATCCGACCTGTTGGATTGTGGAGGTGGAGATGATGGTGAGGTTTTTGTGAACTTCAAGGTGCAAGAAATCGATCTGAGTGAAACTCTCACTTTAGGAGAGGACTCCCCTTATGGTCCAGGACTTGACAAGTCACCCCTATAACAATGAAGAGGAGATGCGTCGATGAGGAAAAAGCTGAGGATGTTCGGTCCATCTCCTATGTATCTCTATATAAATACTCTATACATCTCTATACCAGCACCCTCACTGCCAGGTCACCACCTGCGACATTTAAGTCTACAAAAGCCTCCACAGGAGACCTGTTGGAAGGTGCTGATAGTTATAGTTTACGGATGTTTCAGGCTAGTAGCTCATGAGTGTGTTGGATCCCTGCCCCCTGTTTCCGCCATGTGGATCTATCTCAACATGAGGAAGGTCCAGAAAACGTTTCGACGGGTTAGCTGCTTTAGCTGCAACGATCAGTCGTTCACACCGTTCACACCGCTTCAGTCGTTCCAAAAGTGCTTCGCCATGAAGATCGCTTTTTCAGTGTCTCCGGTTTGCCTGCAAGTAGCAAGGGCCTCGCTACTAGTAGCAAGGGCATTGCTACTAGTAACAAGGGCACTACTACATATTACTACTATAGTAGCAAGAAGCTACTAGAAGCGACCAAAAACATCCATGGCCCAACCAATGTCGACGACTCCACACGTTGGTTAGAAGGGCTAAACCATTGGACACACCGTTGGATGGACCTCCAATGGAATTGGTTTCGCTTTTCTTCGTCACTTCGAAGAAAAGCACGACGTTTGCCGCATGAGAAGACCATGCCAACTTGTTGCGGGCAGCATGCTATGTGTGGAGAAGGGTTTTCCCTCTAAGGTTTTCTCTCAAAAACAGCCTATATACTAATCTATACTATAACTATACATCATTATACATTTATACACCATTACACACCAGACATCAACAAACCAACCATGGTGAATCTTCACCCTATCATGTGGATCGTTTCAGTTTCTTCCCGAATGAGTTAGAAGCCTTCACCCCTGCCGGCCTGGGGCCATCCTTGCACCACTTCGTTGCACCAAGAAGCCAGGTCCAGGTGGCGTTGGAGAGCCCTGCGCAGCAGTGGTTGAAGAAGGAGACCTCGACTCAGCGACGTCGACAAGACGAGACGAGACGATCGGAGAGGCAGAAGGAGTGCTTGGACCGGGTGAAGTCGTTTTGGTTTGGTGCGGGAACACAAATCCATCAGGTTCCTCGTCCCGAAGTCGTAAAGGTGTCAAGAAGAAAGATTGGAGGTTTCATTGTTTCATTGAGATCATGGAGTGAAATTTAGGACCATGTGATCTTTCGTCAGCTTCAAATCCGCACAAACTAGCCTAAGGATAGTGTCTTGCTGATGTGTTTGTTTGCAGATTTGCTGGCACTAGTCATCACCACCAAGAGTCAGAGTCATCAGAAAACCCGATCCTCACATATAATATACCCTCTCTTTCTCAGGATCTGCCACCTGAGATTCACCGGTCACGTTCGTTACACATGTTGCGCGCCGCACGTTCCGAACGTCTGGGTGACTGGAGGGGACGAGGTCGTGGTTTGGTCGACTTGATGGAAGGTAGCACTTGAATTCATCAAGCCCTACTGTACTCATCTGTACTAAATACATGTTGACATTGAAATCTATTGACGTATTTAATTGTAAGGATTTGGAAGGTGCAGGTTGATTGAAATCTATTGAACCATTAAATCTTTAGAGATGTCAGTATATATATATATATATATATATACTTGTTCATCCAAATTCCACATCTTCAGCACGGCCTCACGCCTGTGGTTCTGATGTGCACGTGGTGGAAACAATCCTTGGTCACCGTCCTTTTAGAATTGTCAGGCACACAGGTGGTTCGGGTGGTTCGACACCATTGAATTAATGGTAGTTGGATGTATACCAGCACCTTCCAACAGGTTTTTTTTGTGGAGGCTTTTGTAGACTTAAATGTCTCGTGGTGACCTGGCAGTGAGGAGGGTGGCAGTTGGAATTCGGGGCCGTGCCGAAACCCGATAGGATTACAGAGATCATACGTCGGTACCGGTACTCCCACTCCCTTTTTCTGCGAGATTCTACGAAACGTTCGCCAAGGGCGTGCAGCTGTGGCCAGCAGGAGACGGACTTTAAGAGGATATGATGAAGATCCCGCGGCTTCCCCGAAAAATGAAGGTTAACATCAAGGAACTGAGAGAAGCCTATTCCAAAGGTGGGGAGGCCATTCCCCAACCTGACCCCTGATTCTGTTGATTCATGTCTAGTTCCCAATCCCAAGCTTTTCTTGGGCTTTTCATGTTCCTGTCTGGTCACCAAGGTGATCTGGTTGCATCAAGTGGCCCTCCACTGACTCAGACCTTGCCAAATGAGAACTTGAAAGGATTATATATCTCAGGGGATGTACTACTAAAATCTACTAAACAAATCCCATGGTCAGTCCCTTCTCCCTTTCATCCATCTATCTACTCAAAAACATCCGTGCTTCATCCGCCAAACCTGGCTGCCGACCACACATGCTGGGATCCGGTTAGCTGGGCACCTTCGGCGCCCTTCAGACCGGGCGAGCGATCGGCTGACTCGGGTTGGAGAGGTTTTGGAGTCCAAGATCCACTCCTTCTCTGCCTACCTTTTGTGCCCAAACCAATGACAGAGCGCACAATACGTGTTTTTTTTCAACCTCGTGTAGACTCTCGAGGAAATTCAAATGGAAGGGTTTATTAATCAAGAGCTACATTATGTCGTAGAACTTTCTGACGCTGCGTAAACGCTTTTCTTACGGTGCTCAAATGTCGATCGTGGATGATCGTGGTATAATTGGTCATTGGTCTACTAGACTAGGGTATCCGGTATACACTTACCCACCCCACCTCAATAGCGGAACCACCTCCCCTCCAAGACGTTGTGCAGAAGCGATGGAAATGCAGCTCGTCGTTGATTTTAGGGAGACCCCCTGGCCCTGGCTGGGTAGACTGATCTGTTTCCCTTCTTCCAGGAACTGGGAGGTCTCCCTTTTTGAATCGAATACAAAATATAGAAGGCTTGAGAACTGTAGATGAAAACGTGGGAAACTCCGATTCAACAATCACCCAATTCTCCGATTCAACCGAATCGCTCGCAGCCTGAACACTTTGATGAAGGGCCATCTGAAGGAGGTCTTTTTTCAGACTCCAGGCCCGATGCGTTCGAAAAAAAGAAACAAACACTGCGCTCCGTGGGCATGGGCGCGTCCAGTCGCCACTCTTGCACACTTGTCGAAGGAATCGGCAAGTTAATGCTCAGAGTGGTGCATTTTTAGTGCGAGAGCTTCTTCGAAGTCACAATTTTCTGGTGATGTCCGCTTCGGAAATTCCAATTATATCCGACAGAGTTGGCTTCAGGTTGGCTTCACACCGCAAGTAATTGTCTAGAGTCTAGTACTCTAATTGACAAGGCCTGCACATGGACGAATGTCTAATTCAACGTCCTATATATTACTGTAGATTAACTCTGATATGACGGGGTAGTTCTTCTTCAAGATTCACCTTTACATCCGTCTGAATCATCATTTGTTTGGATCTATCACTTCCTGGCATTCGCGAATTCTTGAGCGTGCCTTCCATTCAACGTGTGCAAGGTCTACCCCAGCGGAACGGGTGTGTGTGTGTCGCTCAAATTCATTCGCTCGCGACTGCTTGGCTTGGTGGCTCAGCTCAAAAATGGGTTTTCTAACGTAGTAAACCTCCTATAAACCAAGAAGTCGTCAATGAAGGTATCTATCCAAAAAGGGCCCCAAGATGTCTTCAAGATGATCCAAGATTTTCTGTATTCTTGGGGGGCAAGAGAAGAGTGCCAAAAACGCACGCCCCAAAAAGCTCTTGCTGAGCACCCCGGGCATGCACCATGGAGCCCAAAGGGTGAATTTGTTGCTGATGTGAAGGAGTAAAAAGACCATTGTCTTGGCAGATCCCCATTGGTGAGAAAGACACCCCTGGTCATCTCCAAGATGAGGGGTCTTGAATAGACACGTTGAACAGTTCCATTCAATAGGTGATGATTCATCCATATTGTACAGGTATACATCTTGGATCATCTTGGTATTTGGGGCCCCAAATCGAAAACCATTTTGGATCGTCTCCGACACCACAACACTTTTCAGAACCCTTCGCTGGGCAAACCGGTGGGACATCCAGCGACCAGAGACGGGTCTGGTTACCATCGGTCGCCAGTCACACCAAATGCCCTACCAACCAGCTAAACCTTGGGTCCAAAACCACCAGTGAAACCCACTGGATCGAAGCTCCAATTCTGAGAATACTTACAAATCAAACTGTTGTCCATTTTCCTGAGAAGCACCCACTGCTTGTGCCAGCACAAGAGTCCCCATTTGAAGACCACCCTTCGAATCAAGAACCTCGAGAGCACCCCTTGTTCGCAAACGTTCGTGGATTGCACCAGGGTTCTAAAGGCTTGTACCATGCGGTTTTACTCGACTGTTCCGCAAACGCTTTTGGGAGAATGGCTCTTTGTTCTGGGGCGGGGCACCCGAAGCCACCGCAGAACGCCCGCAGAACGCCCGCCCGCGGAACCACGGGCAGTGCGCCGGGTCCGTGTTCGGAGTGCGTTCCGCGTCGCGTCGGCATTAGCTGTGTTCACTCCTTGGGAGTGCCTTCCACAAAGTCCCAGGACCGACGCAGGACGAGCGCTGCGAGGCACCCGGTAGGTCGGAGTCATCGCGACCGTGACTAGTCTGGACCTATGTGCACAAATTCCAACATTTCGAGAGGGACAAACCTAGATCATGTAACTATGAACAATAATCTCCTGGTTTGGGGGATGTTACCAAATGTTTCACTCACCAATGAAATGATCTCTTCCAAGTGCCCAGCACCCTCTGATCCATTGCATGCTGGACTCTGAGGACGACATCGAGCAATTGCTCGACAGTGTGTGAAACATCAACCATCCACGCCTGGCAGGGCCCCCCCCAAAAACAAACAAATATCCGGACCTCCCAACAGAAGAGGCGGTGAACCTGGACACCTGTTGCCACCACAAAACACCTGTTGGAGGGTCCAGGCATATTCCATGGTCGAAACTCCTACACGATTGGAATCTGGACAGCTGGGCCTCATACCTGGTGTGTTTGACAGTTGAGTAATGCTGAATGTATATGCAACGTTGTAAACCTATATATATATAACTATTTAAATCAGGAAGCATCCTGATCAATGCTGAGCTACCAGAGATCAAGGGCCGCAAACAAAACAAATACAATATGTTGTTCCTGTTATGGTTGGTGTTCAAGGAAACAAACTCAAAAGACTGAAGGTGGGGTGGGATGCGACTCCCAAGCAACACACAATGTCCAAGGCTTGGGCCTGAACAGTCAATGCCCAATCTTGATCCTCCGGCCCAGGGTCATCAGGGCTACCAACTCCTACCAGCTCCCCTCATATATGCAGCTCTGAAAAATGATCGACACCAGAACCGTACAAGCCAGTATAACCCAGTAAACCAAAGTATGGAATAGTTGTTTTTTCAAAAGATCCTTATCTTGGGAAGACTAGTACTTTAACAAATAACTAATATAAGTGCATGCTAATATCACTTCTCCCAGTGGACCATCCCCAAAACCTCCGTCTGCACCATCAAAACGCCACCGTCAAAGCCTAGGAAAAGTCCTCGGAATTCTGCGACGCATCCGAGATCTGCGAAATCTGAGACGTGGGCCTCGGTGCCGAACCGGGGTGCCCAACGACGGGGTGCCAGAGCGAAGCAAGTATAGACTGCTTTTTGAGATGTTTGGAGCAAGAAACTGGCTGCTATGTGTGTGTGTGTAACCCTTGGAATCATAGGGATCCTTTCGGATTATTTTGCAGGGGTGCAAGCAGCCCATCCAGTCTTGCACCAACGAAGACACTGGATGTGTG
>CAXAMN010003224.1:1437476-1476066 GCA_963970005.1 Durusdinium trenchii
CTTAAGGGACACTCTTGTGAGACACTCTTGTGGGACACGGTTGCGGGACACTCTTGTGGAACACTCTTGTGGGACACTCTTGTGGGACACTCGTGTCGCGACACGGTCTGCCCACACACTAGAAGCAGTCACGCGAGCGTTTCGTACGAGACTTCCTCCAAAAGTCACGCTTCGAGGCTGCAAGACGAGCGTTTCGTACGAGACTTCCTCCTAAAGTCACGCGTCAAGTCTCCAAAACGGAGCGTTTCGTACGAGACCTCCTCCAAAAGTCACACGTCAAGTCTCCAAAACGGAGCGTTTCGTACGAGACCTCCTCCAAAAGTCACGTGTCAACTCTCCAAAACGAGCGTTTCGTACGAGACTTCCTCAAAAACTCACGTGTCAAAGTCTCCAAAACGAGCGTTTTGTACGAGACTTCCTCCAAAAGTCCAGCGGAAACACCCATCGGAGCACACACATCACGCAGCCCTGCCAAGCAGTTTCGCGATTCCAGCCCCTCCAAACGACACCCGCTCACACGCCAATCCCAATGTGACAGCGACATTCACCTCTACCATAACTCACGACCTCGCGATTCCCTGCGCCTGCCACGAATCTTTCCGCATCCACACGTCTAACGCACACAAAGTACTGCGCCTGCCACGAAATGTCAACTCCGTCACACCTCGCAACCTCACGATTTCCTGCGCCTGCCACGAAAATCGCACTTCCACACCTCAAAATCAGCACAAAAAGTACTGTGCCTGCCACGAAAAGTGAGAATATCATCTCACATGAGCTTCAACAAAATTTGCACCACACCACACGTTTAGAATGATTTCGACCCGTTCTGAGCACACTCCCATCCACCAAAATCGCCATTTCAGCTGAGACTTGTCACGAAAACAGAGCTTCGATGCCACACCCTGAAATGCAAATCCCAATGGCACGGCCACATCCAACACCCCAAAAACACGACTCTCCAAACGCTAATCCCAATGGAACTGCGCAGTAAACTGCGGATCTCTCAAACCACTGCGCCTGTGCAGCGAAATGCATCACGCTTCTTGCGCGACATGTCATTTTCATGCAAATCACAATGGAATAGCGTCGCAAACTGACACGTGACACATCCATGAAAAGTCACTTGCAAAAGCTTCCCCCAATGGCAGCGCCTTAGCGTCCTACTGCGAACGGTTGCGGACGGTTGCGGACGGTTGCGAACGGTTGCGAACGGTTGCGAACGGTTGCGGACGGTTGCGGACGGTTGCGGACGGTTGCGAACATAGAAACAACGGATCGCGAACAAGACTCTACCCCCAGACCCCCAGAGTTAAACGAGAACCCTTCGCTACGCATTCGGGAAAAGAAAGGAGGCTATACTCAGTGGAGGCAATTTTGGAGCAAACATCAGCTGGGACCTATGTCATCTATGTCGTCCCATTGAAGGCATACATCAACCTCAACTGACCGGGAGTCATACGCCAGTCCCACGAAGTGTCTGGGGTATGGGACCACCGTCGGGATCCTGCGCTGTAATGGACTAATATCCTCCATTTCCGAAATACGCATAGACCTATTCAATAGGGTCCGGCAGGCACGAAAACGAGTTATAATACAATATATAGATTAAAAAAATGAGGATGAACATCCACGATGACTGAGCAAAGAGTTGGTTGGAAGTGAGGCGAGTTGGTGGGAAATTGCAAATTGCAATGTTCAGAAGTATACAAGTTCTTGGCAAGTTCTGTAGCAAACGTCAGAAATGCAAAAGGATATGCATGCGTAGAGCAATTCAAACCTTGGTGGAAAGCCGGGACAGCCGGGACAGTCTGAAGCCTCTCGGTCTCTGGCTTCTACTTGAACCATGTGCTGATGTCTTGTCGAATGATAGAAGCCAACCGATCAATCAAGAAGAAAGGAACCCACATAATTACCGTCCCACTGTGACCGAAGAAAACAACAAACACACACACACAGCACTTCGATCGGTGGAGTGAAGTCAACCAAAGCATTCTGTGAGGGGAAATTCATCGAGACACATCATTCATCACCACAACATTGCGACGGAGCGAATCACAAGTCAAAGTCCCAGCGTTTCACGGGTTTCGCCGTTCTCTCACCTCGCTGTTGTTGCTGGCACCACTCATATTATGATCCACATTGCTCATGGCAAAGCCGTTCATCTTCAAAGCGAAGAGAACCTCCTCAAACAAGATCTCCACCTGAGGCAGTTGTCTCATGCCAACACACTCTTTCGCTCGACTGGGCGAAAACCCTGCAACTCCCACTCTACGACCATAGGTCGAGCGTCGAGGGTAGAGAGAAGAGTCGGAGGTTGGGTGTTCCAGTGGTCTTCACTTTGCTACTAGTAGCTTCTTGTTACTAGTAGTACGGCCAGGAGCCCCGTTCGTAGCTTCCTTGCTCCTAGTAGTAAGGCCAGGAGCCCCTGCTAGCTTCGTGTTCCTAGTAGCGATGCCAGGAGCGGTCTTCACCAGCGCAGAGCGCAGATTCGAGGGTTCGTGCCCCGCAAAAGGGTGAACAGGTGATCCACTTTTCCTCGATACCTGGACCATTCCATGGGTGTCCCATGGACTACCCTACACTGCTCAGGGATCTCCATTTGGATGGTCTTGGTAGATGTATTATGGTTCACCTTCCCCTCCCCGTAACCGATCGCCTTCCTGTCAAATCGTGCTTTCGTCGCTCCCGCGTCCGGTGCGAAAAGCTCCCGGCCAGATCGGATGAGCGTCGAGCGTGCCCTTTTCGCTCTCTCTAACTCCTGAATACATCACACACACTCTACTGATCTTCCATATTTACAAGATAATATCAATACGGTCAAAACCTGAACCCCCCCAAAGGTGTTCAATCTCTTCATTTTGAGCCAACCACAATTGCCAGCTCAATACACACGCCACCGCGCAAAACCCCGAAGTCCACCTTGGTTTCCATCCTCCACACGTCCAGGGCTTTGGCTTGTCCACGCAAGCGCGCCGCACCTGGCGAAAAAAACAACTCAGACGCTCTGAAAACAGGTACCCAAACTCGACTGGCTCAAAAATGCACTGCACCTACTGCACCGACGTTTTCACAGCCAATCAATCACCCGCTGGGCGCGTGCAGTGCATTTCACCCACGTGCTGGGACGGGGGCACATGTGGGGGGGGACATGTCTTCTTCTCAGCGTTCAAAAACGCTATTCTGCTCTCCCAATTGTTTTGGTGGGGGGCTTGAACTTCTTGTCTTTTGTTGCAGAACTGGTTTCAAAAAAACACATCAATAAGAACATGTCTAGTCGAGTTCTTGCTCTGGTTACATCTATGTTGACTCTCTAGCAATCTCAAACCTCAACGACTCAAGTTTGCTGGCATAAGGAGAAGTGATGTCATGCTTTCATTTCATTATGTTATGTCAACCCACCAACTAACCCCGCCTCTAGGAGCCTAGCGTCTGTCACATCGCCCCCCGTGTCCGTTTGCCTTGCGTATTGGGCTGCCGGGTGTCTTTCTGTGGCACCCGGCCATCTGTCACCCAAGAACAGAGTGTGTATTGAAATAGGAAGACCTCCCAGTTTCGATGCCTGGAAGAAGGAAAATAGACCAGTCTATATACATAGATATATATACGCGTTGCTTGGAGGCCTTCCTATTAAAATATATATACCCAGAAAGGCTTCACTGGTACCCCCAGGCCCCCATTTGCCCACCCCACCTTCGATGAACTCTGTGAGCCTTGGCTACGACCGAACTCGCCCACCCGCTGCGGGGCGCCACCGTCCCAGACGGGTGGTCGACCGACCGTCGGACCCGAAGGATGGGAGGAACGGTGTTCTGAAGCACGGTAGGGACGGGTCATGGCCACCGCAAGGCGGGTCATGACACTGGCATGCCCAATGTGTTCCATGCTAGACTCCAAGCCAACTCTCCCAAGAAGTCACTGGGATGTTTTCAGACTTGGCAATCCGATGTCACCAAAATCCAACATGTCCCGCCCTGGTCAGTGGCGTTGATCGCGAATCCACCGCGATACTTTTGGTATGGTGTCCAAGGAATTCATCCTGACAGGCCACCGGGCTTCTGGTTCCTGGAACAAATACATTACCGTTGACTTTAAGTTATTTTCCTAATATGTCCGGATATTTCCAGTATAGGGAACCATTAAAAATTACAAAAGGTTCCCAATCTATCCTAAAACATGAAAGCTTGAACTATGAACACAAAAAGAAAAAAACGTACCCGGCCCTTCATAAAGGTGCCCCAAAAAAGATCATGTAGACGATTGGTCATTCCATGGACCCGGGAGTCTCCCTATCTCACCGACCCAGACCGGACCTTCGGTCGGCCAGGGCTGCCAGGGCGGCAGCCCTGGAGGAACCCGAAGCCCTCCGTTTGAGGAACGCGACACCCTTGGATGAACTTGACTAATATGGTTTCGAGAATTGTATATCGATTTGTGACATGTTGAACCCGAATGTCCTAGGTGAATGAAATCAAGACATGTCAGTCTCTGGAGATCAAAATTCTACAACGTTTCACAGTCTTGATTATTAATGCATCTACTGTTTCCATCCACGGGACATCTACTGTTACCTACCAAAGAACTCTGTAATCACCCATCGATCCCAAATGGATGAATTGCCAAGACATTCCATGTCACAACCCACTGTAGGTTTATATTCTATACACTATTCAACACACTATTCCACAACATGACCCCTTTAGGAGTTGCCTATCAATAGCCCCTTGGAGGTGATTCAGGGTGTCTATTGACCACCCTACCCTAGGTTTCTAACCACCATTAATTTAATAGCCCTACCGAACAACCATTGTTTTACTAAGGATTCTACACTACAAAGCCAGGTCTTTGCCCTGTTGTGGGTTTAATGGTCGAACGGTTTCAGCAACCAGGCTTCATCTTCTGCCCTTTCCCGACTCAGAGCGCGGAAACCGAGCGGGGCACACGCACCAAGCGGCGTGATCACACCGTCTCCATTGTCCAAGAACCTCGCCAAGGGTGGCAAGGATCGCTTTCACGGGTAGCCAAACAGTAGCATGCACAGTGGCAGCATCAGCACATGTAGGAGTGGAAGTAACAAACGGACAAAAAAAAACGAGTGGTGGTGGAAAACGACATCGGGGGGGAGCTGGGCCACTCTTGGTTCAGTGTTGCCTTGTAGGATTTTATGGTGTGCTCTACGTCTTCTGTCCTGTATGTTCTGGGACTTTTTGGTCCCTAACTTTTTTGGGGCATGGATTTAAGAAGAGGTGGATATTTGTTTAGGTTGTTGCATTTTTGGGGGGGGTCTGGGTTTATAGGTTGTAATTATGCTGTGGCTATAGGTAGAATTTTTTGTGGGTTGTATATAGTTGTGTTCCAAGTTCTTGGTGTGAAGGGAATGTATCATTAATATAGTCTATTGTTTGTTGTCTTCTTAATCTGTCTTTAATTTTCAATGTTTTTAGGTTCTTGTTCTTGTTTGATGTATTTTGTGTTGGTCATATTGTTTTGATGACGGTTGGTTCGTTTGTGTCTTGCCCTTTTGATTCTCCCTACCGGCCCTACCTTTAATCTTACAGATGGGACATTCAACTTTTTCTTTGTGCTTGTTTAGTACTTGTTTCTGTTCCTTGTTTTGCTCATAGATTTCCACTGTTTTGAGCCGTAATTCTTCTCTATGGTTTTCTCCATATTGTTGTTTATATATTTATATTCACTACATTTCTTGCATAGCGCCTTTCCATTGTCAAAGTGTTCCATCAACTTTAGGTCTTTTCATTTTGAGCATGTCTTTTCATATTATCAGTCATTGGACTATACAGTATTACAGTATAATGCGCTATATCTTTAAACGGGTTTATGGGCTCACGATTAGTTTATAATATGTTTAACGGAGATCTTATGAGTTAATCGCGTTTATGCTTTCCATTCACCTACTCCATCCCAAAGTTCAGAAACAATCGGTTTGATGTTGTAGAAGACAAAAAATGATTGTATCTCGATCCATAGTTCGTTGCTGAACCAAATGACCTATCACAGACAATACTAAATAGTAATTGTTTTGAAGTGCTCTCAATCCTCCTTGTTTGTATATCCTTTCACCGTGTCTTTTTCGCAACGCCTGTCAAAGATGTTTTCATAAATCTCTTTCATAAGGTCGTGGTTGGTTTGACCATACTCTGCAAATTGTTCCAAGTCCTTGTGTTTTTGTAGTATCAACCGGATATAGATTTTCTTTTATGATGTTCAACAGTCTCTCCCTGTCTCTCAAGTCTTCCTCATTTACTCCAATCATAGGCATTTATCTTCTGACTATATACAGTTAATATTCTTTAAGTTTTTTCTTCTTCCTCATTTATCTTTAAGTTTTTATTCTCTTTCTTTTTGGTTGATATAATGCTTATAATATTTGAAAAGTTCTTTGTAGTTGTCACGCAAGAAGATTTCCAAAATGTCCTTTATTATGAATGGATGGTTTCTAAAAACATAAGTCTCTTCAAGGTCAGGAAACCACCAAGTTTGTACCTTTCTAAAATCAATCAGAGAACCAATGCCGTGAAAGTGATAGAGGATGTGATGCGTATATTTCCACTTCTTTACATATGATTTGATTGCCTGTAGAAATACCTTATCGTGTTGAAACCTGACCTTCAGTTGTAAAGTGTCCATCAATATGTCTATTTCAGTTCACATCGCTGTAACATGTGTTCGGTTAATGTGTTCGGTTAGTGTTGCTGAAAAAGATGGGTGTTGGCCTCTCCGTTTGAAAGATGTACTTGCTTTCCGGTTGTTGTTAGGTGTGGGTTGGCGTCTTTGATGTATTCCTTATTACAGTACATTTGAAACAGTGGAGGTTGTAATCGCATATCATACCGCAAATTCAGGCGGAACATTTTTCAATACAACCTTGACTCTTGACGTTGCTACTTTGATTTTAGAAATATGCATACTTGTTTATCAATTTCAAAGCCGCTTTGCGTATCTGTTTAGACGACGTCTTTTTGCTTTGTCCCGAGCGGGATAGTGCAGCATTGATGCCTTGAATGCTACGCGTGCATGCTTTTGTATCTTTTGCGCACATCAGGTACATGGGTTCGACAAGCCACTACTAGATACGTGCTTCTCCAGAAAACACGTGTGTCCACATTTCTTCCACGGCTCACGACGCTCTTTGATTGACCGAGGTTGTTGGTCTTTCCAGCTAACTTTCTTCAGCGGTTTTTTGGTCTTGCCTTTTTTTGCTGCTAGAAGCTTTCAACGCGGATGGCATACAATGTTTACTACTTACTATTTGTCATCAACTGATTCGTGACAATCGTGCAGGGCTCCTTTGTTCTGGCTCTCTGCTCTCTGGCGTAGTCCGAGTATTGCCAAAACATGGCACTTGTTGCACTCATACACGACCATGGCCGCCTCATCACTCCTAGGGATCTGTTTATGTGTCCCTCTCATGTTGTCGGTGTTGCCACATCTGGGGCAAACGAGTCTCCCCCGTGGGACCCATTGATGCAGATCGAGCCAGCAAGTCCGATAATGTGTCAGCTGCCTTCTCAAAGTCCATTTGCGTCCTGACATATGCCTCTTGCATCTCTTGCTGTTCACTCAACCACGCCGGAAAATCTGCCAGCGCCAACTCAAAGATTGCATTGGCACTGACGGCAGGAGCTGCATGAACTTGACATTCTTGTACCTTCTCCAAGGCATGGCTCAAAAGGGCTCTGGCATGGTTGCCTGCTCCTCCAAGAATGGGCGCGCCTTGCCATCAACTAGGCTGCATTCACGTGAGATTCGACAGCAGCGACCAGACATGTCGCTACAGCCTTTGACCATTCTAAATCTTGCTCCAAAACCCCGCGGATCCGCGCCGGCGCACAAGCCCGTGCAATGGCACGCACGTGTTGCTGCTTAAATGTTGCAGCTGCATGGGGATTGTGTTTTTCATGGTCTTCGGCTCGATCAGCATCAAAAACGGCTACAATATGCCCATGTCCATGTTGGGCATGGAATTGCCCAAACAGACTTGCGAGCCGATTCTCATCACGGCTGCGCTGCCAAATCAGACGTTTCTTGATCACCTCAGTGTGCCGCTCGCGCATGTATTCAATGCTCAGCTAGACACCCTGAGGGTCCGTGGCACATAGACGACAGGTGTGGATGTGTTGCACAATCCACGCAGCCAGCCACCACCATTCATAAAGCAGGGCGATTTTGGCACGACGCCAGCAGACGCCTTTCTGCGCAATGAAGACTTCGCGCAACTCGGCCTCCAAGACCAAAGGTATTCCAGGAGCACCCTCCGGCAAATACTCTGTCTCTCCAAAGGCTTTGATCAAGAGCTCTTTCCTCCTCTAAATGTAAGTGTTACCCTGCAAAGAACGCTAAAGATATGCTACCTTGGAGTGGCCCCTTCCTCGTCCAAAATTGTACAATCGGATGGCTCACAAAAGGTGTGCATAGGCTACATTGGAATGGCTCTTTCCTCTTCTAGATCTTATCCTCGGGATGCCAAGAAAAGGCATGCTGTTGGAATGGCCCCTTCCTCCTCTAAATTTCTCTGTTTCCGTCCTGGTTGATGCTTTTTTGATCCCTGTTTGTTTCTTGATCCCTATGTGTTTTTCTGTTGATCCGTGGTGTTTCTTTTTGAAAGCCTCTCCTGTTTGTTCTGGCCTGTCGCCGATTTCTGAGCCACACATTACGCTGAATCTTCTGAGCGCCATAACATGCCACAAAACAAACAACAGTTGAAGCTTGGGGTGACTATAGTATTCAGTCTTCACCACAACCAGATACAGTACCGTACCTCCTTTCCAACTCTTGGGGCGATCTCCATCGTAGTTCGAAAAGGTCTTAGGAGCATTCCTGAATGATATTGCGCCCTGGACTGTCCTTGTAAGATCAGAGTATGCTTTGAGTGACCTGACATAGACACATCGGATGTGGAAGAGGTGTCGGGAAATCAGCTTTGCCAACTTCATTCTACATGCTTTGATAATCCTCTGGGGCTACTGCAGTACAAGAGATGCCGTACCAAAATACATGATGATCTACTGATCTGCTATTTCAGAATCCAAAGAGCACGTCCTTATTCCAGCGGCGAGTGCAAAAGAAAAGCCAAATGGTTGGTGTGTGCAGGAATTATATAGAATTAGTTTCTACTGATTTGAAAGCCAAAACTAGAAATCAAAGCACATGGCTGGATGAAGTCCATGTCCTTCCCTCCACAACCATCATCGTAACTCCACACCAACCACGACCTACGACATGAACAGAGTCCAGGCAGCTCAAAAAGGCTGAGGAGATCATGATACTCCAACCTTGCTGACTCTCCACGCGGACGTGCTGGTTTGGTCGCGGACGTGCCATGGATGGGGATGGGAGGATCGTTTCACGAATGAAACGAACCGCCCAGGTTTACCTCCCTGGCTAGTGAGATCGTTTGTGACCGATTTTGGAGTCGGACCTGGGACCTCTGGAGAGCTCAGACCATGTTAAGTTCTGCTTGTCTCAAGCACCAGAAAGAACCAGAACTTTGGAGGGTCAAAACATCTTCGTATAACTTAGGGGAAAGGAAAGGATTCTGCTTCTCCACACCGGATCAAGAACGATCCCAGAAATTCAGACGAATTGGCCCACCCATGCCCACCCTAAGAATCCAAATCCGAACGGAATGGATTCGGCTCGAGCAAAACCGAACCCCAACACGTTGGTGTCGGGTCCATGGTCTGGGAAGAAGAATCTCCGTGGTGTTGGAATTGAAATGTTAAAATGTATTAATTTAATATATTGTATACTGTATATTCTGTTATATGTATATCAATGGCCAATATGAATTAGTGAGTGCATAATAAAGTATAAATCAACTATTGGTTTAATAAAGCATAAAGTATATATGTGGTTTTATCCCAATATATCTTTTGGTATGGCAATACGATCCCTGGGTGAACCCCGTCGCACTTCCGTTCACCAGTTTTTCCCCTTCAGGTCCGAGTCGGTTTCCGCCCGTTTCCAAGTACAAGACAATGGAAACGAAGTGATCTGACTATAGGGCTCAAACTATACCTCCTGAGGTTCGGTGGTCGGGGTGGGTTGCGAGTCTAACCACCTTCTGAGGATATGGGCCCAAGAGCCTCAGGGTGATCCCACAATCCGACCATCCGGGTGTCCAAGACTTGGAGATCCCGAGAGTATAGTGGTCGGGTGGAGATCCAGTCCAGCCACGACACCGTTTTGGGAGGGTCCCGCGGATCGGTCGGCACTTCCTAAGGCCCCTTCGTCCGGTCGGTCGTCCGCCGGAGTCGCCGATCGATGTGAAGGACAGGACGACGGACGAAGTCAGAGAAACGACGGAGGTGACGACCTGCCGACCTGCCGACCTGTCCTGGTTCGTGACCGTTCGGTTGTCCAAACTTGATCCGCTGGTTTGGAAAGGCTACAAACAGGCCGGTCTGTAAAAGGTCACTGGATGGGACCCCCAAAAGGTCACTTCAGAGATATCCAAAATGATCCAAGATGCGCATTGTCATTGTATTATTTCATATTGTGTCCAAGGTTTCGAATCTTCCTGAGTGTTGGATCCAGTGTTGCAATCTTTGGTTTCATCCAGCATGCTGCATGCTGCATGCTGCAAAAGCTCAGGGAACTCCCTGTACCTCCACGGCTCCAAGGGGTGTCCATTTATAGCCCCTTATAGCTGTGAATAGCTCTGTGTCCACTAACCACCCTTTAAGGGGGGGTCCTGGTATAATCATATGAAAGAAAGAACCGATTCCTTCGACTCCAGAGACCTGACACCGGGTTACGGACACACGGAGCCCAAAGCCATCGCCAAGGTACTCGAGTTGACTCATCCAAAAGCGGAGCTTGGGAGAAGTCACCTAAGCTTTTGCCGTGTTCGAAGCACGAAAACCAACGAAAGAGGCTTCTTAGCCCGACCAAAAAGAAGGGTTGAATGCATAAGAGGCATTCAGGGAACCCTAGGCCTGCCATGGTCTGCATCGGTCCACGCATGTCAAAACTCACCGCTGTAAACACCCGCTTTGTCTCCACTTGCTGGACACTCCGGCCGTAGGCGTCGCTTCCGCCGGTTCGTTTCCTCTCGGTGTTTCGTTGGAAGCTCGCTGCCTTTGGACCAACGGGAGCTGCACTCCTTCTTCCGCGCGCGGCGCGTGCGCGCGCGGAGACAGCGCGGTCCGAGAGACCAACTTCTCGAACTCCTCCAGGGTGATGGATCCGTCGCCCGAAGAATCGATGGATTGAAAGAGCCTTCGCACCTGGTGTCGACGACGACGACGAGGAAAAGGGGCGAGACGCCATTGGAGGTGTGACAGAAAGGGGCGATGTTCAGCCTTTCAAGCATTGCACTCTGTTTGATTTATGACATTCTATGGCAGTATCCTATAAGAGTAATCAATTTTTACTGTTAGTTAACCGCTTCTCCTGCTATTCTTTGCGAATCACAAGAAGTTCTCTTCGTTGTCATACTCCTTCAGTGCAATTTGCGGCACTCAAAAGCTCCCGAACGGCAAAAAAGTTCCAAAGGTGATCCGAAAAAAGATGTTGCTTGGTGGCTTTTGGTAGCTTCACGTCACCTCAAAACAAAAGAAAGAACGGTTTGTCCTCCCTCAAACAATCATGGAAGCCGAGCAGAAGCCCCCATATAGAGGAATATTGCCTTCCATAATTACTCTGTTCCACCTTCGATGATTGTTGGAGGGAGGGCATATTTAATCATTCCAGGTGAAGGTTTAAGGCTAACATCATTGTAAAATAATGTAACAAATCTTCTTGAACCCCACCAGGATTGGAAAGTAAATCCCGTGCCAAAGGTTTCCGGATTCTTCCATCTCATGATTTGGGGATCCAAAAAACAAAAAACATATAGAGAATTGAACAAGGGGGTTTCACGCAAAGGCTGTGATGCTCGATGCGGCAATCCACTGTCCCAATAGAGGTGCTATATTCTTATATTGTCTATAATTAAGCAAAGCGTAAAACATGTACTGCTTACCATTAGGTGTGTTGCCTCAACATGTGTGTGCAAGACAAGCCAAAAAAAAAACGTGGATTTTGATGGATTTCCCGCATCCCTTGCAGATTCTTTTGATTCACTTCCAGTCCCACTTCAGAACCACCGAATTCCGTCGTCGGCTGCCGTCCACGCCCGGATTCCGTCGAGTTCGTTCGTTCGCCTTCCGATTGTAAGAGACAATGTCCCTCTCCTTTTGTCGAAAGGCCAATTCCTGTCCGGCTCAAACCGGTCCCCGGCGGGAAGGCCCACCCAATCCAAAGGGCAGAACATGAGCCCGGGGGCGGGTCAAAGCACCCAACCGTTCAAATCCGTTCATGATGACATGAGTCTGTCCAGGCAAAAGAGCTGGCCAAGCTTGGCCTACAAAATTGGCTGGCAGAAATTACTACACAAAGACCCACAGTAGACGATTTGGGATGGAGATCCTTGCACTCCCTGAAATCCTCATGGAAGTGGAAAACCACCTGTTCGCAAAGGAACCTAGTTTGTCCAAGGGGGCATGTTCCACTTCCATGGTTTTCCACTTCCAAGATTGTATCAGAATGAAAACAGCTTCCAGGACAGGGTGTGAGCACCAGGACAGGGAGGATATCCTTTTTTCACACCAAGTCAGCTTCCAACTCATGGGCCGGACTCATGGCGCCCCAGCGGCTGCCGAGAAAGCCACGCCTTCTACCCAAACCCCTTCTACAACGGAAGTTCTCATCTTGGAGTCCTCATAAACATTGGGCGCCCCGGTACGCAAAACGCAAAACAAAAAAAGGTAAGTCACCAGGCAGCTAAGTTTATAAAACGTCCATTCAAGTCCCATGCAAGAACTTCCCTGACGACTTGGCCAAGACCCCGTCTTTCGGAGTCACCAAGCAAAAGAAACACGTGTTGGCCTGGCACATGTCGGAAGACCTGAGGCTCTCTTTTTGCTGAACGATTGGCAGCCATACTTCAATTCAGATTCATCAGCAAATGTCCAAGTGTTCAAAACATGTTTTAAACACCTGATCATCAAGGGCCATGAAGTTGGGTCTAGGTCTGGCGGTATGGAGAGCCCCCGAGGTCCTCGCGCCTTGGTCGGACGACCAGTCGATGCGAAAGACGGTCCGGTCAAGCCCGGGGAGGTCGAGATCGACCTTCCCCGTCCCAGAAAGAAATGGAACGAAACCCAGTCCCTGCCATTTTCCTGGATCTCACTTGCCGGAAGAACCAGAACTCTTTCTGGGGACTTGGGAACCCCAGCCGGTCACCGAAGACACCAAATCTCACCTCAGACCACCGATCTCGCTCGTCTCCGCTGGTCGCCTCATCCGAGCTCGCCGTCTTCATCGTCTGTTGCACAAAGACCGCCTCGGATTTTCGGTGCAAAAGAGCAGCTAAGGCGCAATGCCAATAGGCTGAGCAGCCCAGCTAAGGCGTTCATGACGTTCATGGTTCTGGAAATTCTGGGGAAAGGGTATGAACGGGTGATATGGTGCTGTGCAGCCCATTTCATCAAGCTCCCACCTTCCATTTGTGAGAGCTACAGTAATATAAAGAACAGGCCGGAGGAGGGGCAAAAGCTTCACAAACATTCTCCCACTCGGAAGACCAGCTGCACAGACCCTGCAGTGCACAGCTGCACAGACCCTGCAGGTGACGAACATCATAGATTGGTGTTTGGAGTAGGGACCCTGCAACTAAAGGGCTTTGGGTCTACTTCCGTTTTCCTTTTCTAATGCACAGCTAGCTTGCTTCAGACCGGAAGGAGAAGACCGGTCTGACCAGAAGACCCCTTCACTCCACCGCGGGTCGAGGTCCTGCGGACTCTCCGAGGGTCCGCGGGTCGAGGTCCTTCGTGGGACGTTGAGGGGGTGGTGCGAGCGCGGTCTCGGGTAAGTGAGGAGGGTGAGAAGTTCTGAGGTCCAGAAAGTGAGACCCGAAAGGAGGTTCAGAAGCAGCAACCGACTTCACAGGGAGGTCTCAATGGTGGAGTGATTTGGGGTGTGACTCAGAAAGTAAGATGAACGGACCCGCAGTTTTGGGTCTCTGTTCTCTCTATCTTTGAGCGCACACCAGTGATATCCAATGTTAGTAATCTCAACAATTGCTGTTTGTGTCATCAGCCATTCATCAAGTCCACGCTGTATCAGGTCAAAAAATATGCTAAAACTTCACCAGGCACAATGCAGGGTCATCCTGCTGAAAGCGCTATTGATGGAATGGGCCCTTTCTACCAGCAAGTGTGTTGATGACCCCCGTTCTTCCTGCAGCATTTGGATGTGGGTCAAAACCTGTAGCTTCAAAAAACCCAGGTTTTCTGACCTCCTGGCCAGTCTAGTCTATTCTGTTTCATTTTGATGGATCAACCAAGTGGTCTCCCGGTGCCATGATCTTCTATCCAAGGATAAATCCTCACCGTGGACGACTGGGGTAGGTCAAACCTGTAGGCCAAACTGACCTGTCACTATCCATTCACCTCCACTGTCCATTCACGTTCCTGCCCAGGAGGCATTCACCACATTCAGAATCGCAAAGCCCAAAACGCATCTGGGCAGCGAAAAGGGCAGCCGAGTGAACGGACCCACCAACCAAACGAGCACACGAGACAGACGAGTAGTACGTCAAACCCCATGGTGTTTCACCGTGTATTTTGCTCTGAAAGGTTTGCATTTTGCAAGAAGAGATTCTCCCTAATCAAGCGAAGGAATCCCTGGTGTGGCTCTGCTCTAGGTTGTGGCATGACCTCAACCACAGGATCTGCATTGTGCCAGGGTAGTGGTGGAGGTTCATTTGGTGGTAGCTGGCGGAGGTGGTCGCGAAAAGGAATGGATCGAGACAACAAATTCTGCTACAATAAACGAAACCCACTGCTCCCACATGGCGGTCGTCAATGGAAAGACTTGTCAGAGTCACATGAAAAAAGAACTCCCTCTTGGGTACAATCGTGGATGACATAAAGTCAGGGGCTGCACTGCAACAACACAAATATATGTAGTGTATATACACGCACCTGGAACAGACCTGGGTGGAAGTTATATACTTCTTGTTCCTCTAGTTGCCTCAGTATCCACAACAAAAGCTTGCAGTTTTGCATAACAAGTTTCACACCTACTTACTGCAGTAGCTAGCTGTGTGTTTTTCTGTTTGTCTCTTCTATTTTCCGGCTAGATATGCCTGATGACACTCACTTGTCTTCACTCCATGTCTTTAGGTCCTCAAGCCCTATAAGAATTGAAAAAACTCTTAATGGGGGTTTATAAATCAAGAGTCTACGTTATGATCGTTATGCCCCGCCGTGCCTGTAGGCCAAGAAGAAGATAGAGAACCATTCGCTGACCTCATCTCCGCATCTCGTTCTCGGGTCTCCCTCTCTCGGCGTAAGAGATCGCGCGAAAGGCGTGCTTGGAGGAGGTTGGATCTGTTGATGCTACTTCGATTGGCCATGCCGCACGTTTAAGAGAGACCATTCATCCTGTTGATCGATGTGCAAGGATAGTCATAGATAGGACAGTCACCCGAAAGCCGCTGGAAAATGGCCACATTCACCGGAAAAAATGCCCATACATACGCCAGAAAAATGCATCAAGACCTGATCGGTGCATGGTGACACACATTTCAATAGGCCTTGATTCATAAAAAGGCACATGTTTCGTGTGGTTTTTCAAAGATGCATATAATTGATCATATGATTTTGCGGATGGTGCTCGATGGGGTCAAACCTACTGAGAGCTTGCACACGTTTTTCGTGTTATATCGTTCGGCATCCTCGCCACAACGGAATGCCAGCTTTCAAGGACTGCAAAGATCAAAACTTGTCCCTTTGGAATTGCAGCACGACTGTTTGCAAACGGACATCTTGACCCAGCACAAGTGTCCCGCTTCTTTTCTTGTGGAACCACCTTTTATGGTTCATGCAACGAAGATACACTCTTGGGATCAGGCATCGTTAACTAGTACTTCCTTACAGGCGAATGTCTGGGCCTCTCCAGAGCTTTGCCGGTGAGAACTCACTCGGTGCCTCTTCCGGAGCCCATGTCGACCGAACGTCCCGCCGGCCGAGGCACGTTCTCCACCAGCACTCGACAGGCCGGGGCCCAATTGGCAAACCTTGGAATCGGGCTGAGGAGTGGGTGACCTCATTCGTACCTGGATGTGCGTGGACATGGCACCAGTATGTACCAAGACTAACCCACCTCCATGGTGTCTCGGGTCAACTGTTTGAGGTGAAGCTGACAATGACGGGCAAACGAGTTCCCATCTTAGGATGTCTATGAGATTCCAAGAGAAGAGGAACGAACTCCTGATGATGAGCCTTGCAAAGCCAAGGACCTAACTGTTCTGAAAATGAATCTCGTGGGAAAGGAAACGCCAACACATGGTGTTTAGAAGCACCACTGTTGCACCTTCTCAAACCCCCCCAAGCTTGGGGAGACCGTCAAGACCCCGTCGAGACTGCGGAATAGCGAGTCCCAGAAAAAAAAGGGGCATGCAATTAATAAACAAGATTTGGACACAATGATCTAAAAGAAATCCATATGACATGTTTTCCAAACATTTCAAAAAAAAAAAACTGTTGCAATGCCGAAAGAAACAAGATCTCAAAGAGGGTCAGAGTCGTCCGTGAAAAGCTTCCGTAGTACAGGAAGACCTGCCCCGCGGCTCGAGGCCACAGAAGACGACCAGCCGAGCTCCGGTCGTAACGGGGGTACTTCGTGTAATGCCGAGTACAAAGCTGTGACGACCACTCCACAAAATTCACACAACGTTCCTTTTCGGTTGTACCTGGATCAGATGGAAGAGCACATCGTACATCATTTAAGTTAACAAATGGTACCGAACAAATATTTAGCACATCTTAGAGTATGAAAAGTTCGTGAAACGGTCTTTATCGGTTTTGAAAAAAATACACAGGAATACACCATCTGGAGAGGAATTACATGCCTCTCCGTCTCCAACAGGTCACCTATTGAACATTCACTGTTACACCACCCAGTTCGGCAGTTGTTTGTTTTTGACACCAGGATCCCAATGTGTTTGGCATCCAATCGGGCTGGCACTGGTAAATGTTGCTTTCTAGATTCACCTGTTGATTCTGGAGATTCAAACATAACAAACGTATACAATCGTTCCATGTCTCTCCTCCAGATCTGGGGTTTGCTCTCTCATCGTTTTTTGATGGTTTGATGGGGAGGCCTGGATCACCTCAACCAGTTGCTGAGCGTTTGGTCAGAGTTTTCTCTCTCCACTTGACCTCATCAGGGTTTTCAGCTGCATTCAGGCAACTTCCACCTCAGCTGCCCCACCGTCATCCGGAGCCCATGGCCGTCATCCATGCCGTCAAACCCAGCTGTTCAAACCCGGCAAATCCCGCACACTCGCACTATCTGGGGGTCAAACAAACTCTCGGCTTCAAGTCTCCGAGTCTCCGACTCTACCGGCCACATCAAGGGACGTCGACGTCCCCAGCGGCCGCGGCCCGCGGACCAGCGGCCGCCCGCCTCTTGCCGATGCTCCTCACTTTGGAAGGGATCTTGGATGAAGTCCCAACAAAGGCTGCTCACGACCTGAGTTCTCAAATAAACATGCTATATTGGTCCTACCGTAGAGGATCCCACGGATTTGGGGGTCGATGAGAGTTGATCAATGGTCTTGGGTTCCGGTTTTCAGGATGGTAGGTTTTTGCAGCCAGGAGTTGAGATCGAAGAGGTGTCACAAGCAAATTCTCTTTGCAAGCCAGCTTTACAAAGCCTTCACAAGCGGTGGTTTATGTAAGGGGTTGTCAAAAAGAAACAGCTAAAAATGTAGGACCTGAGATGATCATGATGTGAGCCAAGAGGTCTGAGATGTGAGCCAAGAGGTCTGTGCTTTGAGTCAATGTAACAGCCGAAGAGGCCCGCCATGCTGTAGCCGAAACCAAGACTCTCCCGTGGGTCCTTTAAAGATCAACTACGGAGGAAAGAAAGTCGAGGAAAAAGCTTCCCATGAGATGCGTTCCTGAAACCTCTGGAATAGGGAGACGATGATACCCAGGAGAAACCTCTGTTTTCCTCTGCAGCTCAAGCCGGCCACCTCGCTGCCCCAAGCCTTCAGGGGCCACTCCGAAGATGCAAACGGATCCGTAAACCGACCGCCCAGGCGCCAGCCCGGCAACACATTGGACGAAGGCCAAAAGGATGAAGCTCCAGAGCAACATCCCTTTGCCTAAAGGGTCGACCGAGGAGGCAAAAGCTTTCGAAAAGAAAGATGAGAAAAGAAACGCGAGGTCCACCGCTGCTTGGATCCTCCCCCTATTTGTCCCCAAAAATGTCATTGCAGCATCTTGACAAAGGTGAGCCGAACTTTCCAGCTTCAAAGTGACATTTGAAGGGTCTCCAACACCAGCATCTCAAAGGATCCCTTGGAAGAACCAGGTACCGGTTGCATTTTTGTGGGAAACCGGAGAAATGACCGATGGATGGCCGTGGGAGGCCACCTCTTCATAGGTGACCAATCCCTAGTGATGTGTTCGACACTGTCATGTAGGTTTGGAGGGTCCAGTCGTACCGAACCTGAGAAGGTACGACCTTTAGGGATTTAAGACCTCTTACAAAACCGAGCAACCCTCGTTTCAAGACCTGTTGGAGGGTGCTGGTGGCTTTCTCCTCTCCGAACGCTGCGGATGGATGGATGCTTTGAGGAATGCTTGGGAAGCCTCTGGGTGATGGGTGGCAGGAGTTGATTCTGTTCATCTATTCATTTTCAAGAAAAAGTGGTGTTTGAAAGGGTGTGTTAGTCCTTTAGGGTTAGATAGGGTTAGTATTATTAACAGTAAACAGTTGAAATCCAACCTGGTTGCAATTCAACATGGGACTATCGAATAAGACAGGTCACTAAGGAAAACATGTCAACTGCAATGATGCATGTTATTTGGCGAGGCGTCTCGAGCCTGTCAGCACATTTGGTGTTTCTAATTCATCATCCCTATAGGGTTCCAAAGACCTTCTCAACCTCAGACCCTCCAGTCGCACACTCCCAAATCCCCCCACTCCCAGACCAGGCATTTGGAGCCAAAAGGCCGTGGGGGCTCTTTTTCTGGGCATGTCCCTGATCGCCTGCTTCGCTCCACGAACCCACGAACCCAGGACCCCCCATTCCCCAAGCAGCGACCCCCTCTCTCCCGAGCGGCAGGCGATCAGGCATTTGATCAAGAGCCTCGGTTGCCAGCTTCGGGTCTCCCGGGTTCGGGTCCCGGTGCCGGACGGTGGAGACCGCCTTTCCCCGACATCGGTGTACGGACGGACATGGTGGACTTAGGCGCGGCCCGGCCGGGGAAAAATAAACACACACACACACTTATTGACTTGCTTGAGACCTGAAGCTCTGCGAAGACAAAACAATCCCAAGTAGAGGTGCATCTGGGGGGGTGGGCTCAGCAACTTCCAAGGCCAAATGCGTCTCATTGCCCAAGGAAATCCGGGTGCCATGGCTTTGACAAAACATTGTTCAACTTTGAGTTTCCTGCTTGCCTGCTGTGAGTGCAAGGCTTCACATGATCCTGATGATTATTCATGCTGTTGTTGTCCAGGGTTAAGCTACATGAAAAAAAGCCGGCCGTTGTGGGAAGCACGCAAAGCGAACGCGCCAAAAGTGAAAGAAAGACCCCGGAGCAGCAGAAGGACAGGAAAGCAGACCACGGTGGATTCGAGTATGTCAGCAAGTTCCTTCCTTTCACAAAGAAAGCACCGTCTTCTTGTTGGGCAGCTGGTCCAGTTGCGCCGCGAGGAAAGCTAAAACAGAAAAAGCAGCGAAGCCGGAGCTTTCGCCCATAGACAGAGAAAAAGGGGTCGCTCCTATCGCGCAGCACGTCAATTCAGCGTGGGGGTTTGGGGCGAGCCTATGCCAAGATCATTGGGCGAAAGAGCAATTGATTGCCATGGTTTTGCCAAAGGGAACCAGGCAAAAATCTTCCCCATGCCAGGGGACTTACCATGTACTTACCATATGACTCCCCCGGAAACGGGGGGGAGCCAATAACCCCCCTGCATCCCTATGCAAAGCCAGGATACTCCAACTGGGGGGGACGCAAGCCTCTAAAAGCCCTAAGAATGCCGGGCCTTCTTCCTCCCTACCTCCGCAGGGGCCTGCCCTTCTCATCCTTCTCCATCCATAGCAGGGCTCTGGCTTTTGGGATACAAATACTTGGCGCTCCGGGGGATTCTTAGGGAGGAATGAAATGGCGCCTAAGTCTCGACACAGCTGGTTCACCACCCAAGATCCGGTGTTTTTTTTCAGAGTTAGAGTTGGTATGGTGTGAAACTCTGGGCAGCCCTCCGAAGGTCAAAGGTGGCGATTCGGAGAGCTCATCTGTAAGGTCGAAAGTAGAACATGTACCTCCCAAATCGCAGCGGGTCAGTGACCGGTGTATCTCTCTACCTCCACCTTAGTTACACATGATCGGTCGGGTTGATGTACACCTCACCCAACTCACTTTTGCCTGGTAAAAATCCCCTTGAAGCTGAAGGTGCTTATAGACCCAGTCTGACCCCTGGCGCTGGGGGGAAGTTCTAACTTTGTGATCGTCGCCGTGGCACCAACCCCTGAAAGGCGACGTGTGGAAAGTCGTGAGCGACCAGCACTCTCAAGCTGCTCCTTTCAACCGGTTCAGCACCATTCAGTTGAACTGTTGAGCAACCGAAGGAAAACCGGTGACCCAGTGCAAGCCACGAGTTCGTTCTCACGCGTCTGAGCCAGCCTGGAAAGAGCAGCCTGGTCCCAAGAGGCATCATGAGCAGCCTGGTCCCAACACCTCGGGGACCTCTCTTGTTTCACATCTTCACTCCTCAAGGACCAACGAAGAAGCCAACGGCATGAAGCCAACGGCCTGACAGTCTGAGAACCCCCGGCACCCTCACTGACTTGGGTCTAGGGATGTGCAGGGATGAGGCCCCTGATCTAAGATCTGGTGCCCCCCATGTCTTCACCTTCTCCTTCCCTCCCATGCAGAAAGGGCGCTGAAAGGACGCCAGGTGCGCTGACATGGCCACCACACGCACGGCTCCTAAGGGAGGAAGGTGTCCGTCAACCAAAGGGGGCAGCCCCAAACCCGTAATGAGGCACGAATCACGCTGATCTTGCAGCTGAAAAACCTGTATGGCCTGGCAGCCTAAACAAAGAACGGTTGAAGACCAGACTGAAGTGTTAAAGCCAAGCTTGGATTTGCTGTGCAGGAACTGGGAAACTGGGACATCTTCCACTGGTTTGGGGAAGACATTTCACCCCTAAGACCCAGAGAGGAAAACAAAGGATCCTCTTGTTCGCCTTGCGCCGCAAAGAAAAACCTCTAAGCCTTGCTGACCTTCCCGATCTTCGGAGAGTGTCCAACGGCTGGTCGTGTCGACACCGGGGGCGGGTTCTGACTGTGGAAATCAGTTGGACATAGATTGACTGGTTGGTGGTTTCACAACTTACTTGAACACTTGAAAGTATGAGGACCTGTGGGTTCAAGATGGTTCAATCATCCCAAGTAAAGGTGGAACCATATTTGAAAGACTTTGAAGACCCAGTTGAAGACCCTCGGACGAACACACAGAACCCTTCTTCTGGGCTGGTCCAGTCTTGACTCATTTGACCCATGGAATTAGGACGTTTAGGTTCAAATGAGTCGTTTCTGGACGTTCTCCGGAAGTGGATGGCATCGTCTCCTGGAGGTGAAACGACCTTTCTCAGATCTGTTCGTCAGAGTGTTTTTGCCGCTTGCAGGTGTATGTGTGACCTCTTGGAGGGTCCGGGTAGATGTGGTCCTGGAGTCCTGTGGGAACACTCTGGAAGCTGGTAGATGGTGGTGCCGCACTCTTGCCTTGCACAAGTCCTGGATTCGAGTCTGACTGACCAACTGCCCCCAGTACAGGAGATTCAACATCCTAACCAACTCTGGCATTTCTTAAGTTTTCGGTCGAAGGGTAGTTCATTTCATGCAGGTTGTTTCGATGCAAAGTAAATCATTTTCCCAAGGATACTTCTTCTTGGCTTTGGGCCGCTTTTGGCCGTCCTTTTTCGTCTCGTTCTTTGAGCCCCGCTTCAGGACTTAATGTCCGTTAGTCCAACTCTTCCTCCCAGAAGTCTTGGAGCTCAAGAAAGCTTCATGACCCCAAACCAAATTGCATCTCCGGGTGGTGTGAAGTTCAGATGTTTTGAGTTTTGAGAGGTTCTTTTGTTTGGGTCCATGTATAAGTGGGTTGATTCCCGTCCGAACCCGCTGAACTGAGCGGTTCCCGAGCGGCTGGCCAAACGTGCGAAGCGCAAGATCCGCAGGATGACCAGGTTGGACCCCGTAGTGGTGAAGATCACCTCAGGGACGACGTGGTTGTTGAATCCCAGACACGACCGCCATCTGGGGCTGCCGGACTGCCGAGTGGCACGGCCAGGGGTGGTGTTTGGGGGGTCAATGGGGCGGCATATATGGCAGTCCCATGGAGTGTCTGGGAATGTTGTTTTTGTTTTTTCTGGAAAGCTCGGAGAGAGAGAGAGAGAGAGATGTGTTCGGCGGGATCGCAGAGTGGTGTTCATGTTTGGGGTGCGGATCCGAGGTACTTTTTCTTCTGTGCTCGCCAGAGAGTTCAAGGAACAATGCTTCGAGGCACTTCGGGCCGTGCAGAAAGGTGCAGGTGCAGATGTTCGGAATGTTCGGAATGTACGGAATGTGGGGGAGCATTTGGATGGGGATGACTGGGGGATGAGGATCAGGGACCAAATCAATCCCACGATCATGTTGGTTACCAGCTCCTACCTGCTCTTGCAGCTCTTCACAGCTTCGAAGCCAATTCAACCCACTGGTGAAACTCCGGTGCGCACCTGGACTCGTCCATTTGCGCTTGCGCAAGTGGCGACTTTCTAAGTGAGTGAACTCTAGTAGGTACAGTAGGGAGACCCCCCCAAAGACCTCTGGGAGAGGAAAGTAGAACAAAACCTCCACCCTGCTGGAGTGACCTCCATACTTTCACTCCCTGCCCTTCGATCCTCAAACATCCGTGGGCGCTCTCTGGGGGGGGTTGTGGCCCACGAACGGCGCCGGCCAGGCGACCACTGGCCAAGCCGTTGGACCCGTGGCCTTCCCGAGAACCGGGAAGTACCAGCGACACCATTCATTCGACCTACACCCAGAGTGGTACAACCAATTGGTTCATTCTAACCGACCAAACCCGAGGTGTGCAAGTCCGTCCGTCCTGCGCTCCAACCCGGCCGGATCAGTGGGCGTCGGATCGATCCGGGCCAACCGGGCCGCCACGAGGATCTCGATCAAACAGGTGATGGACACCGCCAAGTCTAACCAGTTGATCCATCGCCTCCAGAACTTGGACCTGCCGAACCATGCGTCGCCAGGACAACGACGGCCAGGAAAACGGCGAACACCACGCGGGGGCCCGGGTTCCGGACAGTGGAACTGATCAAGTGAGCCCAACAGCAACCGGAAATGACCTTCATTGGTCCTGCGACTACACAGCTGAAAAGGTCACGCATGTTCTGCACAAAGAAGCTCTGGAGGAATTTCCGTCTGTGAAATAGCACTTCATCTCATCTTCTCGAGAAGTCGGGAAAGAGGTAGGATAGTGATGGATAGTGTACTATATGCATTGTTTTACTATCCGAATCATAATTTCGAGAATGAAACCTTGCTCAATCCACTCACTTTGGCACAGTAGTCCTTGTTGATCACATCATTTGACATGGACTTTTCAGACTGATGGTGGCACATCCCTCCCGTTCGACCTGCTCAAGGACCTTGGATTGAAAGTTTCAGTTAGACTTAGTCATGTCACGTTAAGCATGTCATAAGCACAAGCACCTTGATGTAAGCAGTTTCTTTACAAACACCCTTAAGTTTGTTCCCTCGAAAATGAAGAACGGTTCATTGAACGTATACCACCTCTTGCTTTCTCGTGCGGTGTCCCCAATCCCCCGAAAGTGATCCACTTTTACCCTAAGAAACCAAGGCCCGGACCAATGGGAACAAATCCACGATGGCCAAGAACTTCTTCAGTCATCATTACGACGATTTCGTCTTGCACGCGCTCGAGCCACCAAACCCACCCACCAACCCCACACACATCTATATTATGCGAAACCCCACCCGAAGCCTCCGGAGCGGTTTGACCTCACAACCACCCGGAACGGCTGTCACCTGAGAGCGCACAGTCGGAAGGTCACATCTGCGGCGAAGATGAACGCAAAAATGGCGTCGCCAATGAGGAAATAGGACGCCATTCTGGACTCGAAGTCCTCCTTAGTAGGGATCAAGCTGGGCTTTTCCTGCATGGGCACGTTTTTGCTTGTCGTTTTGAATACAATTATGACGAGTTTGAGTGTCTTGATTTATAACCCCCCTCGTATTTGGATTTAGATGGCAAAACCTCTTCTACCTCTGGCGCTCACACTGCAGTGAGACTCTGCCGGTGGCTTCCACCACTTCGGCAAGCGAAGAACCCCAAAGCCCCAAGGGGCCACAAAGCTAGACAGGAAAAAGTGAGACAGGGTTGTAGTAAAAAACAGTTTAGATGGCAAAACCTCTTCATTCGAGGGATTTGGTTGGTCAACAGTGTATATTCAGTCCTTTTTGCTTTGCCCTTTGGCGCTAACCTTGGAACCACGGAACCACGGAGGGGCCCCGCCCGTCCTTTGGTGTAGATAGTGGGCAGTTGGCACCTCCAAGGCAGTTGGCACCTTGATGGGAATGTCTCATCGACCCAACTGGAGCCCTGTTTGGAAGCTGCTTGGGAGCTGCCGCCTCAGCCCAGAGGCGGACAACGTCTCACCGCCCAGTGGCCGACAGCCACTGTTCGCAATACATGCCGATGTCGCAGGCGACCTGTCCCCCCCACCGGGTGCCGGTACATGCTCTGCCCCCGAAGAAACTGGTCATATGTGGAAGCTGGAAAACCATGTTGAACGTTGTACAAGAAATATGGGGAACTAGATCGTGAATGGCCATCCAAAAACAACTGGCCGCACTGGCCGCATCGCAGGCAATCATTCCAAATTAATGATGTTCCTCTTTAGATCAAATGCCACCGACGAATTCTTAGAGTCCTTGACACGTTAAAAAGTGTTTAGACAAAACCGGAGTCCAATGCTCACAATAGGCCGGAGTCCTTGGCCATCGGTGGAAATGGCTACTTCGGTCCAAACTGAGTCCAAGCCCTTTAGGAGTCGAAGCATCCCGACACCATGCATTTCCAACCTCCGTGTTTTTTCACCCTCAGCTGTTCTTCGCTTTGAGGCATGTTGGGGGCTCAATGTCCCAAGCTGAAACCATCATAAACAATCGGAAGTGTTGTGAGTTGTGAGTGTCATACAGCACGCCCTGGTTGTCCCCAACATCAGTGGGCACAGGGTGTTTGATCCTCAGACTGGCAATCGCCCACAAGTTTTTTTCCACTTGACAGACCTATAGTCGTTGAATATGGCTGAACAGCCCTATGGCACATCCCAGGCACCCCAATTGTTTCAGGTCACCATCCACCTCAAAACAAACCACTATCCTTCTCAGGCTTTCCGGGCCAATGGCCTTGAAGCCGTGGACTTGCAATTGAATGGCCATCCATAAGACCTTGGCCAAACGATCCGCTGCACCCAAGAACAAGCACTCAGAACAATATGTTCCTTCGCAACGCATTCAACACATAGCCCCAAGACGTGTGCCAGCTTGCACGGTTGCGCCAGCTTACTGTTACAGGAGTTGGTTGTTTTGTACATCACTCGTGCTTACTAGAGGGCTCAGTGGTTGCCAACACCCCAACATAGCTATAAGGGGCCCAATGGACATCTCAAGGTCCTGAAACGGCAGTTCATGACAGTTCCTCTATCGCATAAACAGAGCTACGCAACAGTGCAGGCTGGCACCAAATGGGTTTGGACAAGGCAGTTTCCAGACATGGTGTGCTTGCTGTAATAATCAAGCGCACAAACCCCTACGTTAGATGGGGCCCGGGGGGCCCTCAATCAATAAAAAACCATTGAAGGACCGACCACTGTTGTGTGGAAAGTACAGTAGTCGAGCATACCTCTACCCCTACCCCTCAATTAATGTTCTATAAATTTTGCTTGGGGCTAACTCATCAACCCCTCACCAACCCCTGAATTAATTTCCACTTCCCCGGTGGCAAAACCCCCCCCATCCAGCGATCCAAACATCTCGCAACTCCTCCTTGGCTCCAATCAATTTCCTGGTGGCTACTTTCCTGCTTGGCTTTCAGTGTGGCGGCTGCTGTCCTGCCTGGTTTTTGTGAGGCTGGTGATGCATCCCCCCTACACTTTCCCAGACCTATAAGATGCTCGCCAACTAAGTTAATCGATCTAATCGAAAGCCAACCCCCCTGAATTAATTTCGTTGCCTGGTGTTTAGTGTGGTGGCTACCTTCCTGTTTGGATTTTAGTCTGGTGGCTACTTCCTGCCTGGCTTTCAGTGTACTGCTGTAAACAAAAATAAAAATTTACCGTGATGTTGGTACCCTAAGTACACCTATCATCTATCTACATAAAAATGTTCCCAACACATGTTCCCAACACTCATCCACGTGAAACAAAGCACCATCCACGTGACACCTGGCCTGATTTCATTCGTAGATCAACCCCCCAGTGGGGGCGTCATGCAAACGATACTACGCACGATTTATTGCACAACTGGACGTCCAACACCTTCCCCTGCCTCGCCGTACCATCTGAGTTTAGCGGTCGCGCTGTGATCAGCAACTGCTCAAAAGTCGGGAGTCGAGGAACGAAATTGACCTCGATTTAGTGGCTTTTGATGTTTGAATAGAAACTATGGATCTATTTCCGAAGGCCCATTGCCATAATCAGCCGCCAAATATTCCATCTTCTGGAACTGGTGTCTGCTCATGTCTGTTCCAAACCCAAACCCCCGAACCCCGCAGCCTGCCGCGGCCCATCCTTCACTCTCCGGACACCCTATACCACCCAAACAGTTCAAAGACCCACCGGTCAAGGCCAGACCGTATACCACACCGGGCCTAAGCCAGCCCGACCCAGACAGTCAAGAGGAGTACAGTGGTTGGTTTTCGGGTCTGTTCCCTGCGAGTGTCTGGGTGATGTTGAAATGCGGAGATTGGTGAGAGCATCTGAACATTTGAGGTATAATGGTAGATACTTCCCTGTGAATCGCACCCAGTGTCAGGAACCCCTAAGCAACCCTAGAAGATTAGATCTCTGCACGTGAATACCCGGTACCCCTTCAGACCCCCGAAAACCGCCGCTCGATCACTGCGGTCGGACCTTCAGTCCGTCCAGCTTTCACTCTCCTTTCACTCTCCGATCTGCACAAGGGAAAGACCAGTCACAGTGGAAGCCCCGGGAGTCTGAAGACTCTGCTTTTTCACCACCCAACCTGTTTGGCCTACGCAGCTTGGAAGCAACGACCCAACTATACAAGCATAGACCCCAAACAGCTTGACCAATATTAGTCAAAAATCGATTTCTTGGAACGCCCTACCTTCACCCCAAGAGCAAACTGCTTCATCAATGAATTTTTGTCGGCATTGACATCACTATTTGTTCGGCCACACTCCTCCCCAGTAAAGCGGGCCACAGAGACCAGCCACAGAGTTCGGGGGCGCAGCCAAGACAAGGACAAGAAGAGGAAAAGGCCCAGCCACAGAGGACAAGAGGAGGACAAGGCCTGGACACACAGCCCAGCCAAGTTCAGGGGCGCGGCCAAGAGGAGGACAAGGCCTGGACACAGAGCCCAGCCACAGAGGACAAGAGACAAGGCCTGGACACAGAACAGAGCCCAGCCACAGAGGACAAGAGGAGGACAAGGCCTGGACACGGAGCCCAGCCACGGAACCCAGCCACAGAGCCCGGCCACAGAGTTCAGGGGCGCGGCCAGTGAGTGTGGCCAGCTCTTTTTTGTAAGATAGAACCCCAACAGTAAACTGTTTGGGGAAAAAACACACACGCCCGGTGTTTCATCGTTTTGGTCATCCGGCCACGCTGACATCAACGAGGCTGGCTAACCCCGACACCTTTGCAGGGGTCCGGACCCAAACCAAACCCTATTGGTTGGTTCGGGCCCGGATTCGTTGAGCCATGTGAGCACTGTGAGCCGCCGAGCCGAATCCGGCGGAAAGGCTACGGGTCGTCTACGACCTTCCCTGACCTGGCTCCCAGGATCCAACCCCACTCCATGTGAGAAGATATACAGACAAACCCCACGCTAACCACCCCCATGTAGGCATATACCAGCACCCTCCTGGCCAGGCTGTTTGAAGACCCTAACAGGTGGTTGGGCATCTGTTGTCACCAGGAAACACCTGGCCAGGAGGGTCCAGGTATACCCTACAGTACCTACAGTACATGGAGTGTTCGGGAGTGAACCCTGGCCGCTGAATTGACTGCCCAGCTGACGTTGAGGCCCACGAGGGCCGTGATCAGCAAGTCGAACTTGATGGTCTCTGAAACAGCCCTCAGTCCAGCCAGGTCAGGAACATGTATGACTTTGCAGACACTCCACGTATACGGTATGACGACTCTACAGGTCTCCGACCTGGAGGCTTTGGTAGACTTAACAAGTCGCAGGTGGTGACCTGGCAGGTTTCGGGTCCTGGTATACGGTATGACTCTGTGTTACATGGCGGTCTGTCGGTTTCACGGCTCTGTCGTCGAATCCGGTCTCTCTTCCGGTCCGAACCTTCACCGGACCGTCCTCGGGACCGGACCGGAACCGTCAACGTCGCCCTGCGGTGGGGACTGGGTGACTTCGATTCTGCGACTGAATGAACGAGGGGAAGGAGTCGTCAAAGAGGGATCCCTTTCTGAATTGCTAAGCTCAAAGAAATCTCATGAACACCACGAGATTCCCGAACTTCCGATCTGTGGTGCTAAATAGGACTTCAAGGAAATCCAACTGCTAAGCATAGTTTCGGTCTTCAGTTGGCACAGACTGATGGCACTTACTATCACTTTCTAAACCGGATTCCCTTTTGGGCGCCTGGGATGGATCACCAAGTCCTAGGACTTCGTTCAGGACGTATTTCATTCAGAACTCATGGATCATCCAACAGCCTCACTTGTGATAGATGTCTCACACCAACAACCAGAACCGATCCTACCCACCAGGCTACGCAGGCTTCGAAGCTCGTTTTTCTCGGTGAAACTTGAGAAATCGGAGATGTTTTGGGGCGGTCATGACATCCATCATCTGATAAATGTGTGGAAAGGATCTGGATCAAATGATCCATTGTACCTATTGGGGTCTTGCAGGACCAACTGATAGGGTTTGTATCCAAACCATTCATCCAACAGGGTTCATATCACCGAGTCTACCACTGAACAGCTTCGCCTGAAACTCCTTCACCACATCCAACTCACCGACGATTGTCTTCAAAGCAGCAACTCGTAGGTGGGTACATGTTTTGTCATATGTGAATTCATATATATATATATATTCATATACACTCCCTGAAACAATCATGGAAGTGGACAATGGCTCGCGGAGCCTGGAAAGGCCATATTCCTCCACAAACAGGGGGCATACATCCACTTTCATGTTTGGGAGGGTACACTGAATTGACATTGGTGGAATGTTTTCTTCACAGTATTTGCTGCTGCTGCTTCACTTTGCCCACACGGAAAACCCCAAAAACGCCTCTCCCACCACGCCTCGGTATCACAAAAAAAAAAGCACCGACCGGGGGGTCTGCCGAGCGGGACCCCGCGTCCCGTGAACACCCGTCGGTCACTCCCCAGGCACACACGGTCTTCGAAGTGCACCGTCATCTCCGACTTGGCCGTCGTCTTTTGCTCCTGGAAGCTGGACTGGAAGAGACGTACTGCAGGTTCCGCATGGTTCCGCCGTACCAGGCATGGACCAGACTGGAAGACGATGTTCCTCTACAAACCTAGTGGTTTTTCAGGTTCAATGTTCCAGGGCGTACTGCCTCCATAGGGCCGGGCTGACTGGGAAAAGGGGACGCAACTCACCCTGTGAACGAGAGGTTCATGTGGATGGTCGATTTATGAAGACACCCCATACCCTGGGAGTCAAAGACTATAAAAAGAATAGCCCTTCTGAAAATTGGGTGGTTTGACGTATATATGGTAGTTTGATCGACAGTTTAGAAATGGTTTTTCCGAGGAGCAAAACCTTTTACAAGGATCATCCAAAGGGTGTGAAATGGACATGGAGGTCCACAAGAGGTTTTGAAGTGTAGGGGGCCCGTCTATTGGTGACCTCCTGGGTGATCCTGGTCTCGTTCCCCACCCCGCGAGTGGTCCTCCCTTCGCGTTGGAACACCGTTGCGCGGCTAGCACCCCGAGCTTCACAGGTCTCCGAATGAGGGTTGTTGCGGTTTTAAGAGGTCTCAATGGGTGACCTCTAAAGTCGCTGTGAAAAACACACCTTGGCCGCCTGGGGCCGCCTGGCCGGCCGGCAGAAGTAATACAGCCAGCATAGCTTCAACAAGGACCTGCACCCCTCGTCCACTCGTCCAGTCCGCCTTGACGATGCTGCTGGTGAAGGAGGCCTCGTTGGCCTCGGTCCCGTGATCCCATTCTGCGAGGATCCGCGAGGCATGGACCTCTGGCATCTCCTGGCCGGCGCGATCGATTGGATCGCTGGACGACCCGACGAAGCTCGGATCCAGGTCTCTGACATGGAGGCTGAGTCCTGACTTAAGTTGTATAGGTGGTGACCTGTAAATGTCGGGTCCTGGTATGTACGTATACTCAGACACGACTAGTGGGACTGCCATATTTGCCGATCAGTTGGGGTGGTTTTGGGGGGTCAATGTAGGCATATATGGCATACATGGAGTGTCTGGGATATATATATATATAATATATATTGATATTGTACATGTACTTTTTTGTGAGACCATTTTGGTGTCCCAATGTTCAAACATGTTCAATTCATGTGTGTGAGAGATGGTCAAACACCTGAGCTGTGAAAACGTGATTGAAAGCCAAAAAATAAACGAAGGACATGAGATCTAAGCACAACCGTTGGCCTAGGTTCCATCTTTTCAAAAGCTCTTAGATACTCTCACCAGAGTCGAGCTGTCGACAGCCCCTGCCACAACAATTCCGAAAAGTAGCTCCGAGAGGACTGCAATATACATACACCGTCATACCTACACCCCAACTATACACCCCTTATAGGAACCCCGAACAGGTGATTGATAGACGCCCCTTACGGGGTCCTGGTGTACAACTTCTTTGCTTCACAGATAAATCTATAAGCACAAGACCATGAACATCCAGCAGCCCACCGCATCTCACCCCCAATCGTGTCACGCAAACTTCCTACTGCTCTTCCAAATGGGTGGAACTTCCTACTGCTCTTCCAAATGGGTGGAACAAACCCTTTCCCTAGACTTCCAACCGCCATTAATTTACTTTTTCTGTAATTAGGCTACTTTGATGCAACGACCCTTGTTCTGCTCCAAACCCAGGAAGAAAGCTCTTTGCTGCCAAAACCAGCCGTCTGTCCTCCATCTTCCGACGACGCACATTCTCTGTGAGAGTCTTCATGTTGTCCATCATGTTCAAGGAGGAACGATGGGAGCCTCTGTCTGTTCCGCGCGCCCAAAAACGGGTCTGCAGGCGGACGACCGGCAGGGAGGACGCCCCCGCCACGCCCCTTTCGATCGATGTACTCAGAGGCGAGCACCTTTTCAGTCGACGACGGAGAGAAAAGACCGCTCGGAGCGTGAAATCCAACGCGTAAGACCACCTATAGAGGTTGAACAGGTCACCTATAGGGGTTGAACAGCCCTTTTTCGCCCCTCCCATATGTATCATATGTAGCACTATAGAGTCCCAGTTCAGCACTCTCAAAAAAAAGAATAACATCTTGGGCATGTGTTCTCCACATGCCTGGAAGCGTTCTCGGAACGTTCCCCGAAGATCTTCGTTCTAGTCTCCCCGAAGAAATCTTGACGGAACCGGTTGCGGCGATGGAGCGGTGCCAGATGGCGTGGAACCAGCGGTGTTGAGGAACCTTGATCCGAAAGTCCGCTACATCACCGTGAGAAAGAAAGAAAGACCCGCCTTCTGAGTGCAAAGATATGAATGGCCATTGAATATCAATATCATTGAATACGTACGTGTGTTTCTGGTTTTTCATCCTTCCCACATGCTTCCATTGGTGAACCATCGAACCCCACGCCTCGGATCGATTCCATGGAGCTGCGCTCGGTGGTGCGGGTGGTGCGCGTGTGGAGCCCTCCACCGCTGCTGGAGCCCCCTTCTGACACCCTCAGGCGACGCACGCATCGCGTTCGCACGCGTCGCGTTCTCTGCGCGGGCATGCTGCATTCGGCGTTTTTGGGGACGGGTGGAGGGATGGGCAAGTTGCAGCCCTTTGGGATTTTTTTGTTGAACTCAGTGTCGGACTGGACGTCTTGCAGAATGTGAAGTTCGGTTGTTAAATAGGCATTGTTGATTTAGGACAGCGCGGGCAACCCGGTCTCTATTTCTCCGCTGGCCGGCCGATTGGAGTAGGAGTAGGCGGAGGAGGAGGAGTAGTAGGAGTGGGAGTGGAAGTGGGAGTGGGAGTAGGAGAAGGAGTAGTAGTAGGAGTAGGAGTAGGAGTAGGAGTAGGAGTAGGAGTAGGAGTAGGAGTAGGAGTATAGTAGTAGTAGTAGTAGTAGTAGTAGTAGTAGTAGTAGTAGTAGTAGTAGTAGTAGTAGTAGTAGGAGTAGCAGTAGCAATAGGGGAAGGAGCTTAGTCTCACCATCTTTGGCACCAGTCCCTAGAGAAATTACAAATTATGCCTACATTGACTCCGGTCAACCACCCAAATGTATGTATATAAATATGCTAGTCCCACACAGGAGGTATCTGCGGATGAATCCTCTTCTGAACCAACCTAACCGACGAATCCACTCACCGATCGTTGGTAGTGGTCGCTAGCTGAGTGCGCACCCTACGAGGCATCCAAAGCTCTCCTCTTGGGGTTGAAGCAATGATGTCTGGTGTTTGGGAGCCATGAGAGGGGTTACCAAACTGGGAGCTGTGTCAGGTACCTATTGACCGAACTTGCTTGTACACGAGAAGAGGGGGTAAACACTAACTATTCAACCAACCAAGCAATAGTAAAACCATGTAAAACCTGGTATCTTGAGTAGTGTTTTTGTAGTATGGCCCCAACTCCAGAAAAATGCGGTCTTTGACCTGTAGGATCTGTAGGGATAGTAAAGGGCTAGGCTCTTGACCTTTCCACTGGGGGCCATGGCAAGCAGCTGGTGGAAGCAACCCCAGGACGGCCACGAAACAGCAAACAGATTGAACAAACACTGCTGGCCTTGACAAGACCATCCAACAAGTTAGAAAGTCCAAGACGAAAGAAGACCATCAAACAGATTCGTGAAACAAAAACCTGAGAGGTGAATTTCAACAGCATGGTCTATCACCTTTTGTCATGAGGAAACACCTGTTGGGAAGTCTAGGGAGCGATCCTCAAAAAGTGGGCAGGAGGAACAACTTAGCTGGCTGCTACCCCTTGGAAGAAACATCAGAATTACCCAGTTAACAAGATCAGAAGGACTAAACCGGTCGACTCCTGCGCTAGCACCGTCGTGAAAGAACGTCGAAGAACCTCTGCGCAGTGGTCTATGTCAAGTCGCAAGGATGAAAAATCGTTGGAGGGGCGAAGAGACATGCGAGGTCAGGATAACACTCCAAAATCTCAAAAGATCTCAAAAGCGTCACCAAAACATATGGAGTGTGAGCGAAAAGTCCGATCGTCCAAGGATGTCCCGTCTAAGGAGCTCCAGAATGTGCTGGTGAAGCAAGCGATCCAGTAGATGCTGGAATTCCACGGAGCAGTTCCTGGTTCCGAGCAGGCAGGGGCTTCGGCCGGGCGAGGCAGACCGGCGACTGGAAGGTGAACCTGGGGTCGAAGAAGACCTATATGAAGTCATGATCAGGACCCTGAAGTCCTTTGAGCCATGGAAGTGGGTAACCAATGTCGTATTTGAGCCTTGGATGGGCAACGGTTCCTGGGCTTGTGCGGTTGATCCTCTCAACATCCCGAAAAAATCAAGAGTGAAAAGGTCATAAAGAAGCTATGGAGATGGATCATGGCCCACCTGGAGCAACCGACCAGTCCGTCCACCTGAGTAGGTCACCAGGTCAACCTGATGGACTCCCTGATGGTCTCCTGACGCCATAGGGCAGGGCCTCGAAACAATCCATGGGGCAATCATGCAGCCCCTTGTCTTACTTACTCACGCACGCTTCACAGTTTCCAATGTCCAACTGCTGGCCTAAAATGGCTTTCCAGTGGGCAGTCCTCACTCAGGGGGGGGAGCTACCCTCGAAAGCGGCCTCCTCAGGATGGACAATGGCCAAGTGAAAGCTCCACTACTTAAAAGAAAGTCTCCTTACCCACCGTTTTAGGGGATCTTTTGTGAGTTGGAGCACTTTGGAGCACTCTTGTTGGCGGTATGCGGTTCGACTTGTCAGCATGCGAGTGTCGCAAAAACAAAAAAACTATGAGGTGCAGCCGTTCGTGTTTGACACCAGGAGACTTTAGACTAGAATAATAGAACTCCAAACAAACATTTAAAGGTGGTTGCCACAAACACCTAGAAGGTTTTGTCAAGAGCTTGAGCTACATCCATACAAACATCGTGCCATGTAAAACAAAAGCTGTTCTTTGCTAAACCAAGCTCTTCAGAGCTGTGGAATCCTGCTTGGTTGATTCACAAGGGTCTGCCCAGGTATGGCCGGTCGAAACGACATCCGACATCCGACATCCGCATCCCCGCCTACGGGCATGGCTGGTGCGGGAATCCCTGAAGGGGTGCGAAGAGGTCCGGAAGTGCCAAGAGCTTTAGACCTTCCCCATCCCAGGGGTCTCCAAAAAGGTGATGGTGTTCACCCCAGTAAGATCCTCTAGCTCTTAGGGGGGCCATGAGAGTCTACAATTACTGGTGAAGGGTGCTCATGAATGAAAACCGGGCGGGGACTGTGGGGACACTGAAAAATCGAACACCTAGAACTATACCAGGACCCCCTAAAGCAAACCATCTATAAACCACCCCTTGTGGGTCCTTGTAGAGAAAGATCATCTTCCCAGGGGTGGGACCATCATCGTCCAGTCGTGCAATATATATACTTGTCCAATCGGCATATTTTTTGTGACCCCGCTGCGGGTGAGGTAAAAGTTGTGGTGCAAAACATGCTAAAGCAAATTACACCGCCCGGTACACTCGCAAGTGCTGCCACGCGGAGATAAGAAGTGGAAAGAACAAGAATAGTGCCACAGCACCCCAACAAAACCAGTGGAAAAGAGAATGGAAAACCACCACCACCATCCCACTTGCCAGAACGCTGGTTCTTTGCGTCGTTCTCAGCTACATGTAGCATCGTAGCGGGGCTTTCGTGGCGGTGTGTTTTCCACCGCAGGAATCGGTCCGGTCCCGGCCCAGGGGCGAAGATGGCGCCCCAATGGGGCGAAGTGAGGAACGGACCCAAGACCAGCGAAGGGGCTTGTCTTAACTTACAAGGCAGGCTGATTTCGGAGATGAAAGGTCTTGGAATGCAAACTGATGAGTAGCGCCCCACGCAAGCGAGATCATATTCAAGGTCGGTGTGTTCGAGCGCACGAGTTTCGCTAGCACAAAGCAAGAAAGCAAAGCAAAGCAAACCGTGATTCCCAGGTGGTACCGAATGTTGATGAATCGCTAAGGGCTCGGCTACCTCCGGAGAAGATGGGTGGGTGGGTGCCAGCCCCTCTTTGCCAGGTAGAAACGCTTGAACTAAAAAGCCATCCAACAAGGGACATGGATGCTCCTGCGAGGTGTCTTTGCATGGTGACGAACCGCCTCTTGTACCAGAGCAACGGCACTTTGCCATCCCATTGGCACCACTGAAAGGGCTGGTCTCATCATTGTTCCCGCGGGAAAGCCGAAGGCTGATGACGACCAAATTGGAATAGGCGAAGAACACAAAAAGAAAAAAGAAAAGATTGAAAGCCGATGGTAGGGGATTGCAGGTCCTCCGCATCCAGGTACAGCGACTCATCCTCAGTGTATCCTGCAATTTCTAGGATCACACTTATTTGGCAGACCTCTATGATCTGCGAAAGACCTGTTGTCTGGTTGCTCCTCTGTCGAAAGTCAATCAATTGTCAATATATGAGGGCGACACTCGTCGACACTCGTCTGCCCGATTGCATTGTGACCGCCGACGTTGCAGCCAGCGAAACCCAAAAGCCTGCGTTCAGTCGTCTCATACGCTTGCTTGCCAGTCAGCGGAGCTGGCTTTGTCAGCCAAGGGTCTTGAAGGTTCAATCCGATGGCCTTGTCATCCCATAGAGTTGCATCCAACCTCAACCCTACAAACATCCCAGAGATGGGCCAGGTCCTGAGACCCCACACATATGGTTTTGCATGGTTCCTGGGCTCGGGGCCGCCTGCGACCTCTGGACTTGAGCGACCTCTGGACGCCAAAAACCGGCCTCCCAACATATCGCCCTTTCGTCGCCCCTTCCTATCCTTTCCTATCAAAACAGGGGTCAAGTTGGCTGTAGGTTACCTTTTTTCCCCATGAAACATGGTTCTTTTAAGTATACTTTGCAAATTGGGACCATCCACGGATTGACCAAATCCGACGGATTGACCAAATCCGTCTGGTTCACCCCTTGATCACATCAACCGTTTCCTGATGTTGGGTTGTCTGCATCTCCATGCCCTCCCCACGCCACAGCCCCCACAGCCCCCACGCGAAACAAGGCCCTCACATGCCCTCGCTCATGCCCTTCCCGTGACAAGTCACCAATCCCTTAGCTGGGAGGAGGTGCCCGGTGAGGGGACATCGTGGCCTTGGTGCTGAGACAGTACAGCTGAGCCGCCGCTCAGCTGAGCGGTGCATGTGGAGTAGGTTGGGTCCCTTGTTCGGGCTGAGACAGCACCGAAATCATCATCAGTGGAATAGAAGAGTTCGGAATCCAGGGGACAACATACCTAAAAATCCTACATATATATATATAAATGTATATGTATGTATGCTAGGGGTCCTATAGTGGTTCTTCCCCCAAAATAGATAACACTCCAGGGTTGCAAACAAGTGCTCAAAATTTCGACCGCATAGGACAGCGTTTGGATGCTGAAAAACGCGGTCTTTTTGCTGGTCTCCACCCTTGTCACCACCGAAGACCTCAAAATTCTCCAAGACCGGCCCAGCTGCGTGCCTCCCGGTGTTCTTCACCTTCCTAGAACAACCTCTGGTTTCGACCACCAACCACCCAAAATATGAGCTTTTCCCATCAAAACAAAGGTCATGTCATGTCGTGAGTACTACTAGATTATATGTATATATGTGCAATATACATATACACATATTATATATACATTACTATACTAGTAACTCTAGGTTTGTTGCTCTATCATGTTCTATCCCTCTTCAGGTCACCCTATCTCATCTTTCCGACACCACGGGGGCTTGCCGAACGCCTTTCCCTTCCCTTCCCTGGAACCCTTGAACCGCGGCCCGCCCCGTGAACCGCACCGGACCCAGCGGCTAATCGAGGCCGTCCGGCCACGGGCGCCTTCCTCACTGCCCAGCCTCGACCTGCCGCTCCCGAGTGGCCGAAGCCCACGCGGCCCGCAACCGAACGGTGGGCGAAACCGAACGTTGACCGGTCTGTTCCGGACCACGACCAATCGGTCACCGGGACCACGACCAATCGGACCTTTGGAGCTTGTTCGGCTCGATCCGTTCGAAACGACCGGAGTTCATCGCTTCGAAACGACCGTCTCAGCGTGGAAGCGGGGGCCTCTTTTGGTCCCCCACGCCGCGTGGCACGCCGAAAAAAGACTCACACCTTTGGTGTGCTCAGCAGCAATGGCGTATACCAACAATCGTGAAGCATGGAAAATCCACCATTGAATCGAAAATATCTAACTGCTCGCAACTTAGAAGTCTCAATTAGCCAGCGCGCTGGCTCTGCGTGGCGCATCCGGCACAAAAACCACATCCTTCACTGAAGGCAAGTCATGGATGGAGAAGAGCGTTGTTTGGTCATCTTCTTGTGCCAGATAGTGCCTGGCTTGTCGACGGTCTCGGCGATGCTGACGTTTTCTTTTCCGCCTCACAAAGGAAGCGAGCCATGAGCCATGCAAAAAACACAGCCAACGCGACCTCAACAAACAACCCCACAAAGCACTGCGATTAAAAGGGCATGCTTGTGCTTATTAGGCAGGGATGAAAAGGATAAAGAGAGGCACTCTTCAATTGCAAAAGACCGAAAAGTATGCGCCTCTGGTAGTATTGGTACGGCTTCGTTGTCCCTGTCGTGATGTTGATGTCTGGCATAAAAGGTGTGCTGGTGACCCTTGTAGTAGTCGCTGTAGCTGTGGTCATAGTACTTGCGGTCACAATGGTTGTGGATGTCGCGACGGTTGTGGTACTCAACGGTTGTGGTGGTCGCGACGGTTGTTCTGGTCGCGACGGATCTGCCGGTTGCGACGGATCTGCCGGTTGCGACGGTTGTATGGTTGTGGTGGTCGTGATGGATGTGGTGGTCGCAACGGTTGTGGTCGGGACCGTAACGGCGGTTGTCGGGACGGTGGTTGCGACAGTGGTTGTCGGGACGGTGGTTGTCGCGACCACCGT
>CAXAMN010003224.1:1476076-1515670 GCA_963970005.1 Durusdinium trenchii
GGTGGTTGTCGCGACCACCGTGGTTGCGACAGTGGTTGTCGGGACGGCGGTTGTCGCGACCACCGTGGTGGCGATGGTGGTCTTTGCGGCGGTGGTGGTCGCGACGGTGGTGGTCGGGACGGCGGTGGTCGCGATGGAGGTCGCGACAGTGGTGTTCGCAACAGTTGTGGTCGGGACGGCGGTGGTCGCAACGGTGGTCGCAACGGCGGTTGTCGCGACCACCGTGGTGGCGATGGTGGTCGTTGCGGCGGTGGTGGTCGCGGGGGCGGTGGTCGCGACGGTGGTGGAGACATCAGGGCAACATCTGTATTCAATCTTGTAACTGTGCAAAAGAGTAAAGCTCCCGTCCGGGGATGCAGGATCTAATGTAATAGTCTCCCCTGGATGAACTTCAGGCTCATATCTGGTGCAGTCGGGGGGGTCCTGTGAAATTGGACACGCAACTGGCCGTGATGCATATGAAGTTGGTAGGCGCTGGGAAGATCAGTCGCTGCACGAGGGGCATCGCTACCCTAAAGCTCACGGTGTAGTATCTCGTTTGGCTTCTGACAGTAGCGCATTCAGGCGGAATATCCCAACAGGAGATATCGGAATCTTCGACCCAGCAATCAGCTCTGCTGTTGCCTGGCGCATTCAACCTATATAATATAACAATGGCCTCCAACCTTAGTAGCAATGGCCTCCAACCTATTAGCGATGGCCTCCAACCTGCTAAAAAAGAGATGTCCAAACAAGATCCAACAGGAGATATCCGAATCTTCGACCCAGCTGTTGCCTCCGCAGTGGTTCACGCCGGGCGGATCAAACTTGGATGCAGAGGTGCAGTTCTTCAGTGAGTTGCAGCATGGCACAAAGTTTTAGGAAAAGAGAACATGCACATGCAGGATGCAACAACAATATAATGCAATGTATGAAGATGATGTTTCAATAGAAACACAATGAAACACATTTAGATCAGAATGTGCAGTGTCTCACATGATCTTGCAAGAACTTGCGCTTACTTGCTGTCCGCTGAGGCACCTCGGGGACGCTCTCGCATTGCATCGGAGTCTCAGAGTCCACCCTGCTTTGAAGAGTCTGCAAGCTGGACTTGGGAAAGGCTTGGAGCATGGTAGAAGCTTCACACTCCTGCAGGCTGGCAGCCAAGATTTGCCAACAGTGCAGGAGAAATCATGGCAGCCCCCCAGAAAAAGCTATGGCTCGACAATTAGGCCATGGCAGCACCCGCTGCATGAGGAAAAAGACTGCAACCTGCGGGTTTTGGGGGGATGTCATTCTTGAGCCTCGGCACTATTGAAGGCCTAGTGAAAGTTATGATGATCGGAGATCGGACTCCCACCACGATCGCCGAAGTCGCCTCCGACTTTGTCGGGAAGATCGGTCGGACGAATGCGCACAGCTAGTGGATGAGGATGGTTGCAGGTCTTTCCTGAACTGTGATCATCTTTTCAACCAACATCCGTGATCGCCTTTCTACATCCCACTGGGTGCCCTCTACTAGGATGTGATGTGTCCCCTACAAGCTACAAGTACTTACCTCGGGGAGCAGGGCCTCTGGATGGGCGGAATCTGTCCGAGACATGTTGTCTACATCCGTATCCATCTGAAATCCCGTGTTCACGGGTGTTTCTGGGCTATGAAGAGATACCCCAAACAGGGGGTCCTGGTAGATGGATACTATATGGATGGCAGCGGCATCTGTGCGATATAGACACATAGATACACAAATAGATCCCGACTAAGAAGGCATTGGAAAGCGATTCAGGCTTCGAGTTGTTGCTCGTCCTCTCCAGTCTCTGTCGCTCCGGAGGCTGCCAGCAAAAGCAGCATGAAACGCGTGCCCACAGTCCACAAATGCTGCCTCAGTGTTTCCAATCGACCAATTCTGCCGGAAAACTTGCACATCTCGTGTTTCTCTCTGACACATCTCGCTTGCTTTGTTCCGAAAGCGACAAATGAGTGCCCGGCATGACTCGAGGCTCAACGGTCCAGTACGAGTAGCATGAGTCAGTTCAGCCGAGGATGACAGTGAATATGCACCAACTCACAATGCTTGTGGTTTGTTCGCTTGCAGATAAATGGACTCTTGTCATTTCACCAGTGCGCTTTGCGTCTCCTTTGCTTCGAAAGCTTCATCCTGGATTGAGCCTGAAAACCATTGACAGCAATGCCGCAGCGGCCTTTCGAAGTGCACGAAAAAAAACATGTGCAGCTGCTAGCTTCAGCTAGCAGTGGCCCAAACTAGAACAACTGGCACACACACACGGCGGCCCATCCAAAAACCCTACGGAGCACAACCCGACGATCGCAGTGGGCTTGCAGCGCGTTTTGCGCGCCTCCCCGGGGGGCGCACGCTGGGCGCGAGTTGGGACTCGAAAGAGGTCATCTGCTGAGGCTGCGCCGTGGGCCTGAGCGGTCTCAGGTGGTGAGTTTATGGGTCGAAGTGCTCGGTCGTTGGGTGGGGGATGCAGCGTCAAAACTTGGAGCCCTAGTCAACGACCTTGTAGCGCAAAACGATCAACCTTATGGCCTCCTGGTGCCATGACCCACAGCAAATCTGTGGGGACCACAGAAAAAGCTACCATGATCGGAATTGTCCCTGGTCTCTCTGGGGTGTCTATGACTATAGCCCGCACGAATATAAGCTGATGTATACGTGGTGTCGATTCACCACCACGATCAGATTGGTGTCCTGCAAATCGGTGAAAATCAGCACGGCTTGATACGAAGATCGGTGGAGCTCAATGAGCGACTGAGAAGTCTGACTGAGGTGATGACGATGAATCTGACTTGGCGTCGTGCCGCGGCTTCGTTCTGTGACGTTCGTCTTGTGTCCGGGTCGTTACAGGAAGGTGAAGAAAGTGACTAGTGACTAGTGAGTGCGTATAGGATATCATTCAACGCGGGTCGATCCAATTAGTTGCAACTTCACACTGCGCCACCGGTCTTTGGACGACCGGGGAAGCCTCAAACGGTCTTGGCCGTGGGTCCGACACTCAGACCCACCAAGGGGTGCTCCAAGGGACGACCAGACGACCCAGACGACGGTCGTTTCGCTTCGCCGGGTTCAATCCGCACAGGCACGATACTCTTTGGTGGGGATATATGGCTTCGCAAACGCCCAGCTGAGCTCAAACCACCAAATGGACCAACTGAGTTCCGAAGGACGAGTTTCCCTCCATGAGTTGCTGTGGAAGTCAGATCTCTGGTCACATACCCGAAAGAACGAACGTTCGCCTCGATGTGGCGTGGCTTTGGGTGGGGTGGTTGCGAGCGTACAAACGGACACAGGAATGATCTCTATATATATATATACATATGCGCATATGTAATTGTAATATATGTCCAAATGTTATCTATAGAAACCCTGGTGACTTGCTGCGTGATGCAAGAAAATGCATGGCAAACTGATCTATATTCCGACCCCGCATTGTGCTTGCGGGGCACGCGATGTCTTTCAAGCGCTCGTTCTCCATCATGGCAAGGCGAGCGTTGTGTCGCTGTAGTGGGTGACAAAGCAAAAACAACCAGGAGGAAAAGGGTCTGCCTTTACCATCAGTTGGAAGTCATGGGGCTTTTTTGTTTTTTTTTGACGCCCTATATACAGCTGGTGACCCAACTGAAAGCGGGAGAGATGTCTGCATCAGTGCCAGCTGAATTGTACAGTAACTGGTTGTGGTGCCTTCTTGAAAGCATCAAAGCTCCATCATGTGGGAGAAAACAATATATAATGCAACCATCACATCTTGATGCGTTTGGTGATCTCTAAGCGCCGACATCGACTCGCTTGTGAAGAGCAGGCTGGGCCAAATGGAATTGGACTGATCCCAGGAAAACGGATATTTTCCGATGCTTTGGACCCGAAGACTCCGGTACCATTGGCATTGAAACAGGTGCGAACAACCGATGCGAGTTTGCTTCCGGGTGTTGGCCAAAGAGCCAAGTGTGGTTCAGGAGCCGAAAATCCCAAGTGGTGACAGCTCGTTTGGTGGTCCATCCCCGCTTCAGGCACCTCGTGCTCGAAACCCCCAACCTGCCGGAGGCCGTGCAGCTTGGTGACGCATCCAAAAACTGTAACATGAATACATCACCGGTCAGAAAACCCCCCAAAAAGATCCAGGGAATCAGCAGATCTTCATTCTTTCGGTGAAAAAAGCAATCCATACTTAACCATGCCCGGCGATTTGGGAGATTGTCTGTGTTTCTGCGAAATGCCGCGAAGCAGTCCTTAATCTTTTCTAACCTGTCTGCTACGAGCCCAGCCGGGAACGAAGATGGCTCGTCGAACGCGCGCGCCAAGCGCGAATCTGCGGGAATGCGACGGGGAGAACACCTCCGCATCTCGTGAGTCGCGATGTCTTTCCAAAAAGATCTCCAACGTTGGGGGCAACCCTTGGCTGATTTAGAATCTCAGAGGGGTTCGGATGATGACGTCAGGGTGTTTCGGAGGATGACGTCACCTGTCTTTGAGAGGTTGTTTCTTAGTGAATCTACCAGATTTGTACCAGGATGATGTCCGGCATCAAACGGAGAAGTTGACAGGAACAAACAGAGACATCAACAGCCAGGACTCGCCAACTGCCTGTTTTGGGACGAGGTGGTTTCTGCGCAGCTGTTGTCACCAGGAAACACCGGTTGAAGGGTGCTGGAGAATATCGTGATTTCTGGCAGCCAAGGAGTGGCCTCAGAAGATTCAGTCTATGTGATATAATATATATAGTCATTCTCTAACCCTACAAGTCCAGTCTGACCCCGTAAAACCTGCTGCTTGACTTCATTGAACAATTTTCTGCATAACCAAATCTAGTAAAATGACTGTAAAATGATCCTGGACCTTTACGGCAAGATTGATTAGTCTGATTTAGTGGGAATATTGTCCTGATTTAGTCCATCATGTCTGATCCAGACCATAGTTTGTCTGGGGCAGGAGGAATGGATGACGAGCTCACTTGGTCTTCGATCAAATCCCATAGCTCAATCCTGGACCCAAACCCTGAATCAACAGACTGTTCCGCTGATAAGCTTGGAAACAACCCAAACGCAGAAAAGGAAGTGTCTCACATTTTCTCTAAGGACTCCCCAAGCCCTCGACCCCCCCCGGTCTTTCCAACAAAGAAGACCGGGCCCCACATCCCACCCCCGCTTCGTTTCTATAGTGATTCCGGACCCGATAGAAGAGCGCGTCCCCGGCCATGGGCGGTTTGGCCTTGAGGTCCACAACCTCCCGGCGACAACGCTCGTGGCATGGCGACAACAGCCTTGTGAGGCCCGGGGCGACGTTGGTCATCGTTTTGGCCCCGGAGCGTGGCGGGTTTCGGTGACCGCCACCTGCCGGAAGTGCTTTCATGGTTTTTCAATCAGCCCAAGCCTCAGCCAAGGAACCAGCCTCGCTTTTCCTCGGTTTTCGCTCTTCTCCGTGCGGATTCATTCGAAGATTCATTCGATGCACGGCCGACGACGAAAAACTCCTACCAGGACCATCCAAGGGGTGTCCAATGGACTACCCCGACTACCTACAGGCTTCCATTGGGCACCCCTTGGATGGTCCAGGTATGTAGTACGAGTAGCGTCGGACTGCTCCGTTCATAGCGATGCCCTATGCCCCGCTTGTTCGATGGCTTCAATTCGACGAATCACGCGACCTGTCTGATTGGAGAGTCACGGCCACACCGAGAGTCACGGCCGCCGGGGTGGTTGAAGTCGGGGTCAATCGGGCGGCAACTAGTCCAGTCCCATAGAGTGCCAGTCCAGGAGCTCTGAGCTCTAAACGTTAGATCCGTCAAATGACTCATCAATTAGTCATACAGCAGGCGGCCGGCGGGGTTAATTACTTAGTTGATTCATCGATATTACCCATTAGTATCAGTTCGTAACCAGCCACCAGGTGCATTCTCTCACACGAGGTCTTCTTCCTCCGACCCACGTGCTGCCACTCCGACCCTCCCGCGCCTGGAAGCCGTTCCGCGCCACGCGCGCGGCGAGGTCCTCGATGCCTAGGTCCGTTTTCTCTTGCCGGTGACGACCGCATTGGATCGGGGTGTCCAGGGACGAGCACTCCATCTATGTATGGAATACGAATTTAATACTTCTATATAATAAAAATATTGACCCCTCAAACCATCCCAACTGATCAGTCAGTAAATATGCCATGCATACATCTAGTACATGGAGCATCTGGGTTTGCTGGGCATGGCCGGCTGCGGGGACGCGCGGGGTGGTGGTCCAGACAGGTGAAGGTGAAGACCAGACAGGTGTAGAAATTGCAGTGCATAGTAGTCATGGGTAGTCCATTGGAGAATTGTTGGAAGGTGCTGGCAGATCGGAATGGCGGGTTCTCCCTGGGTCTTCGACCTCCACTGCTCGAACGTTGAACTGCGATCAATGCCTCGATGTTCCGTCAGAAAACAGCAAAAGCTTCTGGACTCCACCCTTCTTAGAAGAGACCTATGCCAGCAGCACAAAAGAACGAGCCATCGAATGCGTCTCCATCGAAAGCGTCTCGATGAGTCCACCGCAGACTCCGACCATCGAAAGCTCCTCGGCCCCCGAAGAGCGTCGAAGCAACGGCACGGCCCCGCGTTCCCGGCGGAAGGAGGTATAGATTCTATAAGACTGTTTAAAGGGTGGAGGCTTGGAGGGTCGTAGGCAGTTCTGTAGGGGTTGACAGATCATCACGAGTCGACGTTCGGAGCTTTTGAAGCCGAAGTTCGAGGCCCTCGGGTTAAACTGCATCAGCCATGGCTCCTGGGGCGTAGTTTGTGCATGTCTCCTTCACCCTTGGCGCCTCTCTGCAGACCCAGTGGCGCTGAGCCAGCTCCGGGTGTCCCAGGTGCTCCTCAATGCGTAGTAGCGGAAGCAGCAGGCTCTAGGACTCGAGCTTCACCATGATTTTATATCAGCTTTCCCGAAGAACCTAGCTCTTGTACTCAGGACTTTAGACTACAACACTTGGGGTGTCCCTGCTCTTTTTTCGGACTTTGAAGGTTAAGGCATCTCCAAAAGGTGGGCATGGGTCAAAAGCCCAAATGGGTTCCTTGGGTTCAAACCCCGGAGCGACGTTGGGGCGACCCCCGGATGACGGAAGAACCAACGCCATCCCACCGCCGCTCAGAACTTCCGGTTCATGACTCATTCCCGGTTACCCCGCCTGGTGTTCCATCACCCTGGGAGTATCACAAAAATGGTCTGACTAGGTGACCCAAGTTCAGTCAGGAATTTCCCTTACTTCAGTTGGTCAAGATATAGTCCAACTGGACTTCTAGGGATCATATGTTCTTATTCGGAGTTCCAAGGAGTCATACCTCACGACCAGTCAGAAAAGCACCAGTCAGAACAACACCAGATCTGTTTGGGCCACGTCGGGTTCAGAGGTTCGATGGCACAAGGGCCGTGGTTTATATGGATCCCCCATTGGTCTAAGACATCGAACGGGGTGCCAGTGCCATTTCTCACCTCTGATGGCCCACTGTATATGTCTTGGCTGATACGTCTTCTTCTCTGACCGCGTCTCCAAACGCCAAAGCACACCAAACCCCACGGCCCCTGCTCCGTCCACCGCGAGACATCAAAACCCGGGTTTGGACGAGTCAAGGCATGCGCCATATCGGACCGAGGGTATTCAAAAACGGTGGCATCTTCGAACGCGTGTTTTCTGCATGGTGGTTTTGTTTCGAACTCGTTTTACATTGACCAGCTCTTTGGCCATGTGAAAAGCTGGTCTGATCAGATTTCTCATTCCAGACCATCCACTCTGCTACCCTCCGGTTGGGTTCCACTGATGTGAATCAAAGCACCCACCAACCTTCACAGAGTATACCAGGTCCCCCAGTCAGGGTGGTTAAACAGACACCGCGAATCGCATCTTTGTTTAGAGCTATTCATAGACACCCCGAAACGGTCCTGGTAGACTCATGCACTGCACTGAATTGCAAAAGGTCTCCTATGGTCCTCCAAAATTCCCCAAAAATTGGCCATAGCACAGGGCCCTGCTCACTCCCTCCACTTGCTCCTGGTGGTGGCATTCCATGAAACGGAGGGATTGGTCTTCCGAACTCACTCCACTTGCTCACTCGTTCGGAGTGACGGCATGGTGAGCCATGTCGTGTCCGTCCAATGAGTCGGGACACCGATTCGGAAAGCCATTGGAAAAGCTCCCATGGATGGCGGAAAAATTCTGAAGATGGCGGAAAACGCCTTCCTGGTTCAGGGAACCTGACCAACTCTAGGTTGATCAGAAATTCCAACCAGGACCCCTCTCTCTGTCACGTCACCACCCTCAACTTTGATGTCTTCAGTCTAGAGTGGTTGCAGCGAAAAAAACACAAACACACGCAGACACATAAATCCAGCACCGACTTCAAAAAAAACGACTCCACCGCACTTCCAGCTCATGGCACTGCAGTCGCCAGCGCCAATGCGCTGGGGACCTCGACCTCGGATGCTTCGTCTCCGCAGAGCTCCTGGACAGCCGCAGACGGATGGATCTTGGATTGGTTGCTTCGGAGTCGGGGAAGAATACACAAAACATCACAAAAGATTCATACCAGGGTCTGCGACCCAGAAGGGTGAATCCATACCAGATCATGAATGGGAATTGATCCATACCAGGGTCCCCCAGATTTCAGGGGTGTCTCATCATAGCGAGACGATGATCTTCATGCAGGGTGTCCAGAAAAAGCACCCCAAACCGACCGAGGGCCTGATGGTGCGGGAGTCCCAGATCCAACTGCGACCAGGCTGTTACCAAAGGCTTGAGTTCTTCATTCAAGAGTACCAATCCTAGTTCATTTGGTATAAAGCCTCAATCACTCTGCTCATCCACCCGGCTTCACGAACAGTTCGTACCACGGTCCAGGTGTCGGTCTGCCAAACAAGGCACCGATGCCGAAAACCCACGGTGAAGGTTGGTACAAGGGTACAACTTAGAGTAAGTGCCCCTAAGGTCACTCTAGACCACACCTATCAGGGCCCCTAGAATAGCCCAACAAAAGAGGATAAGGGGTGTCCATGAAGCACCCCAAACCGAGGGAACCCCGGCAAGTGACCTAATGTTTCTACATCCAGGACCTCCAATGGGTGTTGTTTTGCCAGATCCTTTACAAGTGGCAAGTCGGAGCAAAGAGCGGACACAAAACACCTGCAAACGGATAGCACCTGCGTGCTTGAAGCACATATCATATATACCAATTGTCTTCCAAAAGAAAGCTGGAAAAATCAGCTTCCATCCACCGGTTGGTGGGTTTTGGTTCATCCCTTCCTCCATCCCAATCAAGAGCGAAACGAACAGCACAGGCTGCGTAGGCGACATTTTGCCACAAAGACTGCGACTGCGACACCAACCAAAGAAGCACGCTACTACTGGCCATTCGGTCAGGCGTGGTGGGTCACTACTCGCAGCAGCCGCGCGGGACGCTTGACATGAGCTTGGTCGAAATCCACCGGAGCGTGGAGCACAGGGGAGTGGGGAAGGTGTGTATCGTTCCCTTCCATGTGTCTCTTAGACGACAAGGTAGCGGATCTTCCTCTCATTGAAAAAAATTATCTAAACCCTGGTGGCCACAACAAAACAGAAATGAACTGTACAGTTGCCTGGTTCCAGATGTAAAACTAGAACGAAAGAAGTATTTTTCTGACAGCCGCTGACTCTGTTGGAACACCTTGGGACGAAATGGCGAAATCGGCAGCTGTGAGCCCCTGGAGACTTGAAGCACTCCTCCCTGCCGTCAACCATCTTCTAATTCGGTCTGTGGACCAAAATCAGAAGCACATGGAAAATACCAGATGCTTCCAAAATCCAACGGAAGGACAGGCTTTGGTCTCACTGATCCTGTGCACTTGGGGAAACAAGCTTTCTGTAGGACCAAGCGGATCAAGCCGTGGCGCACTCGTGCGCTGGGCGGGTCGAAAGCGAGAGTCGAAGCGAGATGGGCGGCTTGGCTGGCAGTCACGGCTCCACCTTCTTAGATGCAAAGGAGGTGAAGGATGTGAAAGCATTTCTTCATGATACACGTTTATATGATTCATATGTACCACTTGTACCACCCTCCGACAGGTCACCTATGGTCACCTACATGGCAAGCTCTCAACAATCAAACTCTCAGCAGTGAAAGAGCTCTTCAACAGGAGGTGAATATAATTCAGCGTTTCAATCACCAGAGGTGGTCTCGTCTAGAAACCCATCCTGCAAGTCTGCACTCGTACAAGCCATTCGATCTGTTCTCAGCGGAGACTGGACCTCGACCCACTTCGCGTTGAGAGCCGCCTTCGATGAGCTGAGCCCTTTGAGGGTCTGGATGATCAACGTGCCGCGTTGGTCCCTTCCAAGTCGTCATTTAACAGATGAATTAGGACCTCAGCCTCCACCGGTGGAGGCGAACCGGACCTTTCTCCTAGGCCTCAGCAGTTTGGAGAACAACAGTCAGCTTACAGCCGGATGTAACCGGATGTAGACATAGCATGACAGAAACGATCTGGACAAGTTCTTCCAACAATCAGCCGGATCACACACTCCCAAAATGGTGAAGGGCAATATCCTTCAGGCCCTTTGACCTCTCCCGGGGCACCTTTGGAAGAGTTCGTTGGTTCAAAATCAAATTGAGCGATGGGATTGAGATCCATCAATGGGATGGGAAATTTTGCAGAGTATGTTCCCTAATCCTAGGATGCTCCCATATGTATACTTCAGAGTGGTTGCTTGCACATGAGGGTGACCAGGATTTCTGCCACCTGTCTTTTTCTTCCGCGCTTTTGGTGGGCATTGGAGTTGAGATATCATTGACAATGTGCCTGGGCCTATAGGATCTATATCTATATATATATGTGATATGATATGAGTACATATAATGTGTAAGATATATATATATATATACTAATGACCTTCGACGTGGAAGCCAAAGTATGATATTGAACATCCAATTCTTCTCGAGGACGTCAGATGGATGACTCTTTGCAATCGACTATACATCATCCAGACCGCCGTTCGGACCGCTCGCGTGAGGACCGCGGCCTCCCAGCCACTCATGGTGACCGGTGCGGCCTTCGTGTCCGGGGAAGGCCCCGAAAGAGAAACGAAACGGCCTCCCATCTCCCAGCTGGCGGGGAAATTCACTTAAGATTCTGCATATCACAAGGCTGAATACGATTCATAAGGCTGTCATGTCGACCTTTCAACAAAGATTCTCACGACTTCTTTCAGGCGGGAGGGGCAACCAACTGTAGGGGCGCGAGGCAAATCTTCTTCTCACATGTGCCTTCAAAAAAATCTCGAGGCGCTGGGAAGTTTCTTGATAAAACAAAGTCTTCGCCTACCTTCACAAGTGTCATGAGAGTGTCATGAACCCTGTTTCTTCTCTTCATCGTCGATTGCGACATCATTTCTCTGGTTTCGCTCAGTGAGTTATGCCGCATCAGCTACATCTGCTCTTCAACGAGGCTGTTTGTGTTGGTTTGTCGCTTCAACTCGACGCAGCAGAGCTCAGCAAGAAAGCGCAGGCTGCGTGGGCTTCCCTGCGAATGTTTAGCGGGTGAAATGGCGGGAGGCACTTCGCCCGCTGCGCGCGCTGCGTGTGGGGCTGCCCCCTGTCTCATAGCCCTCCACGGCAACCTCATCTTCCTGAGTCCACGAGTCCACGAGCATGGGGTGTGGCACAGGTTTCGGGGTCCATACATTATAAATGCACTTTGGGTGTGCATTGGAGGGGGGGTACCATATAAATATATGGTATTTACCTGTGTCTTTGAATGAGTTTTGGTGTTTTGAGGTGGTTCCATTTTATCTTTGCATCAACAGTAAGTGTGGTCTGAAAGAGAAGGACTTCCTTAGACTTCCTTGGTGGGCACACCTTGTTCTCAACGTCAATGCCTTTTGCAGGCACCTGAAACAGGTTGGTTGCACATACCAAGTAGTACTGAGCCATGTAAAGCTTTGAATGGGCTTGGTCAACTCCTTACTGTTCACAGCCCGGAAAGAAAATCTACATCTGGGGTTCTCAGCCCATTAGGGTCTCCCTCAACGCTTCCCATGACGGAACCCCGAAAAGTCCCAGGTTCGCCCACCGGCCTTGACGTCTCTTCCGCGGACGTCGGCGCGACCGGTGCCCCGTTGGTGTCGTGGCCAGCGCCGAGCCCCGTTGGCAGAAAAAGGGGTCGGAGCTCGGGAACTCGAGCAATGATCCTTTACCAACGGATGATTGGAGCTTCGATGCAGAGTGTCCTACAGCTAAGAAGTCCCCCTGCGCTCCATCCCCTTGGAGGGAGTCTCAGACTCCGGACTGAACATCGTTCAGGCTCTCTATCCCTTGGCCCAAAGTCCTCAAATTCCTTTGGAGAAACAAAGTCCGAGATGCTCATTCATCATACTTGTGGCGTGTGTACTAGAAATATCTAGAAATCATCAGGAATAAGCAGAACCCGCTGCTCCAATGGGTTTTAGTCGGTTCTTTCCTTTTCCCGGCGAAGGCCGGGTCCAACTGGGCAGCTGACGCTTCCTTCACCCAGCCATCCCAATTCCGAAAGCTCAACAACACCAGGCTGGTCGCAAAAACATGCAAAAACCACGGAATGTCAAAACGATCCCAAGTCTCCTCATGCCATAGGCATGTCACATACATAGGCAAAAGCATGCAGCCATCAAAGGCTCTGACCCCCAAAATCGCACCCCAAATGCACATCCCAAAGAGACTTGCTCTCACCACCAGACCCTCCCCGTCTGCCTTTTCGATCTGGGCAACCCTGCGGCGAGCTCGCTTTTGAAGGTGGTCGCCTCTCCGGAACCGGGGCGATCGCAGAAACTGAGCTGCTTTTTGGGGGGAGGGGAGCAGAACAGACTGAGCTGCTTTACTCCATGTCTTCGCATCGTATGTCTTCGCAACGATCCAAGCGAGCCCTCGAAAAACCCGGCGAGGGGGGCTGCGGCGCTGCGCCGGGTGTTCCGCGCGCGTTCCGAGCGAGCCGCGGGGGTCGGGGGTCGAAGACGGAGTCGGAATCGCCTTGATGTGCCTGAAGACGGAGTGGTTGAAGATGTCTTGAACACCTGAGGCATGTCTGCTTATGAGAGACCAATTCTTTGAGGCAACGTTGGAGGAAGGTGAAGCACCTCTCAAGTGGTAGGAATCAGAGAATGGCCCAATGACATTCCCTCCGTCCGCAGCAGTCATTGAATCACTCAAGACCCTTTGCTGAAAGGCCTGTGAGTGAGTGCCTCTGAATGCTTCGTTCACCTGCAGTCTGTTTGATTTGCTTTTTGGGGTTCCAAAACTGAGCTGATCAACAGCTGAACTCCCTCAGATCCTTAGTCAACCCCACCAGACGAGTGGTCTATCCACAGGTCAAAACGCGGGTCAAAGAACGAAGAAGACAACAAAACAGCCAGGTGATATACCATATGGCATAGCTGGAGATGTGGTCATGGATCCACATTCTCTTAAACTGCAAGATCATCCACATCATCTTAGTGCCACATCTTGGTGACCAGAGTATGTTCAACCCTTTGCAATTCAAATCGTGCTTCAAATGTAGAGCCATTAATTCACCCTGACGGTGTCTGGGACTTCTAGTCCCACACGCAACGCGTGTGGACCACCCCCCCAAAAAGAAAGAGATCGGCCGATATCGACGGAGCCATGACATAGGGAACTTCGTTCTGCATCGGTGTCACAATCGTGTCGCGCGTCAGCGCGCTGACGCGCGGATGTCAGTGGGTGGGAGCCCAGTGGATCCCAGGCAAACCACGTACTATAAGGAACCAGGGATTTGTTCGGTCTATGGGTTTAGTCTTTGGAACTACTGGTTACCAGCCATAGTGGTAACTGGATGCCCTGGGGTTGGTCACTGCTGGAGACTCCAGTCTTGTCCGAACGATCCTGATCACCGCAAAGGGCAACGTGCTACCCTTAACATACCCTTCAACCGTCACAAAGCATGCTGCAACATGTCTTGCTGATTCTCTTGATTCTTGATTGAAAGAAACCCATTATATACCAGAAGAAAAGAAAAAAACATGATGTGGCCCTAACCAACACCCTGACATGATAATCCTAGGAGTTCACGAATCCAGCTCCACATACAACATATGTTTACAAATTTTACAAAATTATACATATATATCACATATATCATATGCACGTGGTGACCTAAACCGGTCAAAAAGGCTGCAAGTGCCTTTTCTTCTTGAGCGCAAACAAAGGGCTTCGGTCATGCCCAAGTAACCACATGTTCAAGTGGCATCATGACGTGTCATCAAGACACAACCACAAGCGCTCCCCCTTTTTGGAGGTCGCACTTCCAAAAACATCTCCGAGCTTTCGTCAGCTCAAGCCCTTCTATCCGCAGCGGGCACATGGTCGCAAAGTGCGCCCACCATCGACCTTATGGGGAAGGTCTCGCCGGTGCCCGGTGCCGTCGGCAACCACAATCTCAGCCGTGGTGTCCATGTCGTTCCTGCCCCAGCACGCGGAGCACTTTTGGATCTCCATCACCATCTTGGAGTTCCGAATCGCTGAGCAGTCACGGCGCACATGGTACACCTGAGCTCCTTCTACTCGCCATGCCCGGCCATGCCATCGCACCCGAGCCAGACCAGAAGTAGTCGGCTGGGCCTCCACTTCCTGGTCTTCTTCGACCTCAACTTCCACCATCTCCTGACTGGTAGTCACCGGAGGCCGCCTCACCGAAGTGGTGTGCATGGCGGGAGCCCTGAAGTACACCTTCTCTCCAGTCACCCGCTGTGTCGAGGTGCTACCATCATCATGGTAAGTCACATTCACCTCCTCTGGCGATGCCTCTCTTGGAAAGGTCCTGGTTCTTGACCTCTCCCTTGATCTCAGCCTCACCCCTGACGTAGGTGGCTCCTGGCTTCGACCCCGCCCTCCTCGAGCTTCTGACGACCCACCACCTCCTGTCAGCCGAAGTGACCTCACTCCAGTGGAGCCGAACCCTCCACTGCCACGGTAGGACTCTCCCAGGTCCTTGACGGTCTTGAGCTCACCCTCGTAGACCTTTTCGATGACCATCTGTGCAACCCTGTCGCCCGGGTTGATGACATAGGACTGGTCAGAGCCGTTCATGACCAACACTTTGATCTCGCCCCTGAAGTCGCAGTCCACGACTCCAGGCCCAACATTCACCCCCTTCACCATCATGCTGGATCTTGAGGTCAGGCGCCCATAGGTGCCCACTGGCAACTCCATCGCCAGTCCAGTGCCCACCAATGCACTGCACCCAGGATCCACAGTCAAGCCATCGACTGCATGCAGGTCCCATCCTGCCGACCCCAGCGTGCCACGTGCTGGCACCAAAGCTTCCTCGCGGAGCAGCTTCACCTTCACAATGTCCTCGGTGCCCAACATCCTCCTGAGAGCCGCAAGCCCATACCGCTTGATGGCATCGCCAATGATGTAGCCCGCTATATGAGGACCAAAACCACGATCAGGATCAAGAAGCTCCTGCCATCGTCATCACCCTTAGCCTCCTCCGTGTCAGCGACACCCTGGAGAGCAACAGCGGCCACAATCAGGCCAGCAGCTTTCACAATCCGATCATGAACATCCGGATTGAGCCGCTTCAGACACATCTTCTTCACAGCCTCCCTGCCATCCCTGAGCAAGAGCTCCTTGATGAGCCGCTCATGCAAGGTTCCGGCCAACTGCTTGGTGAGCCCGTCCGCCACCAAGTAGCCCCCATCCAGATGCCTCAGCATCCACTCCTTCTTTTCCACCGCCTCCGTCAAGGCGTTGGCCCGATGCGCAAGTGGCGCGTCCTCCATGACCCACTCGTCCCAGTGGCAATCGACAACGCTGCATTGTTGTCGTTGTAGATGACCCCAACCATAGGTCCCTCAAACAGCTCAACCAACGCCCGGCATGCCCTCCCAGCAACCAGCGCTTCCACCTGAGCTGTCAGCTCGGCCTCCGCCGTGCTCAACGCCACCGTGGCCTGCCTCATTGAAGCCCAAAAGACTGGCGCCCCAGCATACTTCACGACCACGCCGGTCATGCTTTTCCCTCCACCGGGAGCAAATGCTGCATTGCAGTGAGCCTCCATGGTCCTGCGGTCCCTCTTGATCGGGAGCTGGTGGTGTTCTCCTTGACCAGAAATCTCCTCCACCGTGCCGTAGTACAGCCCCAAGGTTGGCGTACCAGCCAAGTACTTCAGCACCTCCTCACCGATCTTGACCACGGCTTTTGGCCGCTTGACCGCAAACTGAGACATCACAGCGCTTGCAAAGGCCACTTCTGGCCGGGTATGAGAGGCTACCCAAAGGACTTCACCCGTCAGCGCCTGGGCATGCGGGATGCAAGCTAGCTCTGGCTCCTCCTCATCTTCGGTCGGTACCTCGACCTTTGGCAGTTTGGCCATCATGAACCGGATGTAGCTTTCTTGATGTATCCGAAAGCCCCCCACCATCCTTCTCCACATCGAGGCCACAGAATTTGGTCACTTTCCCCTCCTCGACCCAATCGGCCTCGGAGCAAGTCCACATGGACCTGAACTTTTCAATGAAGGCTGCCAGTGTGGCATCGGTGCCCGAGACCATCACGTCATCGACGTACACCGCCACGTTTGGACCACTCCAGTCCCCTTGACCTTCTTCTCGATGGCCCAAACATTGGCCTCAGGGAGGTTCACCAGGCGCCATTCGCCCTGCTCACCCCAAACCATCTCCGCCATCATGCGGTCGCGATAGGCCCCCCACTCTTTTGGTGCAGTGATGGTGCCGTACAAAGTTCCTTGGACAATCCACTGCTCTCCCGCGGCAGTGACTCCAGCATCCTGAAACAGCCTGGGCGGATTGACAACAGTCACATCCTTCCGCTCTTCTTGAGGAACCTGAAGAAATGCCGTTTTCACATCAACTGTCACCAGGCTCCAGCGCTCCAGGGCTGCATGCCGAATGAGGCTTCGGACTGCCCCAACATCAATGCCGCTAGCATAGACCTCTTCAGCAGGACGCTCCTGCATGTAGTTCCCACAGATGACTCCACGGACCTTGTGCCGTCCGTCTGGACTTTTCCTGGTGCACACAGCTTTTCCTGGCACCACCTCGAGCTCTTTGACCTCGTTCTTCCCTGCTTTCCGCACCGTGCCCGTGCTGAGCAGCGAGTCATACTCGGCCTTGATGGCCGCTTTCCAATCGCCCAACTCTCGGCGAACATCAGCAGCAGACACCGTGACCGTCTGCGGCCATAGAGCTTCCTGAAGGCACCCATCCTTCACCTGCTCGTTTTGGTTCCCAGCCAAGGTGCTCAAGCTGGCGTGCAATCGCTTCAGCTCCCAAGCCACCTCGTCGGCCATGTGGAAATTGGTCGACTCCCCCGGTTCTAAGACCTCCCTGATCCGAGCTTCCTCCATGTAGAATTCGCTGCCAGCACTGTAGGCCTCCTCCCACAAGTCCAGCTCCTGGAATTCCGCCCTCAAAGCTCGAAGTGCTTCAGGTGGAGTCTTCCCTTCAATCCGCCTCCGCGGAACCCCAAACTCTCGCACAGGATGCCGCTCTTCTTCGGCATCACCAAGCTGCGGAAGTCCATCTTCCAAAGGCATTTCCTGCCAGGTCCGCGCATCTGCGGTATGCAGGTACTTTCCAGCTTCAGTCCGGACATTGTACCCCCCCTCGGTCATCGAGGCATCTGGTCCCAAAATCAGGACCTTCATGCGAGCCTTCCGCCAGTCCGTGGACCGCTCATTCCAGTACTTCACCCTGGCGTAGCCCCAACTCCCAAAAGGAAGCAATGCCTTCATCGGCATCTTCATGGCCTCCATTTGAATCCTTAGCTTCCTTTCAGCAGCATGCCGCGCTGCCAAGGGCCAGAGCTCGGTGGACACTCCCGCCTGACTGAGCAAAGTCTTGGTCTGCCTGGAGATAGTCCCAACCTCAGCCTCTGCTCGCCCATTCATCTGCCAGCTATCTCCATCCCTGTGCATGCACCACTGCGCCATCTGGCGTGACCTCAGTTCTGATGCACTGTCCGAGTGGAGTCGTAAGACCGGCAACACCATGAATCGTAGCCGTGCGTAGATCTTGGCTACTGCTTGCAACACCAGAGGCCCCCTCCGGCTTTCGACCATCTCAACGAAGGTCAACTGGCGAATCTTCACGCCCTCTTCACGCTCGATGCGCTCCGTCCAGCGCCCAGCATCATCTCCATCGGCTGGCCGCTCTTCTCTGGCGTCTTCCCCAGCCCCATCCGCTGCCTCTTCAAGCGGCAACAACTCACCCTCCGCCTCCTGCCGCTCGCCCTCGTCCGCAGGCTTGAGCAAAGCATCACCTTCTGGGGTGATCGGCAGAGTGTAGACACCCACAACCATATAGCGGGCTTTTCCACCATAGTTTCCACCTTGATCCCTCCCAACCTCAAAAGGTCCACCGAAGTCAAAACTCAAGGTGTAGGCATGCGGGTGCGTCACCCGCTTGTGCATCCGCTGCCTGCCAGCCGTTTCAAGGCAGGTGCGACATTCCTTTCGGAAGGGCTGGTGGTCATTCTTCAAATGAGCTTCCCATTGGTCCCTGGTGAGCCTTGCCGCTCGCCGACCCTCGAACGTTTCCACCGCAGCCAGGAGTGCCTTCTTCAGACCTGGTGCCCATTCCGCCCACTTTTTTGAGTCTTTCAGCTGCTGCTCCAAGGTGGTGCCAAGACCGTAGGATCGCCCAGGGCCCCTCACCTCCTCCGGCTGCTTCAAAGCCACCAGATTTGTACCCACACTGGTCGGCTTCCGCCTTTCATGGCCCATAGGCCCCTAATCGAAGCTGATCAGCATCATCCCAAAAGCCTCAGCGAAGGCCTTCCATTCAGGGAATGCCCAGAAGCTTGGACACTTCTTTTCATCCTCCTCCTCAAAAGCGTAGGACTCAGGGTCTTGTGGACTTTCCACCACATATCCCACAGCTGGCCCCTTTTTTGGCCTTTCGATCGCGCTCTCCTCGGCGACCACATAGTAGGTCAAAGACCTCAGGAACAGCACCGTGTCATCCGCAACCATAGACCGCAGCTGGTCCGACAGGTTATCTCGCCCGAACCTGGTGGCACCAAAGCGCGTCCTCAGTGGCGGTGGTCCTGGCTGTGTGTGCCTGAGCCTTGAGACCGTTCTGCATGGCGGACCCGCCAAAATCATCTTCACTTTTCCGGAGAGGCAGAGGTGCAGGATGTAGGCAGCCACATGCTTGGCCAGTAGATCTTTGGTCTCCAGTTCCTTCCAGGTCCTCTCATCCGGACCACTGAACAAGTGGAGAATGATCTCATCGGCCTTCTTCAGCCGCCTTCTCACATGCCGATTCCACGGCAGCAGCTCCGGATCAAACTGATCATCCGGCAGCACCCTCTCCAGCAGCTCCGCCGGGACTTCCGGGAAGAGCTTTCGGAGCCTTTGCAACCACTCCACCGTGGTCTTTGACATCGCTGCCATTCCAGGGCCCTCACCGCCCCGCAGCACGGCCAACCTGGCCTTTTGAAGCATCACCTGCTTCTCAATCTCCTTGATGAGCTGCAGTCCTGCAGTCCCAGCTCTTCCGACACCGTTGGACAGCTGTTCTCCAGGTCGGTGTCCAGGATCCTCCCTTTGAATCCTGAAGCTCGAAGCTCCTTGACTCCCACTTGATGGCATAGCCCAACTCCGCCAAGACACCAAGCGGCACAATCGGCTGCACAGGCTGCTGGGTCACAAGGGTCTTCGTCCAAGGAATCTGCCTGAGCATAGCAGTCCCTGAAGCAAGGGCCACTTCGACCTCAATGCCTGACTTCCATTCAGCCTCGTCGGCTGCTTGTCTCAAGCAGTGAGTCGCCCCACCATCAAGAAGAGCTCGACGATCTCGTACTCCAAGGGCTGAGATCTTGACATCTTCACCCTCCACTTTGCAGATCGAGGCCTTACCATCCCCAACCTTTTCTTCTTTCACTTCAAGAGATGAGATCTTCACATCCTCACCCCTCACACAGGTCGAGGCCTTGACATCCTCACCCTTCTTTTCACAGGTCGAGGCCTTACCATCCTCACCCTTCTTTTCTTTCACCTCAAAAGATGAGATCTTCACATCATCATCCTTCTCCTCCAGCTGCAAAGCCTTAATTGCTGGCAGGTGCAAGGTCTTGAGCAGGCCCATAGCCTCAGACAAGATCCCACCGACCTCGCCCTTTCCTTCCGGCTTTCCAGAGTCCTTAGCACCCTCCGCCGGCTTCTCCTCCAACACTGACCCATCCGCTGGCTTGGACTTGGTGACCGACCGCACCTCAGGCTTACCATCCAACTTCAGCGGACCCCCATCTTTTTCCACTGACTGCACCTTGCAATCCTTCTTCATGTGCTTGGAAGATCCACAGTTCCAGCACCGTCCCTTTTTCCCCTCCAGGTCGTGGACGAAGTGGCAGGAAGCCCCACGCCAGCAGCCATCCTCGGACTGGAAGTAGCGGCAAATCCCCTTAGAGGATGCCTGACCTTTTCCATCATCAGTGGTCTCCTTCTTTCGGGTCCACTCCTTCTTTGCAGGTCCAGGTCCATCACCACGGCCGTTGACCACCCCATTGGCGCCCCCAGCTACACCACCAGAGCTTACACGCGGAGCTAAAGCCTTGATCCTCGGACCACCATTTCTCTCCACACCACTGTGGAATGCCGTCTCACCCTCCGCAAGGAGCGCCTCCGCAAAGCTGATCACTCCCTCCAGCGTTGGATTGACATCCACCATCAATTTCAAATTGGCTCGGATCGCACTGAGCCGAAAGGCCGATTGAGTGGCCACTTTTCCAAGAGGCTGGGACAGCTTGTCCAAAGCCCCCATCAACAGAGTCGCGTCAGGGACATTCACCCTGAGCTCTTGAGCTCTGCGAAGCCATCGGCGCCACATCTGCAGCTGCGTGACCATCTCACCAACCGATGTAGGCACTCGCACTTCCACCAACTGCTTCAACAGGTGTGCCCGTTCACCCAGCCCACCAGGCTGGTAGCGCACCAAGACCTTGAAGATCACCTGCACCGAGCTTGTAGCCCTCGTAGTGAGGATTTCCATCTTCAGGCTTTCAGGCAAAGCCTCCATCAACATAGCTTGTACCCTTTGTTCCAGCCTCAACCAAGGCTGCTGCTGACATGCCACCGGCAACCGAGGCATCAAGTTCAGCTTTGTCATTGGATCCGACCTCAACCAGCGATCATAGGAACCGACCGCCTCAGTCAAGACCACTTCCCACCAGGCGCTTGAAGTCGCCGACAAATCCTTCATCAGAGGAGTGATCAACGTGATCCAATCCCCTGCAGCCAACGGGCCAATCTCGCCCTCCTTCAAGTCCGGCAAGGCCGGCAAGGTGACAGTCCTTATATTTTCATCACCGTGCCCCATCCATGGCCAGCCGCCACATGGTCCCATTCATGGACCACCAACACCAAAGCCACCTGGTCCCCCGCCAGGTCCGCCACCGCCAGGGCCGCCTGGGCCTCCAGGGCCTCCAGGGCCACCAGGGCCGCCAGGGCCGAAGCCGAAGCCGCCGCCGCAGCCGCCAGCGCCGACAACGCCAATCGCGCCAGCGCCACCATTTGGTCCACCAGGACCTCCAGGCCAACCAGGGCCTCCGCCAGGTGCACCACCTGACCCACCGGCTCCAAAACCGAAGCCACCATTTCCACTCGGACCCTGACTTGGTCCACCACCCATCATGCCCTGCGTGCGACCCCCATGGTCACTCGGGCCTTGTCCATGGCTAATTACCCCTTGACTTCGGCCAAACCCGCCATCAGCGCCCACACCACATCCAGACGTAGCACCATTTCCATTTTCATCACGCCACCTTTCAGGCGTACCAGGGACTTTTCCCCTGAACAGGCCTCCTAGCCAAGCCCCCATGCCATCTCGACCACCACCACCTTGTGGAAGGCTCTCCGGATCCCTAGGCGACCTTTTTGCCCCCAGGCATCCACCATCCTGCGGCGTGTTCTGAGAATCCGGCATCTCACCGGGCACTTGACGGACCGGAGTCCTCATTTCCACGGCTCCCTGATCACCATCATGACCAGGTCCACCAACTTCACCATCCAGCTGCTCCCCATAAGCAGCCGCTCTGTCCTGCAGGGCTTTCACCTTCCTCTGTGGCCTCTCAATGCCAGGCCCTCCATCTCCGGGAGGAAAGAACGCTTGTGGCTGTCCCAAGGGCCCTTGGCTCACCGCACCATTTTCCACGGCAGCTGTACGGGCCCCTCCAGGGACTGTCCCCCACAAGCTCCCCACACTGCACTGATTGCCACCAGCATCCAGCAACATCGCCGCTGCACCGCCCATTTGACCAGGGCCATTCCATACACCGCTCAGCTGTCCTGAGCCATTCATTGGTACACCGACCAATCCTTCAAGGCTGACACCCGTTGAAATCGGCATCGACCCGAAGCCAAGCCCGCTGCAAAGGCTCGCACCATAGGTCAGCCCGACACACGCTGTGTCCTCCTTCTTCTTTTCATTAGCTTCTTGACCTTGGCGTAAGGCGAACACCTCCTTTTGCAGCTCCAAATTTTGCTGCAGCACCAAAGCCACCATACTTTCCACATTCATAGACCCACGAGGCCGATTTTCCTGAGCTTCATCATCTCCAGGCCTCGCTTTCAATGCCATCACAGAATCCACGACCTTCCCGGTATCCACCCCGCTCCATCGCGGGAGGTAAAGACTTAGGCCGCAAGCTCCTTAGGACTGCCTCCCCCTTCATCCTTTCTGACCAGAAGGGGTTGACCGGCACCGTCCTCTTTTGCGAGCTTGCCGATTCCATCGAGCTCGTCCAGCTCATGGAGCGCAGCTAAGCCTTCTTTGGGCTCATAACCCACGTGGTGACCTAAACCGGTCAAAAAGGCTGCAAGTGCCTTTTCTTCTTGAGCGCAAACAAAGGGCTTCGGTCATGCCCAAGTAACCACATGTTCAAGTGGCATCATGACGTGTCATCAAGACACAACCACAAGCGATATGTATAAATATACGTTGGGTATATCCATTTGCCTGTAACAGTGTATGATGATGCTAAAATAGTGATTTTTTGTTTGCCGACTGTTACAGGTAAGACACATACAAACCAACATGGACCACCTCACAATTTGCCAGGCAGCGACAAGGATGACCTCTTCTACTTTCAAGGTCACCAAAACCAAACCCGCGGCATCTTCTGAAAACCATTGAACACCTGCCAACGTTCTCCACCATACTGTCTCTTTATCAGTTACCCACCCCACCCACCGGTCTACCATTCCCCCCCCACTAAAATAAAAAGGACGCCAGACAAAAAAAAAATAACACAAAAACATCTATGATAGAAAAAAATACACTCCCTTAAAAAAAAAAACGGAACAAGAAAAAAAGAAAACACACACTCCCCGTGTAACGTCCTACCTGTCCACGAAAACGGTCACGTCCGTCCTACCACTCCGCCCCCCTTTCTTCCGGGCCGCGGGAATGTTCTGGGCTCGGGCTTCCACTCCCCACGCTGGCTGCCGTCACGCGCTTCTCCTCCTCTCCATCGGCGTCCGCTGTTCCACTCGGCGCGGCCTGGAGAGTTGGAGCGAAGGAGGGGCTGGATGTGGGTTCTTGTAGAGGGACCCGAGCTGAGAAAGAACAAAAAGTGAGGTGAAGATCTTTTATGTGAAGATGTTGTTTTTTTTGGGGGGGTGGCTGTGGTGGGTAAGATGAGAGTGACAGATCTTTGGAAAGTCTACCCCCTTTGAGGTCTACCCAATGTTGGAGTTCATTCATAGATGGATCAAAGCCTCTTCGGCTATTCCGCGCATCAGCAGCTATATATGGATGAAATCCCAAAATCCCAAATCCACTGAGAGGGTCATCGCTGGGAGACCTCCAATGATTCACCCTGGGAGACCGACCTCACTTGCCATCTAAGACCACACGGGTGTCCCAACTGCACATGGGTCATCTCAGTCATCTCATCATCTCATCCACATGGGTCACGACCGTTCTTCTGGAACCTTCGAAACTCCTCCGGCCCAACGGCCCTCCGTCCGGAAAACCAGCGCGGACGATCGCGGACGGACTGCGGGTGGACTCACTTTCAGACTCGGTTCACTCTCCAAAGAAAGGAAAAAGCCACCATCAAACCAATGAAGGAGACCTTTTCAACCCAGTGAACACTTCTTCAGCCAGTCCTGAGTCACTATTCCCGACCCAAGCGGGCTCCTGTGTCCCATCTCTGAGAGTGTTCAGGTAGTTCAAGACTTCCTCGAAAAGGACTTCCACCTTCCGCGTCGGCGCGTGGGGATCCGAGGGTCCGGGTCGGAGGTCGGGCCTGCGGGTCTGCGGCCGTCGGCCCCTGCAGCTGCACTGTTCCGGGGGTCTCGGAAGAGTTTACACCAGCTGGTGATACCTGGCACGTTCGTAGCGTCCTTGTCCCGTTCGAGTCGCGATGCCCTTTGTTCCGTTCGGTTCGCTTCTTGTCACCAGTAATGCCAGGAGCTACGGTCGTAGCTTCTTGCTCCACTGCTGACATCTCCATGTTTGCCGCCCCGGGTGCTCCCAACATCGGCGATCCCCAAACCCGGTCGACTCAGTCCAACGAATGAATGTTCTTCACCCGAAGGTTTGCAAAAGGAAACAAGGTCAATGAATCAGCGCTCCATTGATTGAATGGTTATTCTTGTCATGTCATGCCCTACAACCTGTGAAAAGAAATCCCCGCCACACGAGTGGATCAGGGTCCGTGTCTTTTTTTGTTTGCGCGGAATGACCAGTGCGTCCACAAGTTCGAGACCCAACAACCATCGTTTTTTAGTAAACATGTTGCACTACAAAACCAGGTCAACCATTTCGAACGGACGGCTAGGCCGCTTGTGACCAGCACCACCCTGAAACAGGTACACCACTCAGTTCGGGTGGTTTGATAGATGCTTTCCCCGGAAGAGCAAGCGAGAGCAAGCGCTTTCCAAAGGAGCATCCTGCGGGTGGTGCAGGCACTCTGTGGCAGCTTCGTATTGCAGTGTTTCAGGGAGGTCATCCTGTCTCCTTCCAACCATCCACACCTCCGCCTGCTTCAACCAACCAAACCCATCAATTCATTCATGCACCCCACCGGGTGCTGAAACAAATCGGGTAAAGCATGGTGCACCCGACACACCAATCCAATGTTTTTGAAGCATGGCAACTAAAACCTGAAACCTTATAGGTTGCCCCACCCTCCGGTCCGAACCCACTCTTCTCCAACCACAAGCCCACATGGGGCCCCAACCGCCTTGCCTTGGTCTCCATGCGCCACACGTCGATGGCCTTGGCACTGCCCCGCAACCGCGCGGCGCCATCGATGAACTCGTGCAGCCTCCGTGCGGTCTCCCGAGTCCGAGAGGGTCGGAGCGATGCGAGGATGCGAGGCCGGAGCGATGACGGAGGAAAGGGAGGCACCTGTAAAGACCTGTGGGCACGGCGTGGGCGTGGACTCCTGTGGGTTTTGGGTCAATTTTTGGGTTTGGGAGGTCATCCAAGCAAGTCTTGACCGTTCACTGGTTCCTTCAATCTGCTTTTCTACAGATACCTACAGTACACCCGTCTAGACGCATGTCAATGAACAAATCTGTGGTTGATCAGCACAGGTGGTGGAGGAGCATGTGTCGGTGCAATCATGTGCAGTTAGATGACGCAAACAAAAAGTCAAAACCTGTCAGGAACATTTTCCTATTTGGGGGACCGTGGTCTATCATGTTGAATCTATAGAGTTTATGTAATGTATATTCATATATATATATATATCCCCTAAAAACCGAAAGACCACATGCTTGTGTCGCTAAAGCAAATTTGTTTCTGGGCCACCTGGTTTGACTAGTCACTCGTCTCAGATTCGTATCTGTTTCATTTGGATTGAAAAACAATGTTGGGCAGTGGAAGAAGATCACTCCACCAAGCAAGTGGTGGACGAAGAGTTTATTTGCTGGGCAAATGTTGGCAGTTTTGCCTTCTGCCATTCCATCCTTTGCATTTGCTTAAGGAATCGGAAAAAAAATACTAAGCAAAGCATGGACCCTCTTCACTACTGGAAGGTTGTCGAAAACCCTACCAAGCCCCAACGGACACCAACACAAGCTATACTATACTGATTGGTGATAGCAAATGAATTCTCTGACACATCAATCCCACCTAGCCATCCTTCCACCTCCTGTGTATAGTCCCTATCATCATGCCCCGGACTCCAGGTGCAGAGAGTTGCGACAACCTGTGGACGACGTTCCTATATCCTTCTCCCCACCTCCTTGTTACTTCTTGTTTGGAAAGTTGTACAAAAATCCGTTTCGAGGACAACATCAAGAAAAGTAAGCACAAGCCCTATAATCTATAGGCTTGAGCCAGGATAGCTATGAGGGAATGATCTCCTAAGGACACTTTGAAGTTTGCGGCGTGCCAGGAGCTGCTTGCAACGACACCGCCCTGGTGACCTCCCTGGATGCTGGCAAGCAACGTGATATTGCCATCGCCATTGTCCAAAAACCTTCGCATTCCATGCAAGATTACATCAGAAAATCTCGCTTGCACATTCGTCGCCAACGGAAAACATGGCCCACGGTCGCTCAAGTGGCTTTTTTGGACTAAGCACTTTTGAAAATCTGTGGGCCCCGTGGTATTTTTGAGCGAAAGGAAAGCTCCTAAAGCAAATCCAAGACGCTCGAAAAGGCTGAGCAGGTCATGATACTCCAGCCTGTGCCCGCACGACATGCGTTTCCGTCACGACTCCTCGAACAGGCCCTGTGGGTAAGCCTGAAGGTGCCCCGTGGTGGGACACGCAACGGTCTGACCGCCAAACAAACAAGTGCTTCTTCTCAACTCTCCCTGTGCTTCTCAAGCCTTTCGCGTGCTTCGGTGGGTTCTGAAGTGCCCAGGGAACGAGTGCTGTTGCCCTTTTGAAGGTGGAACTGAGACCCGGTAGTTGGGATTTGGAACCACTTTGCCGTCGTCACCTTTACGCAAGCCGTGCACTTCTGTCATGCCCAGTGATGGGAACCTGGCTTGCCATGGCTTATCTGTAAGTACTATCATGGCTTTAGGGGACCTCGGCAAGACGCGTAAGGTCTTCGGATTCCTTCTTGGGAATCTATGCAAATATGTCTCCGAGTCTGCATACACGGTGCAAAACATGGTGAACGCTCGCGTTCTCAATTCGGATTGGGTGGCCCAGGATTAATCGTTAGCAGTAGGATAGGGTTGCGTCATGGTGTTTCTGCCCCCCACAGGCTCGCCATCTAAATCAGCAAGCTCTGATTTTTTCTATGGAAGCGTGGACCATGAGCCATGTGAACCACGGATCTCACAGTTGGCATTTGCGCTCTCTTGCGTTCAACCACCCATTCATGTGGAAGTTTGGATGTGTACATTTCACGATGGAAATCCATCTGGAAGGTCCACTAGAATTGAATGATTACAACAGGAATCCAACCAAGCTTGACTCTCCTGAATCATGGCCCCTGCGAATGGAAGAACTTCTGCATTTGGTTGAACCAACGCTCCACTCCCTGACCTGCTCACCAGAACTTAAGCCTGAAAAAAATCTCCAGTTCATGAAGGATTGGTCAGAATACATGGTGAAAGGGGCAGATGGGGCAAGGGGCTGACCAAGACTATTTTCAAGAGGTGTGCATAGATGGTGCTGAATGGCGTTGCAGTTCTAGCCAAAGATGGGCCTCGCTAATTTCTGAATCATGGAAACCCTTTTGAAACAATCACTGGGTGTTGGGAGCAGCTTGATTGATGTGAAACATGCTTCACTAAATGCCTTTGCTGGATTCATCCCTCCAAATGGTGCCTGGATCTTGGGGCTTTGAATGGAAATCCGACCCCGTGGAGCTGCGAATCCAGTTCTGGGTCTGAGTAGAGTAGACCAAAATGCACTCTTTGTCGACATCATTCCCACCTAGAAAGACCTTTCAGAGTTTCAGGAGTAGGCTGGCTATTCTGCAAGTCTTCTGCATTGAACAGCCTTTGGATGGTCCTGGTAAACAATGCAGGGTAAATCGTTTTTTTTTCAAAGCTGAACAAATTCTTAGTATTGTTGATTGGTATCCTTCAACATTTCATGTTAGTAAACAGCAAAAGCAGATCTAGGACACCCCTGGTTGAAGCTCGTTCTGCGGCCAAAACAAAGCATAGAACAAAATGGGCTGTGATGTATGACATCGTTTTAGCTTGTCCTGGAACCGGTTCCAGTGGATGCAGCTCAAGAGCAGGAGCCCGAGTTCAATTCCGTGAAGTGAATACTGTAAGTCTGACCTCGCTCTATCACTCTTAACATTGAAAACGGATCACCACCGGATCCTCCAGGTCGGAAAATTCGGATCCTCCCTGCTCCAGGTCGGAAAAACCGGAGGTTGCCCGTAATGACATGATGCCATCCAAGTCCCGGGTCAGTTTCCACAGGGATTGGTCCGGACACCAGAAGTCCCCGATTCGCCGGGCTGCTCCAATTGACTCATCCAGAACCTGGCGGTGGACACCGCGAGTTCAAGCAGAGAGCGGAGAGCGTGACTGGCTTCGTGGCTCATCTCCTGAAGCTTTGGATAGAGCATACCAACTATATCAGTTCGTACTTTTCTTGAAACATTCTCCAGTGTTGGCCTTCGGTTCAAAAGACAAAAGGGAATTCTTGTCCGGGTCACGTGGGTGTGCCAATTCTTTGAATAGCCTTGGACTTTGCGGGCTGACTTGTACTGACTCTTTTGGAGGGCTTTCAAGGGTCACACCAATTGTTTATCAGAAATCACAGCACTTCGCCCGCATCCCTTTGGTTTTGAGAGGGTTTGGGGGGTTTGACCTACCAAAGACCCCCTGAAAGGTCCCTCAAAAACCCAAGTTCAAACCCTGGAACACTTCAGAGAGGGTGCGTGTTCAAGAACCCACACTTCCAAGGCATAGGATCGATTCACCATTCCGAGGATTCGGGTCATCGTCGGGGTCTCCAGATGTTTGGTCTAAAGATAAAATAGCGCACTCGGGCGAACTCCCTCAACACTCTCAGACTTCTCCTGTGTGTCTCGATGACCAGGCAATTCGATCTCAGACACATTGACATGGTGGGTCGCAGCGCAGGAGACTGGATACTAGATCTGTTACTCCAGTAGATCAGGCTCTGCTACCTATGCCAAAGCAACTCTTCCAAGTAAACCCCATATCACCTCTACCATGCCCAAGTCTATCTCTCGCTCAGCTTGGTCGTGTCCACCTCGAAGGCTCTCAAGGGCTACCAATCACCCTCCCTCCCACTGTAGACTCTTGATGATATTTCTACATATTTCTACCCCCCAGGCCATCTTCGGAGAAGCCTCCAACCCATCTTCCGGAGGCCTATTGATCACAAGTCTACCATCACTGCACCCCCCCTTTTTCCGCTGCTCCGAAGCAAAACCGCTCCGGTCCCCCCGCCGAAAACCAAGCGGGGGAGACCGAACCGATCGGAGGTCCGTCCGCCAGCTTTCGAGTCCAAACGCTACGTTCGTAACAAGTGCCTGACTAGTAGTAACAATGTTTGCTACTGGAAACAATAAGGGTTCAAAGGTCGAAAGGTTCGTTCCAGTGCGTTCCGGTGCTTTCCTCAACCCTCTCTCTCCGGTGTTCTTCGTCGCGCGCTGCGGTCGTCTCGCTCGTCTTGCCCGGAAAAAAGGTCCAATCTCTGGTGGTCTTCGCGCCGGGAACGCGGTCCGTCCCAAAGCGCCGCGGTCCGGCTGCCCGTCGGCGGCACCTGAGTTTGGGCGACTTCACCAACTTGGAGAATTCCTCAAAGTTGATCGCTCCATCGCCTCTTCAGGCTCTTGGAGGACGGTGTTCCCGGCCCAGGACGACCCCTGAGAAAGGAACCTCCCTGAAGAGGCAGATGATCGTGGGTGTGGAAAATGGATGCGAGAGATAGACACTGGGGTGATGATGAGATCTTGTGAACAGGAGACATCCTCTTGAAAGCAACTGATAAGGGAGATCCTTTTCTAGGTTGAAGCGATGAGGGAACTGTGTTTGAGAAAAGTGAGAAATGGTGAACATGGCCATGTTACGAGATAAAGTGTTGGGTGATGACTCATGTTCTAGGAAAAGTAGAAAAGTGGCTTCAGCAGGGACCTCCAGTGGGAAGGTATTTGAGAAAAGTGGGACTGAGGGGGAGAAGACTCACTTCCCAGTCAGACGGTCGGATCATGTCACCATGTCGGATCCATCTGTGGAGTGGTCATCCAGTGGTTGGAATCGATTAGAGGAGTTGCTTAGGGTTTAGAGAGCTGAAGGAACCACCGCAGCCAACTGGAAAAAGGACGTTTATTCTTGCAGTGATTCAAAGAAACTGGGGTGACCGGTGACCGTTCCCAAAAGAAACATCATAAGTGATACAGTAAGTCTCACATCTAAGACCAGTTCCCATTGCTCTTCATCGCTCCTTTTTGGGCGACCGGTGCCTCCCAGACCGGTGGACCTGTCTGGAAATACCCGATCGAACCATTGGTGGGTTGGTATGCCAAAGAATCCTTGGTTTTACTAAAGATTTTAGAGATGTTTTTCAGTACAGAACCAGGTCAAGCATGTTTAAAGCTAGGGCTACTGCTCAGAAAGACAGTGGCAACACCTGCAGAGCACCAACACACATCCTCAAGTATGGTAAAACATCAAGTGAAATGAACAAGGTCACTCAACGGCACAGAACCACGGCAAACTGGGCTAGAAGCTGCTCAACTGTGGCGTTCTCTGCTTAGGAGGGCCACCCAAATACTTCAAAAACCGAGGACGGCCCCCTGCCTGAAGAGTCCATGGTGGCAAAGAGTTTCTTGACTTTTCGATTGTACCTGCACCGATTGAACTGCGACCAGCAGAAAAGGTGCTTTCCCAACAGGAAGAGAACACTTCGTCCATGTCTCCAACCAATTCACCTCCCAATTCAGCGGCACGAGGGATCTCTGAACAACAATTCTGCCACCACCGTGGGACGACGGATCTGTGCACTGATGCGAGTCACCACAAAAAATGCGCGTTTCTGTCGCGTGCGCACTCAGCTGCAGAAAAGCCCCGTGCTTTTTAGGATCGGTCCACTGAGATTGGGAGACTCATCCTGGATCCAACTGAAGTCCTTAAGAATGTGTTGCTATGTGTTTCCTTCCCCAAACAAACAGTTCCAACCTTTCGACATGACGGACGGAACGTCGTCCCACCGGACGAACGTTCCGGCGGAAGTGGCTCACTGGGCGATGTCCTTCTCCCTCTGCTTAAAGGCCAAGTCCTCGTCGCTACTGGCGGTCTTCATGGTCTGCTGCACAAAGACCTCGGGCTGCCCAGAAGAGGACTGTGAAGACCGGAGGGAAGCGAGGAACGGGAAGAGGTTCATTTTCAGATGATGCCGTGGTGCTGTCAATGGGGTGGTGAAGTCCTTCTCAAAAGTGAAAGAGTTGCAAAGACCATTGAATTCGATCCCAAAGACTTGTGGTGCATACGTCATAGATCATCATTGATCTTCATGTTGGATCTAGACACCACACATGGTCAAGTCCCGGATGTTCCAAGGCATTAAGATCCAAACCAACCGACCCTGTCATTACACAATGCATGATCATAGTGCTGAAGTTGCCAAAAAGTCACGGCATTCACCACGTTCAGCACCGCGAAACCCAAGACACACCTGGCAGGGATGTGCAAACTGCCTGGCCTGCCTGGTTCGGAAATTCCGCGAGGCACGGTACTTGAGTTTCTATCTGGGACAATGAAACCATGTCAAACCATGTGAAGCCATGTGAAACCATGTTTTCAACCCCCACCTGAAACCATGTGGTTTTAGTCCCTCTTCTCCGCCGAGAACATTTAGGTCTCGGACACTCTCCCTATTCTAACGCAAACCTCGTTTTAGTCGGCGATCACAAGGACCCGTCGGCCAGGGGTAGGAACTGCACAAAGAATGTTTTTCAAGTCTTCATGCTTCTGACCGAAGTCACAGGCCTCTGTGAGTTGGCAATCCTTGAAGTCAGAAGTGCACTTTCTGACCATTCGGAATCTGACCTGATCATCATTCCTTTCATGTTTCGGAATCTGAATTCAAAAAGTCTAAAAGCGTAGCGTGACTGTCGGGAGCTGGAAGTGATGGTGACCCACAAAAGGATTTCACTTCCAACCACCAGAGGCAAATGGAGTGGCCATGCCCAAAAGATCTCGCGGAGGCTTTGCTTTCGGTCCCCCCTAAGGATCGCCCCGCCCGTCGCCTGTAGAAGAGGAAGAAGATGGAGAACCACTCGCTTACGTGCTCCACCAAAACACGGCAAGGGGGGCTCCAGTTCGCGAACATGATCTCAAACCTGGGCGAACAGAGAGAGAATTGAAGGTGGCGGCAGCTTATCAGCAGCTAGCCCCACCGCGCTAAGCGGCAGCGTCATGCGAGCGGCGGCCAGCAAACAGTGCAGCACCTCGCGAGTGACGCTCATCGAGCAAGTCCTTCTTAGCTTACACAGCCAAGCCAAGACGCGTTCATCCTGAGTGCAAGGTTGCACTGGCCAACCAGTTCGTTGGCCAAAAACACGTGTGGGAACCGAGAAGCCGGTTCCAAGGATCTGGGACCGGAGATCATCCACTTGCTTGCAGTGCCATGCCAAGTGAATCCAGGTAGGAACACACTTTTCATGACAGTAAGGACAACTCAGAGGAACATCTTCCTGTTCCATCCTTTGGAGACACGCTGGGCTCACCGAAGAGCCACACAAGATGGCGAAGAACGGACGCTGCACCGCCTGCTGTCGAGCCCACTTGGAGGAATCGGGCTTGTAAACCTCAAGTGGGTCCACGACGTCCAGCATTATGGCGCTTAGACCAAAAGAAGCGCCGAGTACTTCCGCGGATGTGATGAAGTGACACTTCGAGTGCGGGCATCTGCGGAGCGCACAACGAAATGGAGGGGACCTGGGGGTGAGACCATTTCCAAGGACCATCCAGGACCACCCCCACTCCTTGAGACACCTGTTGACAATGCCAGCAAAACCTTTAAGAGTCCACTGACCAGGGGATCGAGAGAGAACATTGTAGGTGGCGGCAGCTTATCGGCAGCACGCCCCACCGCGGAAGACATAGTCGTATACGCTAGGCAGCGGCTGGGCACGCAGCCGCACCTCGGTCCGGCGGCCATACCGATCCTCCTTCCTTAGTTGATGACAATCGCAGGACGTTCTCGTCCTTGGCACCAGACTGCACGGGCCATCCTGCACGTTGGGCGCAGAGGTCTGTCGGGATCGTGAAGGTAGAACCGAGAGTCTGTGCACGCTGCTCCTGCAAATGGCAGGCCAGGTGAGTCCAGCTAACAGAGAGAACATTCCCAGATACATCTCCAAACCTGGGCGAACGAGGGAGAAGGTGGAAGGCGATGGCCGCTTATCAGCAGCAAACCCTACCGCGCAGGCCCAAGGTCTACTCTACCCAGCAGCACGCAAGTGCCGTTCGTCGAACATGACCCGCCTCAGCTTTGCGAGCCAAGCCAGGAACTTAGTGGTTGCTTGCAACGGCCAACCTGCCCTGGAAGACGCGTGTCGGAATAGAGGAATTCGTCCGTTGGGCCCTATGTTTGCTCCAATATTTGCATTGCCAAGCAAGGTGAATCCAAGTAGGAACACACTGTTCAGCGCAGTACTGGCAATTGTGAGGGACATCAAGTTTCATGATTTTATTGAGACATGTAGGGCTCATGGAAGAGCCACTCAAGATGGCAAAGAAAGGGCGTTGCAGTTGCACGGCCTACTTTCGGACCCACTTTCAAGCGTCTGCATTGTACATTTCCTGTGGACATGAGTCGCGATGTCCAGCGTTATAGTATAGGGCGCTTTGACCCAAAGAAGCGCCGAGCATTTTCTCTAGCGTGGTGAAGCAACTCAACGAACATGCTTTCGGAGCTCCCGGATTTTCCGCCGTCTGCGGCACGTCTGCGCGGCACATGTCTTTTGCCCTCAGAGAAAGAAAGGGCCACACATACTTTTTCGGCAGGTGTGACCATGAAGTACCCTCACATTCTAGAGATAAAGAAAAGGCCGACGCAAAGCTCTACCAGCGATGCATCGCTATGCGCTGCTGCTGCTCATGCGCATAGGATTGCCACGCGTGTAGAACGTCTTCGTCTGCAGCGCCGCTGGTGGGCCACCCGACGCGCTTTGGGATCAGCAAGGGAGGAGCGGAGTTCCTGATTGCGGTCCAAGCATATGCAAAACCGTAGAGTCTCTGAGACGACGAGGATCGGAGACCGAGCGGAACACTCAACTTGGTCACTTCGGACAACGCGGCGCGACAACGGCCTCCCGCCGCAGCAACGGCTCAGAAATGCCAGCCCAGCCTACTAGGCTCATAGTTGCTCCGGCCGAGACGCTGAAAATTGGGTCCAGTTGAACCCAAGGTGTTCCTGCACGTTCTGACAGAGCACGGCTTCGCGACGACCTGAGTTCAAGAAAGCACTAAAATGATACCCATTGACTTTTGCAAGGGATGTTTCCCCCTATCGAACACGGCCTTCGCTAACAAATGTCACCGAGAATCACATGAGTCACGCTGTCCGCTTGTGGAAGCCAGGTGAACAGATGGCTGGCTGCCAGGGACACACGTTGTCAACAACAGCACCTTCAGCAAAAATAAAAGGAGCTCCCGCGCTCAGCTCGTGAGTCTCTCGCTTTTCACTCAACCCGTGCAGGACCCGCGCAGATGTCCGGTTAAGCTCATGACCCATCAGCTTGGGGTGGCCGGAAATCTGTTCAGGACCAGCTCACCGCCGTGGGAGCTTTTGCGAGCTCACCACTCGCAGCACCAAAAGTCCGGAAGAAGGCTCCTTTTGGGGGAGCTTTTTGGGAGTCTGAAGAAGGTGTTGGTAAAGAGGGATCAGCATTGCAGCAGGGCATAGTCGTGTGCATCTGATCGTCCACCCAAGCTTTTCCAAAACAGCTTAGTGTTGGGGTTCTCAATGTTTTTAAGTGTGTCCACCCCAGTCTCGGCTGGTGGGTCCGCGGCAACTCCTTCGTATGGCAATTGATTCAATTGTCTCCCAGTCCGGGCAGATGTGTCCGCCTTCTGGCAATTCGTTAGTAGCAATTCTTTGCATTTTTCTCACAGTCGAGTCTAGGCTGGCTCCTTAGCCTTAGTAGCAATTTTACGCATTTGTTTCTCATGTGTGGCAACCCCTATAGTCGCAATTCAACATTTTCTCCCAGTCTGGGCTGGTGTGTCGCTTCTGGGGCGTTCTGGCAGCCCGTTCGTAGCAATTCTATGCATTTATCTCCCAGTCTGGGCTGGTGTCTTTTGGCAACTCTGCGTAGCAAGGCTGGTGTGCCCGCCCAACCCCTTCGTAGCAATCATGTGTCTCCCAGTCTGAGCTACTGTGTCCGCGTTCTGGCAACTTGCTAGTAGCAATTCTATACAAACATCTACTTTTGCCTGCGCTTGTCTTATGGCAACTCCTTGAGTAGCTGTTCGTTTCTCAGCCTGCTAGTGTGTCCACCTTCTGGCAACTGAGCAGCAATTCTTTACATTCGTCTTCCAGTCTCGGCTACTGCATCCACCTTCTGGCAAGTCCTGGGCAGCAAACCTTTCCATGTGTCTGACACAATTTGCCACTAGTGTGTCCACCTTGTGGCAACCCCTCCATGCCAATTCTTTTCCTCTTCTCCCCCGTTGGGAACTTGTTAGTAGCAAATCTTTGCACATGTCCGCCTGCCTTCTGGCAACTTCTTAGTGGCAATTTTTTTACATTTTGTTGTTTACATTTGTCTCCCAGTCTGGTGTGTCCTCCCACCCTGGGCTAGCGTATCTGCCTTCTGGCAACTCCCTTGGTCGCAAACCTTGACGTTTTCCGCCAGTATGGGCCAGTGTGTCCGCCTTCTGGCAAACCCTCAACAATTCTCTATATTTGCCCCCCCGGTCTGGGCTACTGCGTCCGCCTTCTGGCAAAAGCAATGCCTTCCAAATTGTCATCTTTCAAGATGCAGCTTTATGGCGGTTCAACTGTTTGGGGTCTATGCTATATATGTAATTTCAGGAAGGTTCGCAACCAATGTCCCTGGTAGAAGGCAACAAACTCAAAGACATACCGATGAGAGACCAAGTATCACCTTGTCGAAGGGACACACATTGCGGGGTCAGGTGAGGATCACGCCATCCAGTTGCATCAAGTGGATTTGGCTTTGCCAAACGGAGGAAATGATCGCATTAATTTAGGGCACATACCCACTCCGAAGAAACCATTTCGTGATGAAGCTGGGGTGAAGGTGGTCAGAGGTGAGACGATTAGTCCAAACCTTGGCTGGCAGACCGACAGAGTGAGAGAGAGAGAGATCGCCCGGTCCTTGGCGATGAAAGTTGAAGGTGACGGCTGTTTGGCATACCTTCAAGCCTTGCTTTTCGGAGAATGGCGTCTGCCTGAAACCCCCGCGAAGGAACGACCACGACACATCCAACAAGCGGATGGGAGGTGAGCTGGACTCGGAAGGTCACAAGAGGAGGGCAGGCGCGAAGAAGACAAGGACCGAAGAGAAATGTTGCAGATCAGGCGATTTTGGGCAGTTGCACCTGATGCAGATTCGTGATTCCGTGCCACTCCCATTCCTTTCGCCCGGTCCTCTCGCAACTGACCACCCATGCGGGGCCGACTGCACGGTGGGTGAGGGACCAACGGCATCCTGGCCCACCATTGATTTAACGGTCTGAATCCCAAACAACCAGTGCTTTACATATTGTTTTACTAAACTAAGGATTTTACACCTACAAACCCAGGTCAACCTTTGGTTGAAATTGTCGAAGGGAAGGCTAGGGTGGAGGGTCAGGAAGGTGCAAGTCAAATCCGCCGCAGTTCTAAGATCGAGTTCAGCGTCCTTCCCCCGTCCTTCCCCCATCGAGTGCAGCGGAATCTTTCGAGTCCAAGCAACATCGACAAGAAGGTCCGTGTGAACGTACCTTGGGGGTCGAGAGAGCACTGTCTGATGTTTACATGTGTCCACAACCTTGAAGGACGATGCTTTCGGCTCCTGCTGAGTCGAGTACTCCTGTTTGTGTCATGCACCGACCATGCAAGTTGAACGATAGAGGGATCATGCATCCTTTCAAATGGCAAGGATGGTTCTCTCCCCAAAGAGAGACACCCAATCTTCAGACCTTGCCTGGTTTCGGGCTTTCTATTGTTTCAGGACACCGAAAACATCCAAACACCCTTAATCAACTTTGATTTGGAAATATCCACACGCTGACGCTGGTGTTAACATGCCAAAGGTAAAATCACAAGGTGAAATCTTCTCTCAAATCCCTACACTCCCTGAAATCATCATGGGCCGTTCGGTGGATGGCATGGCCCCGAGTTCGGACGGCCATTTTCCTCTGTCCACCAGATTCTTTCAGGGAGTCCGTAGTCATATCCAATACGGGCAACTGACAAAGTCCGACCCCAAACCAATGAAATCAATAGAAATGCATGCGGGGCTAAAGCATGACATGGTCGTTTCCCTGTACCCCGATTCCCTGCCCTAAACACCGTGCCACCATCTGTGCGCGCGGACCCGGTCCGCGTCGCCCCTTCGCCCAGCGGCCATAGTAGCGAAAGACGTCATCACGGAGCTGCACATCCTGCGATGGCAGATGGACGTGATCGCCCCTTAGCCCATGGACGTGTGGTCTGTGGCAAACAGCCCCTGGGTTTCCTCGAGCTTACAAAATGACCGTGTCGACCACACGGCTTCTCCACCACCACCACGGTCGAAACCCAAAAAACCCACGCCCCGTTCCCCGCGGCGGTTGGATTCGACTCGTCCGGGGCCGTGACTCGGGGGTCGTCGGGATGTCGTGGTTCGACTCGGAGGTCTCCTGAGTCTCGTCCTTGATGAACTCCCAACACAAGGTGGTCACGATCCTCGGTACCACCCACGGCGGTACCGGTGCCGGGAGTGGTGGTGACGGTCATGGACGACCGTCCACCACCCCAGTCCCGTCGGATTTGGTGGTGGCCGTGCTGGGAAGAAGCAGCATCACAAGACATCAGTCTCTCCTTAAAACCTGTTCAGGCCGAGATTGAAATATCAGATATCAAGAGTCCTATCACATTGCAATCCGTCCCAACAACCTCCCGACAAAACTCCATGAAGACAAAAGAACATGGAAACATCCCTTAGCGACGCAACGGTTGGGTGGACAGTGGATGTTTCCTTGTGGAGCCCTCTTGAGAATATCAAGGTGTCCTCTATATATATATATATACGACTGGCTCTGAAAACACTCTGAAGAGACCACCAGTTTAGTATACGCAATCATAAGCACGCGTAAACAAAGTGAATTCTCTTTTGGGATGTTGGCGCCTTGGAGGTTTTTTTTGGATGAGGTTTTTTTGGATGTTGGTCACTCAAGGGGGGGAGAGGGTCTTCCCCAAAGCCAAGAATGATCTCCCTGAAAAAATGAAGTGGAACATAGGCCCCGAGTTCGGAAGACCATGTTCTGCACCAAAAAGAGCAGGTGGCCTTCACTCCGCGTCACGTCACGGTGGATGATTTCAGGGAGTGTACAGTACCACTTGTGACTTGGCCACAGATTGTGGTGAGAGATCCGATCGCACAAACAGTGTCTTTGTGTGGTCTTGTTTTGTCCTCACCTGGACGGCTTCGTCTCATTAAAATTCGCTGTGACCCAGCAGGCCTGATTGGTGAAGGTTTGCACATCCCTTACATCAATCAACGATGAATAACCTCAACCCAGGTTGAAAATCGCCTTCAATCCGTCTCAAGTTCCTTGCACCGTCGTCGCTGGGATTTCTGAGGGAGCGCTTGAAAAAAGGGAGGGCAGTCTTTACAGCAATGCCTGCCCCAGCGGGAGTCCGATGCTTCCTACGGTCGCCTGACACTGAGTGACACTACTGCTTCGCAGTCGTCAGAAAAGTGCCGCGCCGAAATTGAGACTTGGGGATGCCATGTAACCACGGCACAGACCTTGCCCAGCCTCCTGAAGCAAGTGCTTTGTCAACTGGAAGGTCTTTTTTGGCGGATTACTCATGCAAACCAAAAGAAGACCGACATGCTTTACAGAGGAAGACTACCTTCCATCATCCTGCTTGGTGGTTACATGTTTCGACATGAATGAGTCATTAGGATGTGTCATCCCAGGTAGAGGTTGGGGTTAAAACATTCTTGTATAAGATAGACAACAACACAATAATTGAATGCAACTTGCACAAAGAAATATGACAAGGAAACCTGAACCACCCACCCCCAACAAATTTGGGTTGAATTTCAATGCAACATCATCGGCTGCCGCATGCTGCTGCTAAGATTGGCCTCACATGCGCGTGTGTATCCTCGCAGCCGACACGTGGCCCGTGGTGCGTGCTGCTGGTGATCCCCTCAGCCATGCAGCTGTGGGTCATGGCACCAGGTGGGTTGACCTTTCTGGGGTTAAGCTACAAGGTGGAACCACGGCTCCAGGTTTTGACCCAGCCCCATGTGGCTGTGTATTAAAATAGGGAGACCCCGTTGGGGGGCTCCCTATTGAAAGACACGCCCATGGACGACCTGGACTTGCTTGGCAAACCTGACGATCCGATGGAAAGTAGTACGACTGGCACACCACTCCGGGCAGAACTCCTTGCAAGCAAGATTTGTTCCTAGTAGCGTCCTTGTTCCTATAGTAGTGATGCCAGGAGCCCCAGG
>CAXAMN010003224.1:1515680-1540517 GCA_963970005.1 Durusdinium trenchii
CAGGAGCCCCTAGTAGCGTCCTTGTTCCTACAAAAAACTCAAATCTTGAGATGATGGCATGCCCCGCTCACCTCCGGAAAGATACCTCACGCACACAGACACACAGACACACAGACGGCAGTCGTCTGAACCGTCTGCCCCATCCTGCGCCGTGGCCACGGAGCATGGAGCGTTGGCACGTGCGCGTTCCACGGCCACGAACTGGACCTCGGCAAATGGCGGGCCGGTCGGTTTCGGTTGCGGTGGAGGGGAGTGACATGGAGCGAAGAAAAAAAGACTTCTGAGTGTCTGAGGTCAGCATGGGGCAGCGGTCATTAGTGGTGATGATAAGTCTCAGAAGGCTCAAAGTATAGGAACACTATGGAACACTAAAGGTTCTTGGGGGTCATCAGTTCCTAGTGTTCTTGGGGGTTCTTTTGGTCTAGAAGGCTCAAGGAAAAAGACGACTGACTCACGTTGAGGTCATTGGCGCATGAGCTTCTCCTTCGACGCCCGGCTGAGACGTCGTTGCAGCACAAGGCGCCGTGGCGCCACGCTCCTTGGCCTTGCTTTCAGCTCCCCTCAAGAGCTTGCCACTGGGAGGTTCAAGTCCTCAGAAGAATGCACGTTCGTCCCGCACGTTCATTCCAAAGATGGAAACTCGTTCGCTTCTGTTCACCTACTGATCCAATTGACCGGGCAGGTGTCATCTTTGTGATCCGAGCGAATTTGGGGCTGTCCTGACACACATGACAATCACAGGACATGCCCCAATAAGCTTACATCACTCTCATTCTAAGAAGCACGACTTCTGGGCAAAGGGCGCCGGAGTATCTGCACAAATTCTGTTTGAACGGCAGCCGTTTTCAGCTTCTGAACTTGAAACACCATGCGTCGGGGCAAGCCTGGGCCATGAACCCAGTGGTGTTCAATTGGGCTTGTATTTATACGAGGAGACCCCCTGGCTCGATGGGCAGACTGCGTCTATTGTTCCTTCTTCCAAGTTTGATACACATCCACCTATCAGCCTGGTGTGCTTGAGTGTGACCCACTGCGTTCTGTCGAAACGTCGCACTCCCTGCCACTGAGTTCTGAGCGATGGAACATGATGGAACATGATGGAACATGGTTCTGCCTGGTATCCTGCCTGGTCTACCAGGAACGAATTGCCTTGCGGTCCTTGCCTGAAAATGCACATCAGATCCCTACCAACCGCTGTAAATGGTTGCAGCTCTAGCTTGGAGACTCTAGCTGTTGAACACTGTTGGAGGATGTCTCCTGCAGCACCTGTTCAATGAAGGAGATCCAGTTGCAGGGTAACCAGGGTATCTGTGGACCCCAAGCTGGAGGATCACCATCAATTTCTTGATCACCTGCAACCCTCTCACCACCACCACGTGGACCCCAAAACGCGCTTCGACCTCGCTGTGGGAGGCTGAAAACAAGCGGAGAAAAAGCCTTACGCTGGGCTGACAAAGCACCCAAAGCAGAAATAGCCCTGCCTCAATGAGCAGCATCGTTGCAAGTCAGGATTTACACCGCAAATGCATCTTGTTGGGTCCTGTTTCCATGTTCCATGACCGGTTTGAATGCAAGTTGAAGCCTTGTCGGGCCCTGACCGGACGATCATGGCCTGAGAGGTCAGTATCTTCTTCCCAATGGTGATATTTCTGGACCAAAAACTCCTTGCACCGAATCCATGAGATTTGCGCCTTCATCACCAAAGAAAGCGCTGGTCGGTCGGTCGGTGCACGTGTTTTCTCCGACCCCGTCCCGGTCCACCATCGACGCGTGCGGAGTGGTCCCGTTGTCGTGTCCGGTTCTTGAAGGGACGTGACTCGTCTCAAAATCTCGAGTGCAGAGTTTTGTTCACTCGTTTGTTTCAAGGCTTTGAGGATCGAATAGCTTGTTTAAGAGTGACAGATCATGCGCCTGACTCGCGTCATCGGAGCTGGTTTGATGTGGGAGGTCCCCAGCTTCCCTACCGAAGTGGAAGTGGACGTTAGTACCGTAGGCCTCAGTAACCCTACTCATCCCTTGCCTCGTAGTCTTGCAGGCATGCCCACAAGCAAGACTCATGAGGTGGAAACTGATGGCTCCTTGCCAGTCATTTGAGTCAGCTTCAGGTTGGTTGGGCCCTTCTTCGACAGACTCCTCAAGTGAAAAGGCCACTTCAGTGCGCAAGCCCCCGAAATAGGAACTGGCACCAGTCTTCGTGCATGTCCCACTGTGGTGTGCTGGGCCTCTTTTCTAGAGATGGTCTAGTTCCCTTCTTCCGGGGGGTCTTTGGAAGGTCTCCAAATGAAAAGACACATGGCGGTGGGTCAAATTCGGGGGACCCAAAAATATTCCTCTATATTATAAAGGATCTTGTAGGGTGAGGTTTTGACCCACGGCCACATCCATTCTCTTTGAAAAAATGCAGTCCTTTCAACCAACGATACCTGGTTCCGTGGGTCTTCTCAGGTCGGTCCGGATGGCTCAAACCGCAGGCCATTCACCGAAGGAGGAAGGAGGAAAGAGGCTCCACAAGGCTTCGGATGGCCGAAACTGACAGAATCTCATTCTGCCAGCACCAGCCAGTTCGGGTGACTTATAGACCCCCGGACCAGGTATTTTCCATCCAAAAGCCACCTAACTGAGTGGTGGGTGAGATCCACTTGACCAACGACGTGACCCTTCACCGCGACGCGACCGAAGCAGCCGAAAGAACGCCCAGCACGTGAGCTGATGGCCAAGCGACTCTGAGTCTGTGGCTCCATCGCGGAAAACCAAGTCTTCAAAATAGAGATCTTGAAGCATCAATGGCCGCGGGATGACTTTTCGTTCAACTCACATCAACTCTTCGAGAAAAACTCCTTCGGTTGATGGGCCCATCGAGGACCAAAAATCGGGGTTGGGATGTATCATTCAGATTCGGTGTCCACCTACCCCAAGATGTCAAATAGATTAAATGCAACAAAGAACTGTCTAGAAAATGATTTGGCAAGGTCACCGGTATACCCTATACCGTACCTCAAATAATTTATGAAGGCAGCCATGATCTTTCACAATCGGAAGAGGTCACCAAATCGATCCGGTTTCAGGGACACCCCTGGACGAACACATCACATGGTTTCGTGGATGGCATTGTTCGTTTGGTAGATGACTTCCCTTTTAACCGAGGGGAGCGGTCCACTGTTCATCCCTTGCCTGTGTGAGTGAAGGTGTGAAACCCTGCCGTGGTCGCGGCGGTTTTGCCACATGCGCTAGTCGCTGGAAGCCCGAAAGGCATGGAATGTCATCCGAACCACTGGAACCCTGGATGATCCGATCTGAGGTGCCGTTTCAGCTCGCTCCCCCCCCTCCAGGGTCGCCGTTTCGAGTGGTAGTGACTACCACTCCATGTTGGTCCAAGCGGCATGCCAGCGACACACTGGACAAAGGTGAGGAGTAGGAAACTCCAGAAGAGCATATCCCGGCTAGCTGCCAGACATTTCAACAAGAGCTGCCTGGGTGCCAATCCGCGAAGTTGAAACTCAGAGCTGCTCATTCTTGTGGCACCGTGTGCCCTTTCAGGCACAACAAAAACACGAACACCCGGATCTTCAAAGGACGTGTGGGCGGTGTTAGTATATGGGTGAACGACAGAACTATTTCGATGTTGGCGCAACGTGGGACAACCAGCTTCTCATCCTGGTCGTGCTATTCCGATGATTTCATGTACACTGTTTTCATCAGGGTTCCTCCATGTTCCTCCTGGTCTTCCTGGCTCATGGACTAGCGAAAATCAACGACCTAAGCTGGGAAGGACGTGGGACACCAAGCTGTGGCTGGTTCCACGGCCACGGTGATCCCACCAACGAAGCTGGTCTAAGACACCCCGACACACCCTTCGGTTTAGACGTCCCCCAACGAGCCTCAAAAAGACCTGCTGTTGTTGATTGTAATTGTTATTGTACCAGCAGTTCCATGTCAGGGTCCTCAATGGAGGCTAAGGGTGCCCCTGTCACATCCACGGCTCCTGGATGGGACGAGCCACACCACCCAACTCCATGTGACTTCTGGTAAGGTTTTTGCTTTCCCCCACCGAACCCACTCCCAAGCCATTTCCACCAAATCCATCCAAATCCCTCATAAGGAAAACAGCTGAGAATGGCCACGGCGGCCACACGTGGCCAACCCCAATGGCGGTCCATGGATCGGGGCTTTCACGAAGGCATCGCCAAGCGACAGGTTGCAACACCCTCAAGGATCTGATTATGCGTCATACATGAAAAATTATTCCATGAAGTCAAGGAACAGGTTATACTGGGTCAGACTGGACGACTGGGAAAGAATGCTCGCTCTGCACGCCTTTTTGCCCAAACTCGAGGAGCTTTGGAGGTTGTCTCGGTGGATTGTTAGACTTTCCCGCTCACATGAGCGCAACCATCAATCTTGCCTACCCCCCCTCTTCCCTGGCAGTGATGCACATACCGGTTTGATGAATTGTTGAGGGACTTCCAGCCGCCTCCATCCCAAGCCTCATGCATATCCGACCACCCACCCTATTTGCCATCTTGCAGTGAGGCGAGCACACTGGTCATTGAGACAACGCGCATTGCCCGCGAGAGCTTCCCCATCCTGGGCAGCGAGAAAAACACCGGATCCAGCATCGCTGCTGCGGAGGTGACATTGAAACCTAACCAGGACAAAAAAGGACTCCGGAGACGTTTCGCTGGAAAATAGAGCTGAACCTTTTTCCACCTGTTGCATCTGTCAAGCCACCACCATTGGGAGGCAGCCTTTCTTTCTTTCGTTCTTTATGACTCTCTGGTCGGAAGGGCATAAAAAGTGAGAAGTGTGCACCTAGCAGAAAGAAACAAAAATGAATTAAGCACCGCAAGCACTGAGGCCAAAACGCCATGTTTTCAAAGACCTGTTGGTTTTGAGTGGGAAACCAATCCACAAAAAATTGGAGGTATCTACTGACGGGGAACCAACAGGGGTGGATGAGCCCTGGTCGTCCGTCCAGGGGTTTTGTGTCAGGGATTTGGGTTGCGCATGGTTGATGTCTCGATTCATGTCACGAGGAGGACTGGATGTCACATCTTCCAATCATGTACCAGCACCTTCCAATCATAGGACTCCACAGGAAGTATTTCAGGACCCTCCAACTGATAGTCTGCAAAGGTGAATCTGAAAGAAGGAGGGTCCTGGTAGAGGGTGTGGGTGTTCTGCATTCGGAACTGGTGCTAGAGTTCAAGGAGTCCATGTGGACTCCCGCCAATGAGTGAGGCAGAGCAATTCCTGGCCGTAAAACCAGGGTGTACCTTGGATATACGACCCGACCCCCAAGAAGCCTCTCTTCCCCGTCCTCTGGGCTTGGTCGCTCGACCGGAACTCGCACGTCCGACGGTTTTCTCCGTCCGCCAGGCATCCGCAGCAGTCTGAAGAGCACGGGGTTCACTCCAAAGGCCGGCGCCATGAACACAAACACCTCCACCTGCGCGCGCCCCGGACCCACCGGTGACCGTCCAGGGCTCTAGACGGGGTCACTCTCTCCTGACATCTATACTGGTCGCGAACAGTTCGGCAAGTTTCGATCCTGAATATATTACAGTGTGACTATATATGACCCGTTGACCATTGTCCGAGACGACTAGTTTCCACACAGGTGACCCAGAACAACCTTCGTTCAGTCCCCAACCAAGCCCTGTTTCTATACTTGTGACCCAAAGCTCCAAAGGAAGGACAGCTCCAACCGCCCAAAACAGGTCCAACGTCATCACACAAAACAACTGACCCAGTTCTTTCATGGTCTTAAAAAGAATGGTTGGTAGATGTTCTCTGGTTCACGCGCTTTTTCACCCAGTCGGGGGGAAGAAGAACAAAGCACCCGATGAGCAAACCCCAAAAACCATCCATCCGAAATCCCTTCCATTTGGAGTTCCCATGCCCCCTGGCCTACCCCACACTGAGTTCCAACGTTCACATTCTGCCCCAAGGGGCCACTGAGATCACGCTGACGGCCACATCGATGTAGTTCAGCCAGGATTTCCAGAAGGCGATCCCCAGAACCTGGGAGTTGCTTTGCTTTGATCGCTGAGCCGCACCAGGTGTCGCAAGGAACCGAACATGCAGCTGCTTCGGTGTCGCAGCTGCTTCGTCGATTTGGACACCCCCATCTCTGCCCACCATGGAGTTAAGGTTTTGAAAACTGAACAACAATTCACTCTACCCATTTTTACCCTAAGAATCCAGGCCCTCAAACAAGGCACCGGCCCTGTTAAAGGCCCGGTGGATTCAGAATGGCATGTAAAGGGAAAAGAACGAGAGGTGTACAGATTTCGGAAATACATGGAAAGTAGTGTGTCTCATTTCGTCACGTTTTTACATGCCCTTGAAGTCCTTTATATGTTCTACCTGTGGAAATACAGTTTGCATGTATGTTGTTGGGATAACCGCATGTGTCAAAACCACTCTTTGGCGATGACTCAATCCTTGAGATGCTCTCTGTGCTTGCACCGCCAGCAAAAGCTCCACACATGTCTATTCGTTCAGAGTCTCAGGGTCTTGACTGGCAAGGCTGAACGGCAAGCACCGCTTGAGCTGACGCCAGACGCGTTCTATTGTTTGGGTGCCACTGATCTTCTTCTTCTTCTTCCTCTTCTTCTTCTTCCTCTTCTTCTTCTTCTTCTTCCGCACCTGACATGCCCGAGTGAACTCCATCTTGTAGTGCACCACATTCCTGACTGCAAACTTGCGACGTGCAAAGTCCAATTTGCAGCTTGTAACATAGCCTGCTCAAGCTCACTTTCTTTGAGGTGCCATTGCTTGTACCTCAAACGATCGGGGCTTTCGTCTCCTCGAACTGGGCTCACACAGTCATCGTTCGCGGATAGTTCCAAGAATCTGTTTCTCGGAGTCAAAACAAAAAAGACTCGGCTCAGACCAACCAGGATCTGAGTCCGGTGAGGAGGCATCAAGCAGCCACATAAAGGAGTTCGTGATCGTGAACGGCCACGCAGAGCCACTTCCGCCATGGAGCTGCTGCAACTACGTTACAAACGTCGACTCAGTACCCAAAGAAAGGGACTTAGCCTCTGCTTTTGAGAAAGAGAAAACCTCAACCACACGTTGCACCGAAGTCTAAACGACGACAAACAAGTTTCCAACACCAACTCCCAGTTTACCCAACAACGATCCGAATCCAACACGGTGCCGTGCACAAAAGCAACTAGAGGATCGGATCAATCACGAGTTAAACCGTTGGTCCAAAGAAAAAGGATTGACACGCCACAAAGGAAGAAGGCACACAGAACCAGGCGGAACACCCGACAAACGAAACAACACCAACACACACACACACAGTCGCGATTTCTTGAGCCTTCATGCTCCTTGAATCCCATCGTGGTACCCTCAACACATCTTCATCCGTCGGAAAATCCTGGGGTTCACAAGCATTCACTGTTAGTATATACATGTTCCCAGTAGGATACGGATGCAGTCAAGTTTGGAGGGCTTTCACACACTGGTAACCTTTGCCCCCTCCACCCACCCACCCACCTACCCACCCACCCACCCACCCAACGCTGTTAACAACGTGATGTCAAGGACCAAGCTAAAAGGCAAGTTCCAGTTTAAAAAATAAAGATAAAACAAAATAAATAAAGTAAATAAATAAACAAAATAACAATAATATATATATATATATATATATATATATACATATGTGTGTGTGTGCATTCTTGCCATCGGGTCGTTAATTTAACAGTGCCAGTAGCTCAAACAAACAGGATTGAAGGCCCGGACCCCTGCTATGGAGGGTTTGCTGCCATGGAGGGCTCTTCTTAGTGTACTGAAGATGATCCAAAACCGGGTTAGCCATGGTCAGGTCAGCCAACGTTCAATTGGTCGGAAGGCTGGGGATACCTACCCACTGCCCCACCAAAGAAACTGCGAAGCGTCTACGAAGCATCCCCGGACAATCTATTCAGGAGTTCGTTCACCTGCTGTGGCTTTCCCTGCGGGGTAGCCTCTACAAGCCTCTCGAGAGGCTCAGAGACCTGAACTGGGACCGTGCCTAAACCTGAGGAAAGAGTCTCTACAGTCGGGGTGGCAAACACGGCCATGTGTGACTCCAGGTTGATCCAGGGCGGGGAAAGCAGAGACCAAATCCCTCCGGTCGTTCCAATCGGATGGATGGGAATCCAGATTCTTCACTCCTCAAGTGTCCAAAATCGCCGGGTTTAGAGTCTAGATCCAGGAGTCTCTCATCCCTCCCGGAGTCTCTCATCCCCCCCCGAAACACGTTCAGAATGGCTCAAGAGACCATGACTCGGATGCAAACCTCCAGGCCAAAGAACAGCGCCCACCTCAGCTTCCACGTCCCGTGAGTCGCGAGACCCCAGAGCCTGCAGCCTGTTTGGGTCGGTGACACCTTGCAGGTCGAACTCTTCAGGCGTTCGTGGAAACAGGCTGCGTGGACAACGCAAAGGAGATCGTTGGATATGTGTGGGTATATGCCTGGGTGCCCCTTTTTTCAGATTGCTCCAAATGTTGGTGGGTTCACCACATGTTGGTCGCAGAAAACCCTGATGTCGGCCTGCCTGGTCGTCAGTTCCGTGCCAAGACACAACATGTCTACGATCGCGAACGCATGGTCCTCGGGAGAGAGCACAGAGCGCCTCTTGATAGGCGGGGGGGGCGCCAAGCTGCGCCCCAAAAACCATCCTGCACACTGGTACCCTGCCAAAATAACTTCAGGGGTTGGCACAAACAGTATCGCCATCAGTTCATTTCAGACTCATACATATTCAGTATATACCATTCAAACTATAGTAATCAGATCGGATGCTCTTTCGCAGGCATCCGAGAGTGCCCTGGCGTCTTGGGTGGTGGCGGAAACCGGGTGTCCACCCTCAGGATCCACCTCCAACGAGAAGTCTTCGTCACTTGGTCCTCCATCGGCTCCGCGACCCACCGGGTCCCCACCCGGTGCCCTATGGAGGAAGGGAGGAACGCGCCCTGGACTTCGGGGTCCGAGGAGCCCATAGGATGAAATTGTTGGGCTTCACCATGGAGTCAGGATATGTCCCCAGGTTGTACCTGAGACAGCCGAGAGAGAGAGAGAGAGAGAAAAAAAAAAGAAAAAAGGAAACAAAAACGATCACAAACGCTGATGGATGAGGGCATCCAAGCATGGGTTCGATCTTCCGTTCCTGGCCGGAATAGAGGTGTTGAGAGAAATCCAGAAGGTATTCTGGTGGCATACGACAGTGGCAGCTGGTTCAAGTAGCTCCTGAACCCCCAAGGAATGCTTAGATGCTGTTCCTGGAGTGTGCAGCATGTGGATGCTGAAAATGTAAACCCTCCATGTATCCCGCAAATGTGCATAGCTTGGCTCTTGGTGGAAGGGTTTTGGCAATGGCCATGAGGACAAAGACAACGATGACAACGATGGAAAAAGCAATCCCCGGGGCGACAATCATGGGCTTTCATGAGGCAATGGGTTTTCTTCCTTTTATTTTTCTTAGTTTCTAATAGCAATGGCCTCCTACCTAATAGCGATGGCCTCCAACCTACTAGCGATGGCCTCCAACCTACAAGTGATGGCCTCCAACCTCCAATCTCCTACTTATCACGGTCATTTACCATATAGTAAAGGATGACGCAAACACACTCAAAGCACTTTGAGACAGACCCACGGCAAATCCTCTGAGACCGTCTGAGTCTGAGACCCGCAAACAACTCACCATATCCAACAACAACAGCAACAACATGACACTCAAGTGACCAGAGTTTGTTGTTCACCGCACGAACTGAAGCCAGGTGGATTGAGCCATGTCCAACCAGTTGGAGCAGCTCGTTTCTTGCTGGGCTCCGCATGGGATCAAGTTTTGCAGGTTTGAACAAACTGTCAAAGCTGCCAACTCAACAAGGGTGTCTGTCAGGAACCCTGACTCTGACTGACCCATGCACTGACCCATCTACTTGCAGAAGAAGGGTTGTTCATCTGGATGTGTATTCAAACAGGGAGACCTCCCAGGCAACAACTCCGAAAAAGGACCATCGACCAGTCTACCCAGCGGCCCAAGGGTCTCCATACACAGTCAACATCTTCACCCACGGTCCACAGATACGCTACGACCTTTCACCCAAGAATCCGGAGATTCTTAGGGATAAACATACCTAAATAACTGGTTGTTCACCAGAAATAACTGGTTCTTCCGGGAACTGATATCCTTTACATGCTTTTTTGGTGGAAATGCTGTGTGGGGAAACATCCATGTGTTTCTATAGTTGTTTGGGTTTCCATACTGTTCTCAGTCTGAGTTAAGGCGCCCCATCACCAAGCCCTCGATCTGTAACTCCAAGGCCATCCAAAAGATGTTGAGACCTGGTGTATTTGAGATGACTCGATCGCTCAAGAGCGATCACTCAAAGCAAGGGTTGATCCTCTGTATCTCCGACCCGTCTTTTATTCGTGTAAAATCCAGTGGAGAGACCTCCCAACCAATTGGGTCGTTTTCCTTCGTTCGCCTTGTAAACCCACTTGATGGCAAACCACCCGAAAACACTTGGAAGAGACACCCACAACATCCATGTGCCGATGGTTCTGGCGAGCGAGTAAATAGGGAAATCCGGTCTGGCGATCATGGTGTTCAAAACCTTTCAACAGCCAAGTCAGCGGTCTCTTCTTCGGAGAAAGGAGTCTTTTTGGGGTCGACCTCGACCTCGTCAGCCTCTCTGCACATCAGACATCATCAAATCGTGGCGGCGCTGAGAGATTCTTTCGGCTCAAGAGATCTGTGGGGTGGAGCCTCCCGACGCGACTGAACCTCTGGACCAAGCGAACCTCTGAAGTCTGAAGAAAGTAAAAGCCTCTGAAGAAATTAGGGAGCCACCAAAAAACGCATGCGGACGTGCGCGAACGCCCACTTCTCTCGGACTGGCTCCCACTACCCCAGTGGTTGAGGTGGGATGAGGTGGGTGCAGGGGTCAGTCCCTACCTTCTGCGGTGGGCCAGGAGCCTTCTGCGATTGGTACGGAAGGGTCTAACTGCTTGGACATGCTTGGACGGTTCAGGACACTTCATCTCTCCCAGCCTATATAGGCTGGTGTGTGTTTTATATAAATCCTGGAGATCTGGTTGCCTGGGAGATCTCCCTATTTTGATACCACTTGTGAACCAATCTTCCTTCTGAGAGCTAAGCAAAAACAAGCCCAGGGCTTCGAAGGCTGCGCACTCCGCCACCGAGCTTGGTGTCAAGTCCAGAGAATCCATAGAAACCAAGCGCCAAAACAACCCAAGCCACACAGCGCTGCGCTGATCATCATCTCAAAACTCGGCGCTCACCGGCGTCACGGCTGGAAAAAGGGCGACCAGAACCCATGAGGGCGACGAACAACATCGACCGAAAACCCTCCCGGGGCTCTCTTGCAGGGGGGAGTGTTGTGGGAACCTTACACCAGGTAACATTAAACTGAATGAACCGTTCAACTTCTAAACCACGTGTATGTAGAGGAAGATCGGTTTGAATCTCAAAAATTGTTATCCTCTTTGATTGACTGTTAGAGGGTCATGGGATACACCCAAAAAACTCCCTGTCTCTCGACCCTTTAAATGATCACCTTTCAAACTTTCAGGACCTTAAAGTGCCCTGAGAAGGAAGGAGTCGAATGTCCGGCACTTCAAGTTGGCTCCGACCTTCCAACTGATCTTCTGTGTACTTGGACCTATTACCTGGATTTGGCAGCAGAAGAGAGCCAGTTGCCAGGTCGACCACTGAAAAGGCCAGATTCAACTGATCAATCAAAGATGTGTTTGATGGAAGTGAACTTCCAAGCAGAATCCCATCAATCTCACCCCCCGGGGTGGCGCACTGGAGTGATTTGGAAGCAGATTGTCCCTCCACTGTTTCGGCTGGCATGGGAAGCAACCAAATGCAGTGTCGACCAATGACATCCTTTCACAATAACAGTTATAGTTCAGGTTCACCGCAAAGATTGGACCACGACAGCTCACAGAAAATCGCAGAAGCCTGAAACAAAATGATGTGATTCTACCAACTCTTTGTCGAAATGGGACAACCCAGCAGTCGTTTGCATGGTCAAATGGCTTATTGGACTGGAGCCACCAGCGCAACCTCGGTCGAAGCGCACAGCCGGGTGACACGACACCTACGACACTTTGGAGAGATCTTTGCAAGGACTCAATGTTTGTTCCCATCGTGGCGATGGCTGAAAAGATATGAAAAAAAAGATCTCCGCTGCACCGTGGAGCCGTGGGAAACCACTCGTGAAACTCGTGGGGGCCTGAGCTCTACGCACACTGACTTAAACATCAGAACAGGCTACATATACAGATACACCTGCTATATAGATCCTGCTAGAATGAATCTGGTACAACCCCCAAGACAGCATAGAAAAATTGGAGTCCGGTCTCTTGGTCTAAGTCTAGGAGTTCATCGTTACAAACTCGGCTGGTTGAGGTGAACTTCGCCCAAACTCAGGCACCCGAGACACGTCGTCTTCGGCACGCCGAGTTCCGTTGATGGACCATCTCTTGCACCACAGCTACCCGAGACATCTTCAAAACAGAAATGAAGACCACTGAAGAGATTTCCATGGTTCCCATGGTTGGCCCCGGCTTCGCATGTGAGCACCAAACTGGACTAAATAAACGGTCCCAACTGGATGGAGCAGTCCAAAACTCGAGTAGACACGTCCAGGACCCGGTCCGCTGAAATTCGACTACTGTTGGGTGTCGACAGCTCCAGTCGACGACCTGGGTGAAAGTACTCCAGTCAAAAAAGAACAGAACGCCCGCCGAGCGCACTAAATGATCTCAATGGGTTGCACATCCACAGGTGTATACTGAGGGAAGAGCCGTGGTTCACTGGGAATCCATTGGGGGGGCTGGTGAAGAAGGGTATGAGAAGGATCTTGAACTGTATCTCAACATGGGGATCCTCCAACAAGTGGATAGATGATCTGTCACTCTACTTTGTCTCTTCTTGGGGAACCCAGTAGTTGAGACAAAGTCATGCTTGTGTGTCTCTGCTTTCACAACTTCGAGAACTATATAATATACTATATAACTTCTTCGCGAAGCTAACCGAAGTGTCAAGCAACTGCTGGTGTTATCCTCTTTGGAAATTGATGACGGACCTTCTTGATACGATACAAGAGACCAGGGATGGACGAAAAGTTTCGGAGCACCAGTTGCTCCTGGAGCACTGGTTGGATCTGCGTGCGTACTTTGTTAAAGACTCGGCCGTCGGCCGCTGGTGCACCCGTCGAGTTACGAGGCTCTCGACGCAGACGGTAAACCATCGGCTCAGCTCAGCTGACACACTGAGCTGCCTTTACTCCCTGACTCGTGTTTGCCCCTCTTTCCAGCTGGACAGTGGACTGAAGTGGAAAAAAGCAAATAAGAACGAGTAGTCTGCCACGTCCGATCGGGAAAAAAGAGAGAAAAACAAAAATCATGAATCATGATGTCCAACTCTTCAGCCTGAGCCACTTCTGGAATCGAGAAAAGTTTTGGAAGCGCCGCTTGAAGTTGCTTTCCGTCTCCTGAGTCAATAAGTCACTCGTTCTTCACGGTGTTCGGTCTCGTTTCATCGGCCTAGTTTCACGGGGCCCAGATGGTCCCAGGATGAATTTGGAGGCCCCACAGATTCTAAGACATCGCATCGATCTGGCTCAACACCCCGTCTTTTGCTTTTTTTCTGTTTCCCGGAAGAGTCCTTGGTCACTCCAGGGCTCGACAAGCCATGGGGATGTGTTGGCATGTGTGTTCACCTTCTTTTTCAGATGTGTTCGACAGTTCGACATTCACATCATGTTCGCACATCTTTGCAAAATGCATCCGGAGAGAATATGTGGAACACACCGAAGCAACAAATCCGGAGAGAGACCCATGTGTCATGCCTTTTCTGAGATCCTCCGGGAGGAGAAACCGAAGATCTTTCCCGAGCCCAAGGTCTGGCTTTTCGCAGCCCATGGTCTTTGCTACACCTGGCCTTGCCAGGTTGTGCACATTTATTTGGGGGGGAAAGATTTCGTCTCTTCTGGCCACAGCAGTTTCCTGAGGTGTGCGAACCCCAACCTAATAGGAAGAAGGACACCCAACTTCTGCTCCACCGGACCACTTGCTCCACCGAGAAACCGTTCGTTGCTGACGGGAACACCGAGAAACACCGTCAACGACGTGGAAGCCGAGTTCGCGTTCAGACCCTGTAAACACTCCAGGAAAACACGTCAAAACCGCACCGCCGAAAACCATGGGGTTTGGTGAACACTTCCCCCGTCCCCCCGTCCGTTTGATAGACATACAATGCCCAAAGAGAACGTTCCACTTCCATGGGAACACCTGAGTCCGAGAAAGTCCAACAAAAACCGAAGTCTCGTCCCGATCATTCGCCCCGATCCTTCGCGTCTGCCCGCCCTCCGCCCGCCCGCCCTGCACGTCCGTCGGGTCGTCCGGTCGTGTGCCGGGCGTCGGAGAAGAACTCCGCGAGGATGCTCTGACTGACCCCACCGGAGTCGGACGAGCCCGCCGCGTTGCTGTTCACCTGTCCCAGCGCCGGACGGGAGCGTCGGGTCACGCGAGCCAGTCCATCCACGTAATGTCCAGGAGGAGGAGCGAGAGAGTGAGTCGTTGGGTCGTTGGGTAAACAAGAAACCAAATGGTACCCATTTGGCCGGTGTTTCACCACCAGCGGGCGGGGACACTCCCCTCTATCAACCAACATGATAGCCAGCAAAAGGCTTGGGGAAAACTCGGGTTCATTTATAGTGGTCCCCAAAGAGATAGTTGCACGGTGTCCAATACATGTTTACTAGTGGGAATCTACCTTTCGATTTCTATCTATATTTGGGGGTCTATCGAACCAAGATTTTGGAGTCCAAACCCGGCCGTCCCGGGGATTTTTTCACCCACCACAACCCGGGCGAAAAACCCCGGTGAGTCGGCGTGTCGAGTCCCGGTCGACGAGGTGCCGATCAGAGTGCCATGGGAGGACCACGTTTGAGCCACCATGGGATTTCTGGAGGGGGGACTCTATGGCTATCTATGGCTACTAGATGCTAGCAATAGACTCTATGGCACACTCTGCTGCACAATTCAGATTTCCGGAGTGGGGGGACTGGTCAAAAATCTCTAGCAAATCGGTCTAGTCAGTCGACTCATAAGGAGACCTACATCAGGAGTGTGAAACATGGCTGCACATCAGGATACATCAGGTCTCTCCAATGAGTATTACCAGGGCATCTTGAAGACGCACACACGGATTGGTGGATGACATGACCCTTTGAAAGCGATGAAATGATATGAACCAAGATATGATGTGTTTTGACCAGATACATCCAAATGCCCAGGGTTTTACTGCGGATGTGGAGATCTTCGGGTCTTTTCACCCACCGCCTGTGAAGGTTGTAAAATACTCCACACATCACTACCAGATGAATGGTACTCCAAGCTTGGATGTAGCAAAATCCTTGGCAAATCCGCCTGAGGTCAGCACTTCAAACTCAGGTCCAGGGTCCTGTGGGCATGTGCCCAACATCGCCAACTGCACTACCAGTGGCCTCTTCAATTTCAAGTTTAAAGATGGATTCCGAAGAGGAATCCTCCAACATGTGATCTCGTCCCCGCTGGGGGCGGGGGCGTGCGGTTTGATGGAGCCGACATCGTTCAAAGTAACACTGCCTGGTGCATCTTCGCTCCACTCCATTTCACCCTAGCCGCCATTTCAGAAATGGAAAAGGACCCGGTTGTGTAAGTGTTAACATCTTCAAAACACCTTGGTGCTTCGCGTTTTCCGAAGCCTTCACCCTGCCGGAACCTGAAAACGGCCCGAACGTCCGCACTGTTCCGTCCGGTCCGGTCCGGTCCAAGCCGCGTCGTTCGCGCCCCGGGCGACCGGGTTGGCGGCATCGTCTCGGCCTGACGCAGAGGCTCGGTCTCCTCCGAGGCGAAGGCGGACAAGATCCGCTCGGCCGGGAGTGGAGTCATGCCCTGACGGTTCCTGCATTCGCGCCGGGTCCACGTGGACGAAGTCGTGGTTGGGCAGAGGCGGTTTTGGAAAACACACAAAATCTGGTCGTGAAGAAGAGGATCAAAGACCGACCATCCTGAAAAGTCCATCCTCAAGAGTCTCAAGTTTGTACGGAATCCTCCATAATAGGTGGCTCACAATCTCAAGAACATCCGTTGCTTGTTTACATGTTTACAACTGGTCGAAGGTGCTTACAGAAATCACTCCGCCAGTCTCACGAACCCTCCCGCCACACGAACCGGAAGTAGCTACCGAACCCACCGTTACTCTCCGAACGTTACACTCTGACTCACCGGATCGTGGAGAAGTGGAGAAGTGGATGGCACCCCCGGAAAGTCGTCTTCCGTCCGGAATCCATTTTCCACTGGCCGAAAGAGGAATCTGCCTCAGCAAGTCCGGAGGTAATGGCAATGGTTCCTCCACTGGCTCGGAAGCATGTGATGTGGGAGTCCGAGTCCGATTCAGCTCTCCCCCCTGCCTCAGCAAGAGCTGTGTGGAGGTGGTGCTGGCTGAGCCGCGCGGCCTCTTCAGCTCACTGCTGGCGAGCACGTCTGACCTCGGGTCGAGCGGCTCGACCCGCGTGTGAGACCCTGGGGATGGGTTCAAGATGTGGAAGCGTTTGGGGAATGGGTTGAGACATGTTTGGGGAGGAAAGGGAAATACAGTTCGATGGAGATGCTCCGAGTCTTGAGATTTTCATTGCTTACAATGGTCATTTGAGGTGATTCAGGTGTGAATCGGCCGCTTCGCAGACGACGTGACAGTCATCTGTCGGAATCCAGGGTCTGGATGGGTCGGTCTGTCGTCGAAGCCATCCCTATAGGTGGACCCGGGCTGTGAAAGTCTGGGTTAATAAAGAACAACAACAACAACCACAACTCCCACACAATAATATCGTAGCAACCAAACACCTGACTGCACTGCACTGTCACTGCACTCTTTCCTCACCAAATCCTTTCTTCAAACTGCCAGGTCACAATTTGGACGTGCACGAATTCCTTGGCGCCGCAGGAATTCCAACTGGGTGCGGTTGTCCGACGCACTTGCTCCCATGCGGCCGATCGGTGCTTCGGGGATCGGAGAAAGGCGGAACCCGCGTGGAAGGGGCGAGTGGGGCGGAAGAAACGAGTCGCTTCGATCGGTGGAACATGCAGCTTCCGTTGCAAAGGTGTGGTTCCAAGAAAATGCCCTGGGAACATTTTACTGGGCTTCTGGACTTCCAGATTGAGCGCTCAGCAGCACCTGGAAACCTGCTTTCGAAGAGCTTCTGAGGTGGCCGAGATGGTTCACGGGTCACATGTCCGGATAGGCTTGCAGGCTACACGGTAGAGAGCTGCAGAACGGCCCGCCCTGTTTCATCAGCCCATCCCACATGTCATGTGTATCACTACTTCGGGTGCTAGCTCAGGTCTCAAAAAAGTCTCTGGGCAGAACATGAGAGGTTCCGTGATGCTTAGAGGTTTCAAACCCGATGCGCTTCGCTTCAGCGATGCTTAGGGAAAACATCCGGTTTCCCGGAGGTCGAGTCTCTTCTGATCAAGTGTTGCAACCGGCGAGTGGGCGAGGCGACAACATCGATCAGAAGGGATCAGTTCTGTTCTTTAGGCGATTCCAAGGAGGACCCCCTTGCGGGGCGTCTATGTATAGCCCCTTACAGGTATCCGGGGTATCCATGAACCACCCCGACCGTGGGTCCTGGAATAAGGAGTGGTGCATCGACGAAGCGACGCCACCCAGCACCACTTTGGTCCCTGAAAAAACACAGGGCCTGGCACCTCTTGTGGGAAGGTGAGTGAGTTGAGGTCAAAAACACGAGGTCCTATGAGGTCCTATGCAGACAGGATGTTTGGGCATAGAATGATGTACACTTTCAAAAATTAATAATGGATTCATGGAGTGACAACCACCTGGGTCTTCGGATTGAAAATGGTCATCCGAACTCGGGGGCCACACCATCCACCGAACGGCCCATAAGCTGATAAGCTGGGACGTGTCTCGATTCTCTCCCAAGCACTCCATGGATTGAACATCTTTGAACATCTTTGCAATTTGATTACACCCTGGAAGACCGAAAGGACCTATCCAGAGGCGGAAGAACCTATCGACTATGCCAGTTCGGTACCCCAGGTTTTCCGGGTCCTTTTTGAGGTCACTTAACATCTCGGTCTGTAGGTCTGGATTTAAGAGATCCACGCGCGTAAGCGCGTGGAGCTCGAAACACCTGAGAACTGAGAACGTGGAAGGGTTGACAATCCCGGACCTGGTTCTTTAAACTTGTTGAGAAGCATCCAACCTAAGAGCGATGGCCTCCAACCCAAGAGCGATGGCCTCCAACCTAATAGGGATGGCCTTCATGGCCTACTAGCGATGGCTTCTTGACAACTTGTTAGATTGGAAACTGGGTTGTTGCATCGGCTGAGCACGCTGAGCACACTCCGAAGAAACCGGTTTCCCGTGGAGCGGAAAACCAACGAATTTGGAAAGTACAGCAGCCTGCCTAGCAGCCTGCCTTCCGGGGGGGTCCTGCCATGAAAGAAACCATCTGACATCATCTGACCGGATCTGTTCGCGTCGTGTACCCAACAAAGGGTCCAATTGGTCATGCATGGACTTCTCATCCCCAAGCTGGCTCGTCCAGCTCTTGTCTTCCACCAAGGCTCTTTGTTGCAACCGAGTGCATCTTCTCGATCGGCAAGGAATCTTTTGTGGAGGATGTCTGGCGCGGGCACGTCGTGTTTGTCTGTCTTTGCGGTGGAAAGACTGTGGTCCAAAACAAATGGCGCCCGAAGATGACTTGTCGACACTGGACTGGACTCTGCATCCACAATCGAGCGGTTTTGAGAGTGTGTTCATGTTTTTTCTTGGGGTGTGTGGTTGATCGGATGTCCCTACGTTGGAGAAAAAGAACCAGATCCTTGGAAGTCTTGCAATCCATGTTGATGTGTCCTCCAAACTAGGCTAACTAGAGGGAGATAATATCATCCCTAACCCTCGACTTGACCCAAAACACTGCAGAAAATGAAACAGTGGAAACGACCATCGACGCCAGGTCGTAAGACGACAGGTAAGGCGCTCAACCTCTACGGCCAAGCGCTTCGGGGCTGAAAACCGCTGAAAACCTTCATCGCTGCGGTGCGGACCCTGACGACAAAGATTGCCAAAGCAAGCTGAAAACATCTGTGAACATGAAGTCTCTTCTGTCCAAGCTCTGGTTCATGATGCTGTTCCACTTGGGATCTGACCTTGTGCAATGGGTTCTACGGTTCTACATTCTACTTCAAGATTCAGTCAGAATGCACGTTCGGCTTGTCACACCGACCATAGGAAGTGAAAACTCGGAATGTCACCGAGTTTGCACCAAGCTTCTTTCGCAACTTCCACCCAAAAAAATATCAAAAAGTAAAATCTCCCCACCAAAACACGCCCAAAGCGGCCAAAGCGGCCCCCATCCCTACCCGTCTTCCCCGCTGCCCCGTGACCGTGTAAAGAAATTCCGCGCCTTGATCACAGGCGGTCGGGGCCGCTCGTTGAGCTCAGTCAGGTGCTGCTGCACCAGCTGATCTACCAGCCTCCTTGGAGCCGCACCAAGCTGAGTGGGGATGATGTGGGTGAGGCGCGATGTGGGAGGGTCTTGGGCTAATGTTAAGAGATGTTCGTGTGGAGAAAAGGAAACAATTCGACGATCAGGTCTTCTGTCATTCTCTTCCTGACCAACCTCTCTTCCACTTCCAACAGCTGTTGCACTCCTTTTTTGGCAAAAGAACCCAAACCCACTGCTTCCGCATAGTAGGCACACGGAAATGGGCGCTGAAACCGCGGTTGGTCCGAACTGGTTTGTGCTCCGCCCGGCCCAAAAGAACCGAGGCGCTGGAAAGATGGAGAGACCTTTGCTCTCCTTTTCCCTGGCAATGTGTGTGGCAGCCACGAAGCCATGCTCCCAGTGTCCTGGACGGTGTGGCGGTGCGTGTCACGGTGCGGAGAAGCGACATCGAACGCTCAGTCAACGGGCCCGGACCCTGCTATGGAGGGTCCGACCATGCCATGGGCCCAAGGATTCTTAGGGAATTTGACTAGCACATGATATATCCGCATGCCCGACTGATAATGTCCGCAATGGGGAAGAAAGCTCCCGATGTCCACTTGATTGCTCCTTCAGGGTTCCTTCCCTTCCCTCCAGAACCCAGCTCAACCATGCTCAACCATCCTTCTGGTGCTAAGAATATATAGCAAATCAACTTAACGAGTTGCGCTGGTTCCGCCCAAACGCTCTCGTCTTCACCCTCCCTTCCCCGACACCCTCCACCCTGTGTTGCTAAGAAAACGAGCGGCTCCGAGGCTCTTGACCGACTCCGGGCTACACATGGGCTCTGACCTCACCGGACCGGTCACCGGGGCCCATTGGACCGTCCCGGGATCGAGGGGATCGAGGGGATCGACCGGGTCGGTAGGTCAGGGGATTTCCGGGCGCGCCACCCAGGAGCCATAGCCTTTGGTGGGAAGTGGTTTCAACATCATTGGGGAATTCCCAACGAACACCCGGCAGGGAGGCGGAGTCTTTTGGGAGTCTTGCGTTCCTGGTTCTTCCGATCGGGTTGCCCAATGAAAGACGTCAAAATGATGCTTGGATATGCTTGGATCCAGTTTTGTCACGCGACTGTGATGCGTTCTTTGGCTGAGTGTTCATCGTGACGGTCCCACCCAATACGGATGGCAGACCAGGATGGTTGCTGCCCTTGTGCCTAGAGTTTCTTCTGGTTTGTACCATCAAGATGTTCCTGTTCAGACAATGTCCGCCCTGGCTTTGTTGAAGATGTTGAATTTGCTCCAGCTTTGTTCCAGTTTCAGGTGCTCCTGTGTTGGTGTTTGTGAGGTGAATAAAGGATGCTGTCAAGTATAGAGGCCCCGATCACCTTCACTTTTCGATCTGCTTGGCAGTAGTGGAAAAGAATGTACTGTAGCCGAATCTCTACAGATGGCAACAACAACAACAACAACAACAAAGCTCATGGAGTCACCTGACCACCCACCTGTCGCCCTAAATGGAACGACAAACCAAGCTCATCACCTCTCCAAGACCGCTCGGCTAGGGCGCGCCCGGGTGCTGCTACTGCAGCAGAAACAGGCTGAGCAAGGTTCTCCCCCCGCCTGCAACAGCTCCCGCTTGTTCCAGACCTTGCCATCGAACTCGACGGCGGAACCGTCGTCCGGCGTCAGGGCTCGTCAGGGCTCGAGAGCTCCGAAGCGAGAGCTTCGAAGAGGCGTCGGTCCGAAAAGGAGGCGCATCCGGCAAAGACATTGAAAGATATCGATTCTTCGTCCTTCTGGAGGGTAACTGACAGTGCGACCCATGTTCAAACGGAGCTATCAGCTTGTACCGGAAACTCATGTGCTGATGGGTTTGAAGGATCTGACCAACAGGCCCAAATAGGAGCAAAGCTGAGCGAAGCTTCATTAAAAGCTCCTGTCTTTCTGGAAAATCCAGGTGAACCAAAGCTCTGTCCATCTGTTCCCAAAAGTTCCCTTTTGCAGGTGAAGATGATCCACTCTTTTCCCCTTCCCCCCCGCTGTTCACTTGCTGGCGCCAAGGCGACCCCAGTTCGGACTTGCTGGCGCCGGGCGTCAACCCGGGCATCAAGAAGTTCTGGCAGAGCGCCCGAAGTCACGAAAGCGGAGCTCTGGGGGGCCAAAGAAGGAGGAGTCACTAGTCACTAGCTACTCCAGCTCCAACACCCATGTTCCATCATCTTCCATCTCACACCATGCGAACGAAGACGAACCGCAGCAGCTAGCGACCCATGCGGTCGCTCGCACCTCTCCGGCGTCGCCATCGTGAGGCTCCTCTGGCTGGACATGTTGGATGTCCGGCAAAAGATGAAAACCTCCGCCGGGAGCGCCGCGCGCGCGGAGAACGCCGCGAGCTGGACCGGGCAGTCATGCCCCGCACCCGGCGTCACCACATGCAGTGTTAACCACCGAGCCTTTCGCAGCGGTCCGTCGAACGGTTCAGTGTTCGGTGGCTGAAATGCACCGCAGTGAGACATGGTTTGGTGAAGATGGACCACGACTATAGAGTCTAGAGGTTCTCAAAGTGCGGAACCGGCTTCACAAAACAGAGCTCGCTTGAACTGAAAGAAATGGGGTTGTCTCGAGTCAAGAGAATCCAATCAAAAACCTTGGGAAGGAAGACTCTGTGATGAAAAATGTGGCATCTTCCAAGCAGCATGAATGTGAATGCGTTACAAATGCTTTGCGCAGTTAAAAAGCCCTGATGTTCTCCTAGGTGGCCCTATGGTTTTCAGAACCTCTTGTAGTGAAATACCCGGCAATCGAAGTGAAGAACCTGGTGTGTAAAACACCCAAAACACCTTCACCGTGGTACCGTGGTAGCTGATCCTATCTGGTTCGGAAGACGGATCCTGCTCGATGAGACTCGGCACTGGAGACCATCCTTTCGCTTGGAAGGTCACTTGGTTAGTCTGGGCCAAACAATCCACTCCGTGATGGATGTCTACCAGGGGGTCGAATCACCTGATCCACTGCCTGGCACTATTATATCATCCCTGGACCATCCGGGTGTCCAAATACAGTAGGTGTAGGGTACTCCAGCCACACCAACGCAACAGGATGGCTCCTGGCTATCTCGATCCACGGCGCACGTTCTCCGACGCGCTGCCGCCCAGCCACTCACCATCGTCGTCTCAGCTCTCTCCGGCGCTACCACCGGTGGATCCATGGCCGCGAGCGGCGACAACGCGGTGAACCGCGCGGCGCACCGCGCAGGGCGCCGCGCGAGCTCTCTGCGCCCGAACAAGCGTTCGCGTCTGGAGAGCCGGAGCGTCACCCGCTGTCAAAAGTGGTGAAACAGCCGAGCCCGGGCTGGGGGGTGGAAATGTTCGAAGTGGGCATCATCTTGCTGATCATCTAGAGTAGCTGGTCTCATGGAAAGCCCAAAGATGAAGGAAGCAGACCTTTTGACCTCTTTTTGACCTCTTTTGCGAACAAAAACAGAGCATGGAGGAAGGCCCGGCCCTCACGGGCATCTAGTTAGCAGCTAGTTCCCCCTTGCCCGCTTCGGACCGCCGAGTTTCGGGGCACCTGTGACGGGTTCTACGTGAACTGGGGGTGTCTATGCCTCGAAAAGAGGGAACAGATCACCCCGACAGTCGACTCGGTTTGTATGATTTTTGTTGTCCGACTGAAGCATCCAGGAAGTTCCCTAGAAAAACTCGACCCTTCTTTTGACAGTCAAACTGGCTTTCAGGTGCAAACCCACACTTTCCACCTGGTTCTTGTTTAGTGGGTGGGTTTAAGGGGGTTAACTCTCTAATTCCTTCAGAAAGAATTTCGGGCGAATCCACCGAAGGGTCACCGAACTTGTGGAGCCCAAACCGAAGTGTTCGGCAAAATGCTTTCACTCGGATCACACCGGATCGCCAGACCATTAAAGAACATGGTCCTTGGTCTCCCATGGACTCCCATTAAAGCAGAAAAGGACCCCAGTCGTGCGTGGCGTCCAATCGGTGTCGAAGGCTTTTGGAGCGATGTCGGCGTTTGGAGCATACAAACCATTTGGATCTGACATTTCTTCACTACCTTTGATCTTCACTACCCCATGAACAAAAGGTTCCCCCAAAAGAATATCCACCAACTGCATGAAATTCTGGACCCCGACCCGAGTCTCGAGCATTCCATGTCAGGCGATTCATGGATACTGCGCTGCTGAGGAAAAACCAGGAGGTTCCAAGGTTCGCCCCCCAGAGTCCTTCAAGTTCTGAGACCCCCTCACCATTTGGGTTTTTTTCCAACCCTCCGCATCAGCCCACAGCCACCCGACTGGCCACGGAAATGGCCCAGAACAAGAACCGCACATCACCGCACCCACGAGTATACGCCCACCCCGCGCGAGTACGCGGCCACCGGCCCGAACGCGGCCCTTCCACCCCCATTCCTGCAGCATCTGGACCTCTTCAGGCTTCAAAACCTCCAATCCTTCCAGGTCGATCGGTTGGTCCAAGCATCGGACCTCGCGCGCGCATGTCGCGGGAGGCAGACCCAGCACGCGAGCGAACTGCGCTGTGTCCGGTGGGACCCAAACGACGACCCAGCGGGACCGATTTCTGGAGGGTCGATTGCGTCGGTCCTGGTTGATCCTTTTTGGTTTGGCCCGGAGTTGGGTCCAAACAAAACCAAGAAAAGCTTCGGAACCGGCATGTTTCAGTGTTCGGGTGAGTTGGTCCGACCAACTCAAGAATTCCGTCGATGACATCTCGAGACGAAGTCGTTGAAGCAAAGCACTCAGCCGCGTTGCGAAAAAAGGTGCCGCTTGAATTGGGTTGTTCAATATGAGTTCCGTTCGCTCGAAACTGTCTTGGGAAAGCGGACCCTTCGCTCCAGTTTTCTGGGAATCTACCTTCGCAGCAAGTTTGGCAAAGGGCGGGGGGCTGCCGGTGGCCTCACACCTTCTTTGAGACACTCCACCTTGCCCAATCTATCGGAAACAGGGCTTCGGAGTCTGACCACCCAAGAGAAGTGCAGCAAAGGATGGATTGAGCTCGTTCTCTGGTCCAGGGCCAGCAATCATGATTGTCAGGTCACGGTTGTATTCGGAAACTCGACGGTTGTATTCGGAAACTCGGCGGTTGTATTCGGAAACTAGACGGTTGTATTCGGAAACTAGTATTCGGAAACTGAGACGGCTGTATTCGGAAACTCCACGGTTGTATTCGGAAACTGGCCGCTTGGATTCGGAAACTCGACAATGCCACCCGCCTCAACAATGCACGGAAGCTTACTGCCCCAGCCCCACCCCCCGCCACCTCCCCCCCCC
>CAXAMN010003224.1:1540617-1563402 GCA_963970005.1 Durusdinium trenchii
CCCCCCACCCCACCCTGAATGCAAGAGAACGCATCAACTGACCACGCAGGTGGTTGTTCACATCGCCCCCTAGTTTGGTAATAAAAGTTTCTGAGCATGAGGGACAGTAGTTTCTGAATACGACGAAAATAGTTTCTGAATACGACGAAATAGTTTCTGAATACGACGAAATAGTTTCTGAATATGACGAAATAGTTTCTGAATACAACAAAATAGTTTCTGAATACAACGAAATAGTTTCTGAAGACCAGTTTCTGAATACAGTGCAGTTTCTGAATCCGACTTTGTTCATGATTGTCAGACCGGAAAGTGCTGCTCAACCGAGAGTTTGCATCACGTATACCCACGTGAAGAAGCAAAGAATAGGTCATCTCCCAAGAGTGCCCGCGAAGTTCTTGGGTGCTAACCGAGCGAAACAGAAAGAGCGGTGCATAGCACTGCTCCATGTGAAAACGGAAGGATAGGGAAGGTATCTGTCAGTACGCCTGGGCAAAACAAGCAAGCAAAAGGGAGACCAAAATTGCAGATGCATATTGTCCCCACAATTACTATGGAAGTGCACAAGGTGACCGTCGAAAACGTCTTTCTCTTCAACTTGGCACGCCCTTCCATAATTATAGTTCAATCTTGACAGAGTAACATGCTAGTTGCTCAAACCTTTGTAGAGTACCAACCAGCACCCAGTTCGCGTGGTTTAAACAAACTCCTGAACAGGTGTTTACCATCACCCTCCAACATGGGATCGACTTGGGGGCCCCGACAGCTAGGCAGTACCTGGGCCGGAACGTGCGCGCGCATTGAGTCACTTTTCCTGGGTAGACATGTTCACTCGAAATCCTCTGGCCGATTAAGGGCGACAAGTCGCCCCCAGGTGAGTGCAGGTGATCGTGCATGGCAGACCGGTCGCCGACCTACAAAACGGTCGGTTGTGAATCGTCGGTCACTACATGGTGGACTGGTCGGGCAAACACGCTTGAGGGACCCATCCCCCCGCACTTTCCACTCAAGTGGCTGCCACGCACAGGTCGTATCCAGCTGCAGGAGCTTGGATCGCAGCTGCTGCGCCCAGAGCGGCTCAGTCTGCTGGAAGCTGATGGCCAAGGGAGGCTCTCGGAAGAGCACCTGGAGGAAGGCGTGCTTGGATGCAAGCACATGCCAAAACTGTCCGATTTCTGCGTTGTTCTGTAGAACGACTCTGTGACCTGAATAGAAGGTTTTTATAAGAAGATATGGAAACCTCTCTTCCAGAAGGAGTCAATGTGCTGGCCCCTCTCTGAGAATTGGTGTAGCTGATTGCTGTCAGAGGTCTGTCTCGTGTCTATAAATTGTGTTTGATTCTCCCACACCTACACAGAAAGCTTTACTAAACATCAACAAGGAATTGCAGTGAAAAGAAAACGACCTGGGTACCCTTGTGTTCTTTTTCACTGTCAAAGCTGGCATATCAAGGGTCGGGTGCTCCTGGTGGTATAGAAACGGCCCGCCCTTCATCCCAAGTAGATGACAAAGTCATCAATCTGAGATGTTCCCCCCACCTCAAATCAGAACTCCTGGCTCCAATTCCAAAGACCCAGGGTCGGTTTTAGCCGGTTTAGCCCCCCCTACATCATCAGGAAGGAGGAGGAAATGTTCTTGGATTGATCAATCAATTGGCTTTTTGGGAGGCATCGGGATCTACACTCGAGACCACCTCCTGTTTGGTGCCATCATGTGCCATCCACGTCACCATGATGATCTCCGTATGCCGTTCCATCGAGCATTCGGAACCATCCCTGTCGACACTCGGTGAGGTGCTGGCCGGATCCCCATCCGACCACCTCCAAGGTACGGCTCGGTTCTCTCATCATCGCGCGCGAGCGAATCGGCTCGGGCACCCCCCCGAGCATCGGCCGGAGTCCAAACACTCCATGACTGGACCGGTGGCATTCAGGGTGGCGTACCGATCTGTACATCAAACACCGCTTCATCACGGGTTTCCGGTCGCGACGGGTGTTTGCTGGTCTACGGTGACTCGAACCTCTTTTGGTTCGGGGGTTCGAACCTTCCTGGGTCTCCCTGTTTTGAGATACATCCATGTTCATTCAGTGGACACCTTCAGGATCACAGCTCGGATCCATGGATGACCACGTGCTTCTCCTGCGGCACGCACGCAGCACGCCCGGCCACGAGCTCGGTGCACCTCCTGCACTCCGAAGGGGCGCCCGGCCACGGTGCTTTGCCCACGGCCATCCTGGGCTCTGTGGGAAACCCGCCGCGATCCCACAGAGTTTGGTTCAAAGCCAAGGCACGAGGAAGGTCTGATGGAACTAAGTGAAAAGGAAGAGAAAAGACTTTACACTGGAGTGAAATAGAGGTCTCCCCAAACAAGATCGTGGAGAAAGCTGCTCCGGGTGACAAAAGTGTATTTCAGGTGAATCATGAGTCCTTTCGTGAGCCAGCTCACTCGGCAAATCCCCAGTCCTCCCTGGAAAAACAAAAACAAAACGTTGTGTCCCCACCTCCGTTCGCTGGATGCACAGCGCGCCATCCCCACCACACCATCCATGCTGCGCCATGGGTCAATAAATTGAGTAGGGATTAGCGATCTGGTGGAAGTCATCTGAAGGGGGCGTCTGGCTGTGGGGGGTCTGATTAGACCACCAGAAAGGTCAATCAGGTGTATACAGGGCAGGCTTTGACTCACAGAATTCTGAGTCAACGTTGTTTTGCTGTATGGGGTCAGAAAGAAAGAAAAAAAACGAAGCTCAAGTTCCTCGAGGGAAGATGATGCGTTCCACGCCTGAAGAGATCAATGCCTCTATATAGATCAGAGGAGCTATGGTGGATCAAAGCCGAACTCCCAAAACCCATGCTCTCCAAGAACTGCGTGGTTAGATAATTCTGTGAATTCCAATGGCCTGCGCCTGGATCTCTCCCAGTGTGAACCGATCTTGGGATTAGCTGGATTGAACTGGCAATTTCATTGATGCTTGTCATGTCCATGCCTATCAAACTCCCACGAAAGGGACGCACAGAAGCCTTCAGATCTAGATGCTCCTTCTGGGTGTCTTAGGCTTCAAGCTGAAACATTGCGAAATGTGGTCCAAACACTTCGAACCCTTAGCAGACAAACCTTGGTCCCATCCCATCTTGTGCAAAGTCCAACTAGCTTCATGGCTAGAAAAGCTTAGTGGCTTAGTGGCTTAGTGTCAAGCATATCTCGGGCCCAATGATCCACATCCCATGCAGCGTTCAAATGATCAGGTCCGAAAAACTGTCCATGTACTGTTCTAGCTTCATTCACCGTGGGGTCAAAACCTGGAGCCCTAAACCCTTTGAGGTTGACTTCCCTGGTAGGCCATTCTGTTCATCTTCTGTGGTCAACCAAGGTACGTTTTGACCCACGGCCATATCACTTTGCATATCACTTTCAATATCCTCTCCATGTCCCCGTACCCGCCAGCTGCAACGTCCCTTGCTTTTGGCGTTTTTTTCGCCATCACGGTGCAAATGGGTGAGTAGAGCAGCTGCGTGTCCTCTGACGGCGAATGGCCACGTTCGGATTCATGGCTCGCGGTCACCAAGAAATCACCCACTACTTGGTTCATGGGACAACGAGTTTACCTCTGTCCGACAATGCCCATGACCCAACCATGTACTAATCCCTTTCCTATGGTACTAATCTTGGATTGAGGGAATCGGATTCCACTGCCTCGTCCGATCGAGGGAATTGTTTGTTCATCATGACTCAGCCAACAAACGACCAGCTGCTCCGCATGTGCTCCGCTAGCTGCGGGTGCCCAATTCTGCTGGCAAAATGGTCATCCCGTTGGCACGAAGAGGTTGATCGCAACTGCCAACAAAGGAATAGGCCTTCACTACATCTTATCTCCTTCCACCAAAAGTAGACCATAGAGAACCTCTATGCCTCTAATGTCGACTCTTGCTGAATTCATCACACCTCTTCATGCGCAGAGGGGGGGTAGACTCTTCAAGAGTCTACCTCTATATGGGCTTTACAGGGATTCAAACAATTGGTTTGAGGAAGGTTCATGTATCTATTGTATACATATATATATATATATCATGCCATATCAATCTATATCATGTTGGTATATATGTTCTTTCTTATCTATTTTTAATTTCAGTATGTAATGGTTTTACTAGGGTTCAGTAAGGAGCTTCGTCTGATGACAGGGCTTTTGATGCTTCCCATCGGTTCCCGAAACCCTCCGTCTCCACCCCACTTTCGACTCCACGTGTAGAACGTCTCGACCGCTGGTCCTGCGGTCGGTCCCAGTCACAGGACCTGGCCGAAGCGAAAGCGCGAGAGGTCGACGGTTGGGATATCCGCGTTCACCGAGGTGTAGCTCGGTTCGGTACCACATCGCTCGCCCTGGAAGTACCAACGCACCGGTTCGAAAAAGGAGAGCGATGGGCCAAGCCGCCGAAAACGTGCGAGAGCTGCCTTTGGAAAACCCCGCACAAAAAAAGAGAGATTGTAAAACGCTCTCCGAAGCCCCGAAAAGGCCTAGTCTGAATTCGTTTGAGAACCAACACCGAAACAAACCCAAAAGAAACGACCAGCTTCTTCAGTTCGTGACCTTTTTTGAGGGTCTGAAACAGAGTGTGACCCTTCAGAGGCGCTCTGTGGCCGAACCATCTGGGACCCTGAAACACTCAGCGGTCGCGTCACTTTTTGTACAAACGAGCCACACAAACGATTGAATCACCACACATTCCTCGCCTCCACGTCCACCACTTCGGAGCTGCTCTTCTTGCTTTTGGGACTGCATGGTGTTCCGGCCAGTCCCAACGCGGTTGGTCGGCGAGTCCCAAAGGAGGTCACCCATGCATGGTGGACGGTTGAGTGTCTGTCTTTAGGGTGTCTGTCTGCACTGTCTGAAGGACAAATTCTTTGAGGTCTCCAGCGATCCAAAGGCTTGCCATGCCTTAGAGACTTATTGGATATGGAACGTTCCAGGCCGCAAAACGACCTACTGTCCTATCGGAGTTCTGCTCGTCAGCTTCAGCATCACGGAGAGTATATTACATATAAGAACTGACTCTCTATATATATATATATATGTATATATATATGTCTACAAAGGCCAAGTCGACAAGTCCTTGAGGACATTTATATAGTCTGCTGGTCTTTAAGTCAACCTATTGCAATACCCTCATAAAAGTTTGCCACTGACAGATGTATAGACCTCCACATACCCAGCTCCCCACAAGAGCAAGACAACGAACGCACATGTTGGAAGAAAAACCTGCAAAACAAGACCCTCTTCATGTGCCTCTCTGTCATGGCACCGGGATACCTTGGTTGACCTCGAAGGCTTTGGACCTACATGGTGTTGCAACTACCAGGTTATATAGATCCATTCCCCCATCTTTGGCAGCTTCTTCTGGTTCTTCGACCGAACCTGGACCCCGAAAACCTCAGGTTTGGGAAGACCTGCCTTGGTTCCGGTGGCCCTCCCGTTCCCCGAAGGGCGCTACGCCGACCCGGCCCACCGAAGGCGGACCTGGGAGGCTTCGGCTTGGCGGGCGTCGTTTTCTCCGCCGCCTGGGGCGAGGTTGGACTCAACATCGGGACACCCAGCCGAGTGGCCGTTCGTGAACGGCCGACGGGTTCCCACCTTCACTTGGACCTGAACCTGGAACAATTCCAAGACACTGGTGGTTTCGGGAGACCCTAAAAGGTTGGAATGAGGACTTCACGCTTGGGGGGCACCTGGTTTTTCACCGTGAAAACCCAGGACATGCGAGGTTCCAAAACACCGAAACAACTCTCCGAAAGCCACGCCGGAAGCCACCACCGGTTCGCCTCTTCGTGGTCCGGCTCGCGCGGTGACGGGTCAGACCACCGGAGGTCTTCGGACCGCTTCGGTGTAGAATCCGTCGAGGACGTGAGGTCGTGGCTGGTGCCAAATCGACCCAACTCGACCAGCTGGCCCCCTGGAAGATGGTTTTCCTCTACCAAGGGTCCATGTGAGTCTTCCAGGGTGTATAAGTTCAAACAAGAGCCCAGTTTGCAAGTTGCTAAGGCCACTTTCAGCGCACCAAAGTCACCAACCAACAAGTAGGTTCCTCTTGATCTCGCACACCTCTTTTTGCAGGACATCTTCGCACCTGCTCTGCCATGTCTCTGATCTTCTCGAAGGGACTTTGCGGCGCTTGGCCGCTCTTCATGTACCTTGAGGCCGAAGCGACGGAAGGACGGATCAGGTCTCCGACCTTCGACGGAAACGGGGAACGAAATGTGTTGTTTCTCTCCTCCGAAAAACCAAGCAAAACCACCACAAGTGAACCATCCCTTTGTCATGTCCAACCCCTGAGTTGGTGATCCTGAGGAATTTCGCACGCAAAGTCCCAGAGCCACAAAGCCTTGGTTTTCGGATGTTTAGCTAAACCATTGGGGGACTCACTGGGGCGGTCTCTTTTGCTCTTTGACCACGGCCACACAGCATCGGTCCTCTAGCTCGCCGAGCCAGTCTCGAGCTCACTTTCGTCTCGAGCTGAAAAACTGCATCTGTGTTGACCCAGTCATCTTTACGACATGACCTCCTCCGATTTGGGCCCTTCCCCATCCGCCATGGCAAAAGTCGAGTCGGTCGAAAAAGGGGCGTCGAGCGAGGCCCGGTGGAGGGCTCATGCGCCTGACGAATTGTCCGTCTTTGGCTTCAAGCTCCTCGAAGGCGCCGGGACTTGGATCGGGTGGCGGTCGCTTCATGGCATTGGATCGGGTTGACGGTCGCTTATTATAGGTGGGACCGCTTCCAAGATGGGCTGTGCGTTCGGATGTAGATGTGGTCTAAGAGAACGCACCCAGTGTTAAAACAAAAGATACACTTGGATTTTGCGTGGGTGGTCATGCGCTGGGGGCAGAAATCTGCTGGGTAGCTGCCGGGCCCTCTTGCGCATCTAATCCTCAGAGATTCAGATTCCTCGCGGTAAGGGCATTTGAAAGGTCCAAAATACATCTGTGATTGCTCCAGTACTAGTATGTAGAATGGTAGAATTTGGAATATAAAGAGCAATTATGATGTGTGTTTTCATGTGTTTTCTTGGGTTAACCGTTGCTTTTGCCCCAACTACACGATGTCCGTCCGTGCCACCCCTCCTCCGTTGCTCGGTTTCCCGGGGTCCCGGCTAAGCCGCACATGGCACAGTTGAAGGGTTCGGAATTGCTGGCTCTCTGAAGAGCGCCACAGCCTCCAAAAGGTGCAGAAATTCGGGTGGAGTGGAGGGGAGTGAGCAGCGTGGGCTGGACGAGTGGAGGGGAGTGGTGTGAGTGGGCGGCTTTGGAGTCTAAGATGATTGCGGGGTCAGAGTAGACATACAGAAGCAACAAGAAAAAGACCTCTCAGAGGTATGTTTTTCTTGTTGCTTCTCTCAGAGGTTGTTTTTCTTGTTGCTTCTGTATGTCTTCCCAGATGGGTGGCCCATGGGTAGTTCAGATACCTCCTGGGTGGGACCTACGAGGGACAGTCATGTTTGGGGGCTGCTGCTGTCGGGTCGGAAGCAACGTGAGAAAAAAAGAAATAGTACCTGCATTGAATTATGTTTTCTCACGTGAGAAAAATCCTTACTCAATCCAGACACCATCAACATCCCAATCCGAATCTCTGAGTATTGGGATTTCCGGTGCCTGGACCTATCGCACAAATCGATTGATCCTCTTTCGTCCTCTTTCATGCGATATGTGATCCCAAATGACGGTCCTGAGCCGAGCCAAAAACCGAGGACTTCTGCTTGGACGTCCTTTTTTGCACAGGGAAATTCAAAGAACCAGCTGGTCAAAGAGCCACCCCTGGATGTTCGCTGTGGAAACCACCCACTGACCCACCGAAAACGGTCCCGGGAAGGCCTTCAAACGGTCCCGGCACGGTCCCGGTCCTGGGCATTGACCCTCCATGGTCGTGGCTTCAAAGTACCACTGCAGACCTTAACGCCCGGTCGGGACACTGGTCGTTGAACGCCCTGTTGGGCACGTGAAGAACGGAAGCCGGGATCCAATTCAAAGGATGTCTGGAAAGCTTTAAGGTGCTTTTGATATGTTTTTCTTCTAGATGCTTGGATATGCTTGGACCTTGTTGCATGGACCTTGTTTCTGCCGTTTGCGGAGCTGGATTTTTTCGGTTCACATCGGTTTCAGCGAGCGTCTCGCTTCACCGGCGTGGGTCCAAGAAGGACCATCCAAGGGGTGCCCTGTCTATTGGACGCCCATTGGATGAACATGTTTGTATGCCCATCTGTGCAGGTTCACTTCACGGAAGAGTTCTCTGTTTCACCTGTTTGATATTCATATCCTCCCACGAGTCCCCAAGATGCACCAACTTCACTGTACGCCGTACGTCTCACGTACCTATCATGTTCCGTTCTTGTATTTCTTCCTCCAAGTGGAGTCCTTCCTTTTTGCCATCTCCACGTGTCCTCTCTAAAACACTCTAAAACGCTTCCTCTCGCCGCGCGGCCAAAGATGGCCGCGATGGCCAGCAGGAAGATGCCGAACTGGCGGAGCGGGGATGGACAGATAGATGAGGCAGTGTCAAACACAGCAATCTTTGCGTTGCGCACGATCCTCGTCGTACGAACGCAGTGTACAGGTTTACCAGGCGTGTTTGGAGGTTCCTAAAGCAAAGATCCGTGGGGACGTCCGTGGAAGCAGTGAGCTTTCGAGGTCCGGGCCTGGGGGGAGACGGAAGAATACTCTTTCCCGCGTTCACGGGGTTGAACTGGGAGGTCTTCCTACAGTATTTATTCAAACAATTCAACAGTCACACACCCTCATGAATCAACCCCTTTTTCTGAGGCTTGAGTGCAGCACTAACAAACTGTTGCGAGGCTGTGACATGGTTTTCGATCAACAGTTCAAGAAGACCCACAAGCGTGGGGAGCTCAAGAAAGCTCCTGAGCTCCTCATGAACTGCACACGTCACAAATCTGAGCACATTGAGTGTTCTGGAAAGGAGCCTCCAAACGGCCGCGGTCTCCGACCGCCGCGACCGCGACGGAGTCTCCGACTCTCGGGTCAACCGTGCACGCCTTGAACATGTAGAACAAGTTGATCAAGCCAATGATGGGGCTCAAAATCACCTTCAGGACAAGAACGAAATGAAAGCTATCTATTGTCTGCAGAAGAGTGAATCCGCGCAACACAACATGTTTTGGAGCTTGCTTCTGCCATTTGGGGACCTTAAAAATACACATGTCGTCCTCATCACCATGTTGCTTGACGGCCCCCGTCACCGGCCCGTCACCAATCTGATTGAGTCCATTTCTTGTACCGGTTGGTTGATAGATTGGAGTCCACAAGACACAAAACGGCAGTAAGGGCTCAACCGTACACCTTTATTTAGATATGGAGCGTCCTATGACTCAAATGTCTTCAACCAATCAGAAGCTTCCACTGCTGGTGCCTGGCAAACTATCTACCTGGCTGACAACAGTGAGACCTGTCATTCGACCAACGACTTCCACTCTCTGCAGTCTGGACCCTGCCAACCTCCATCCAGACTCCCCCCAGTGCGGAGCCCATGTTGCCAGCCATGTCCTCAATTCATCCTCCCAAATGGCTGGCAACGGAGGGTGAACCAGATCCCACCGCGATGCCGCTCATGTGAGACCCGCTGGTCTCGGGCCGAAGGGCCGTCACTCCCCAAAGCTTCGCACCTGCCAGGGACCCGGGATGAAGCTCAAGATGATGAGCCCAAAGAACAGCGAACCTTGGGGAGCCACGTCGCGGAGCGCGAGCCGTCGCGTTCGCCACGGAGCCGGAAGTGGGCTGTCTCTGTTTGGAGGGGCTGAAGGCACAGGGCGAGAGAACCAGAAACATGCGAGGTCTCAGGTATCAAGCACAAGCTACCTTGTGAAGCATGCAGGAGGCTGCATGGACGCGCCAAAAGACCTTGTCCGTGTTCAATGGTTGGAGTGAGCAATCTTGCAGCGCACTCATAGCACCATGGCTACCATGGAACCTGAAGGAAATGCTGCCATGGAGCAAAAAAAGGAGAATCAGGGTAATTCATCCATTTGACGCTGCTCTGCTCGAGTGTTCCCTGAAGAAACACGGTGGTTGAGACAGAACAGGGGGAGCCTCAAAACGTGAACCATTATGAGTTGGGGCAAGCGCAATGAGCATGGTTGATCACCAAAAACCAAAGAAAATGGACTACCCAGACATGTCAACCTGCCATCTTTGGCATTCACCCACATCCCAAATCACCGAATTACCGCTTGCAGGTCTGAGACCGTCCAAGCCCCTTGTCTCGGCATCCGAACCCAGCCATTCAGGCTCGGCAACGGGCCAGGCCCCCTGGCAAGTCGAACCGAAAGAGGATTGACGAACCGTCCATGAGAATGTGACGTCGATTGGGAATGTGGCAGAAGTGCACTGCAATTCTTGCGTGGCAGGGATTCCTTCACGAGTCAAATGCAGTCTTGAGAATGGGAGAGGTACCCTTTAGTGGAATGTGAGCGAGTGACTGCAGTTCTGTGGCTTTGGTTGAGTTGTGTACCATGAGATCAACAGGAGTAGCTGTGAAGCGTCCACCGGTGCATGATCAGCTAACCCATGGAAGGTTCATTGGAAACCAGGGATCCAGGTTCACCCCGTATTTAGCATCAAAACATGTACCACCAAACCTATCGGTATTCTCCTGGTTCCAGAAGATCCAATAACCTTCAGTACCAACCACCAGACCGGGGTGGTAGTTCTTCTCTGACCAACTCCACTCAGCCACGGAGGCTCCGTCGGGCGCCTACCACCGGGGCGCCCACCGAACCTGGGAGGGCGTCGGGGTTGGATCCACGAACTCCAATGGCCATCCATCACAGGGAAACTGACCTCCAAGTGTAACAGAAAGATGAAATGTGATAGGATTCAATCAAAAACCTGCATGAGAATGTCACTGCGATCTGCGGACCTTTTTTCGCTTCACTTCTTTTTCCTTTCACTTGCATTTGCATTCGGACAAATGGCATGTGTGTTTTCTATCTCAGTGCTGAAAGGTATTGCAAAATAAAAAGAACAAGAATCTCCTGCCAAGAACGCCTGGTAGATCAATCTTTGATCTTGAACTGGCCCATCGAGCCCCCACAAAGGGCGGTTCGATCATGCGAGATGGATGCACCAAAGGGCGGTCATCTTCTTCCGGCCACATGAGACGAGGTCCCCAATGAGGCCACATCGCCCAGCTCGTTCGTTTCACCCATTTCTGCCAACTCGCCCATGAGACGTTGCCAACTCGCCGGTCATGCTGAACTATGCTGGTGGCTGTTGATTGACAATGAAGAACGACTATGACATTTGACAACCCACACATATGGAGATGGTTGACCATTCTGGATTGAATCTCTGTTAAGTGGGGTGACTAATCACAAGTCCACCTGTGTCCATTGTCTTGTTTTTTGGGGCCGGCGTTGTTCGCATGGCAGAGGCATGACACAACTCACCCTCCACATCTCCTACACCCTCTGAGTCCTCCAACGCTGGTCGGGCGGTTTCTCTTAGCGTTCGAGGAGCTGAGAGGCCTCCGATCGGAAGCAGAACGTTCAACGCCGTTCACGGAGCTCGTTCACGGCGTTTGGGGGGAGTTCGTTCGACTCGAAGCCACTGTGGGGGTTCCAAATGCAGAAGATTCACAAGAATGTCGGTGAAGTCGGGTGAACTCTTGAATGCATTTGGGGCTTCTTCTTGCAGAAGATTCACCGGACTTCACTCAGTTGACCTGTGAAGATTTGGGAAGCGACAGCGGGCAACAGCCTGGTCGTTCTTGATGCTTCGTGCAGTCCGAGATGAGATTTCTCTGGGACCCTCCGGAGTTCACAGGTTTTTTCGTTGGATTCGAGAAAGCCAGCTCAAGAGCAAACAATGTGAACATGGAACATGTAGTGAACTTTTACAGGTCAACAACTCAAGCTCATCAAAGACCTGTGCACCTCAGCAGGTGCATAGCAGATTTCTTCATGATTCTCCATATCATATCCTGCTCTCTCTCTCTCTCACTCGTAGGGAAATGATGTGCCGGCACAGCGTGCGTTTTCGCTCCATTTCGGACGCCACGAGCGACAGATCCACCGACGGAAGCCCCGTGTAGAACACACGACGGATGCTCGTCTCGAAGCTCGCATCAGATCCACGATGCTCGTCTCACATTCGAGGTGTTCGAAACCCAAAATCATTTGAAAGATCAAGAATTGAAAAAAAAAAAAAAACAGGATGGAAGCCATTCTCCAGCTTTCATCTGGTAAGGCTGGGGAGACGCTTCTGGCTGGAGAGAAACCCTGAAAAACATCGGGGAAGACCAGACTCAGCCACCACAGGTCGTAAGGTTCTTTGATGTTCTTTGCTTTGAGGCAGGAATGACTCTCCTGCTCCATATCGGCTAAAAACGGCGTTTGGGGTGTGGATCCATGACGGACAGCGGAGGATCCTCGGATCTTCATGGGCGATTTCATCGGCGGGCGTCTTCACCGGCGCACCGTGCCTGTACTGCCCCAACGATGAAGCTGCAGGTGTGCCGCGTGCTGGTCTTGCACGCGCAGCTGTGGTGCCACAAAGGCGCCCGAAAGCGGCAACCTGGCTCATGCAGTTTTGACTCCTGACGAACCTACTTCTGCAGGGGTTGGAGACCAAAACGATTTCATCATCCCCGGCCTTTCTAAGTTGATCAGGAGTTGAACAAGTCTTCAGGTGGCCACATTGTCAAGTCTGCAACAAGCCTGGTGTTCATTGACCAGCATTGGGGGGCAGCAACTGCAAGGCTTCTCTACCTCAAGAAACAACCTTGAGTGATCCGATTTTCGGGGTGCGTCAAGAAGTGTTAAAAAATAAAAACTCCTCTATAAACGAACAGTTCGGGAGGTGGGTCAGTTCCCTGCGCTTGTTTCGTGCTTCTCCAAACCTGCAGGGCCTGAGGGCCGGCATGGGCACTGAAAGCCATGGGTGAAAAAAAGAATGTCATCTTCAAAGTGCCCAGGGTGCATATGGGCCATGAATGCGTGTGAGTTTCGGGAGGGTAGACGGAGACTTCTCAGTCTCCTTTTGCTGACCTGAAAAATGTGCTGTTTCTTTGGAACCTGCATTCCCCCAGTTCATAGAGAAAATAAGAAACATATTCGGATAAAGGAAAACTAGCTGAGAGGCTTCTATCCAACCAGGCACCCCATTCAGGCACCTTGACCTCTGAATCCTATGAATACGAAAAACAAATCCCTGGGCATCTACTCCTTGTCACTAGAAGATCACTCACCAGGACGGTCCAGTTTCTCATGAACAGGGAAACTGGGAGGCTCTATATCTTCAAATGTGAGTGTACACTGGGTTGTCGAAAACGCCCAATTCAATATATACTTTAAAATATCTTAAAATAAAGTCTTCTCATGTTTGCCTCCGTTCCACTTTCATGAATCTGTTTGCAAGTAATGTTGCCGCCATCTGAGTCCTTCTCTGTGAGTCATGGCCAACACCCGCTTTCGGAGGACTCCGACGCGGCCCCGCCTCGTTCCGGCCAGCGCGGTCACCACCCCCGCAGTCAACGCCACGCGTCGCCGGCGGCGTGGGTTCCCCTGGCCGCCGAGGGGAGGTGCAACTGGGCCTGGGCCTCTACCTAAAAGCGTCCTTGTTACTAGTAGCTTCTTGTTCCTAGTAGTAAGGCCAGGAGATAGTAGCATCCTTGCTCCGTTCGTAGCGTTGCCCTTTGCTCCTATAGTCTCGTACTTGGCCCTTTTAGTCTCGGCACAGCTTCTCATAGATCTATATGTTGAGTACGTGGACATACGTGAGGTAGGCATATGTGGACGACATGGTTGGCGCTTCACCGGTCTTGGGCGATTCGCGAAGGTCTTCGAGGCGGGCGGCCAGGGCGATCGGTCGGATCCTTCGCTCGCCAGGCTGAGCCCATCGGACCAAAGTCCAGCTCTATCCGAACCACAGAGGGAAAAGGCGGACGGAGTCCTCGCTTGAAGGGCACGACTCTTACACTATATTTCACTATATCTACATTAGATAGATGTACAGTATATCTATAGATATATTATAGATACATATAGATACTGTAGATACAGTAGGCTAGTTGAAGGGCACAACACCCAAGATGGGAGTCCTTCAACTCTCCTCTTCATCTCCCACATCTTCTCGGCCCGCCTCGGCCGCCATGGCCACTCTCGCAGTCGCCACGGCTGCACGTCACGCGCCCCGAAGAGCCGAGAAGAGACCCTCCGAGCCGACCGAGCGATCGATGGCAGGAGCCGACAGCGTTCGGCCAACGCTCCGAAGTGGAGCTGGGACCTGCCAGCTGTCACGTTTGGCCACGGACCTGCCTGTTGGTGGACACGAGTCTGACCCGCCGGGGTCAATCTGCCAGATTCGCAGTGGCACCCGGCGGGTCGAACGGTGGGTGTGGTGGGTGTCCAAGGTGGGAAGAAAGGGACCCAAGAAGTTCATGGATTTTACATCTAAGCCAGGTCCCTCTCTCAAGAAATTCCATGACACACCCATGTCCCTCTTCCATGTCGGATGTTTCAATGGTTCTTCAAGAGCCATGATAGATCGAAGACGCCTTCGTCTCAGCTCCCAACGGTTGTTCTGCAAATCCTGCTTTCAACAGAAGGATTCTAATGTGACCCACAAGGCCTTTTGAAGTGGGAAAAGGGGGTGGAAAGAGTGTTTATATAACCCTTGAAACAACAGCATCTCACTTGAATCTATAAGGTCCCATCACCCTGGATTTTACTAGTGAGCCGACGATGATGGTGGCACCCCGACATACCCCAAAAGAGAAACCTTCTGAGACGCCGTTGTCTCTTTAAGATTTTTCTGCATCTCACTTGTGGTCACTTGTGGCAGTAGAATATGGCTTCTTTTGACCGTGGCTCGTGGTTTACTGACACTGCCACAAGAATTCTAAGAGGTGCCACCCGTCAACCACTGGGCCCCAGCCTTCAGAAACAAAAAAGAAAGTGGGGGTCAATCCTTTGTGAAGAAGGCGCTCCAAACACAGAATCTTTCGTGAAAGCAAACCGACGTGGTGCCATGTTCATTGCACTCATGGTCAATCCCCTTGGTCAACACGACTGTTCCAGGTCAACTGCAAAAAACGCCACCACTTGGGCGACGTGAGGGCTTTTCGCGCCTTGCCTTTCGTCGGGGGGCCGTCCGTCGTGGCGTCGGCTCGGTGAAACGGCGGGGTCCCGGCGTGCCGGACGCCGGTGCCGGCGAGCTGGGAGTCACCGGTGGTGTCCGACGGAGCATCAGCCCGTGGTGGAGGTGAAATCAGTTGGAGAGGTAGCAGACACGATCAGTTTTTGATAGAGAAAAAGGTTCTGAGGTGTGTGTGTTGTGGAATCTGGCAGTTTCAGGAGTCAGACACCCCCGCACATTCGAGGTTTTTTGGCGAACCTGCAGTTGGAGAGGCCTTTGTCGCAGCAAATGCATAGGCTCCACATTTTAGTTCGTTTATATACTTTCTTGTGAACTACAAGCAGGTACAACAGGAGGCAGTCCAAGACTCTCCATCTACCGATGGATAGGTGGCCAGTCTGATGGATGTGCTGGCGCACCATCTCTCCTGCCAAAGCCGCAGCACAAGACCTTGCTGGAAAAAAATGAAGAAACCATCAAATCGCAGAACCGTTCAAAAAAGAACTGAGCTGCTGCCCCACGTACGTGACTCGTGGAATGTTGCTAGGAACATGAACCATGGGATCCCACTAACAGAGGGCCAGGACCCACACCCCGATCCCGATGCTAACCCCGCAACAGGCGATCGAGTTTGGGAAAATAAATCCTCCGTGGCCCAAGATCCACTGAAAACCGGGACAATTCTGTGCACACCGGTACTCGAATCCGAGTACCAGTGTTGCCTCACAGTGATGCCGGATTCGCTGGTCTAAACTGCAACAAAGAGCAACTTGGTGCACCAAAGACAGTAAGTCGAAACTGGCCACAGGACGTTGGTCGCGGCAACTGGAATGATATGCCGACGAACTCACTCTCTCAACATTCAACATGCGATTGATCAACAAACTCTACTCAAAAGTTCTCAGTATCTCCACGATGCAAATCCCAGGAGTTTCACAAATGGGAGCACCCTGAACCAGTTGCCAGACAGACAGATGCGCATTATCAAATGTCCAGCGAAAAAGAAAATAACAATCATCTAAAAAAACATGTAAAAACATGCGGGAATGAATCCGGTACCACTACTTTGTGTTTGGTGCCACCCGAGGTTCAGGCTCCTGTGGCCGACATTTCAGAAGGTACGGCCTGACTACCCTGCCACCCACCCAGGAGCCCTACGAGTTTTATCAAAGAAAAACGAATCCGGTATCAGTACCACTCATGTAGACTCGCGATGAGTCAAACCCCTCGACTGGTTTTGCATCTCCAAGCCTGGGTGGTTGATTCATCCACCGTCAACATGACTTGGTGGTTGTATTCATAAGTATTCATTAACAAGACGTACCGGTCGTTTCGGAACCCCCAAACCTCCCACCAACGGTCGGACGTCGGACGTGGAACCCATTGGAGTCGAAGACAGCCCCTCGGAGGAGTCGAAACTGGTCGTTTCGGAGAAGGTGATTAGAGACACCAAGCACCGAGAAGAGTCACAGTTTGGATGAGATTCTTTGGTGTTTGGTGTTTGGTTGGGTTCCATGGTCTACAATACTTCGACTTTAAGCAGGATATATCCTTAATGTCCGCCAGATATGAAGAGGTTGTTCAATCCAAATGGGGGGGCACTTATTCATCTTAGGTTGGAGGCCATCGCTCTGACATTCTTCTTCCTGAGTTGATCCCACAGCTCCTGCAAGCGTCTGCACTGCCTCAGGCAGTCTTCTTCCCCTGGCGTTGCAAAGACCCGGTGGAACCCTGTTTGCTTGGAAGCAGTGCTGATGATCAGAAGTCCAATAGGTAAAACTTGGTAAACCAAATGGCCAGCCATGTACTCAAGGATACTGCGAACTGCGAAGAAGCGGACATCAACAAAGGACTCTTTCGTGGTGAGGATCACAAACAGCCAGGCAAAGTAGAGGTGAGCACTTCTCAACAAACACCCATGCATGCCGATCCACTTGGGAGGCTCTAAGCGGCTCCTCAAGCCGATCTAGGGAGAGGACTAGCCGTTCACAGGGCCTCTAACTTCTTTAAGATCATGAAAGTCTTCCATTCCCCATCTCCGCGCCTTCTTCTTCGCCGCCTTCTTTGGCGCCTTCTGCGCCGAAGCCTTTGGTGACGGTGGCTTGGGAGGCTCCTGGAGTGCAAGGCAAAGAAAAGTCCAAGGAAGAGCATCAATCAAGCAAGACGTGTTGACCTGTTATTATATAATACTTCCTCTATACAGTCTATACACACCCCTTTTCGCAAGTACGCATCCATGGTGCGTTTGCCAGAGTCCAAAAACCACGTGCAGGACGGGGGGGTCTGCAGCCTCGGTGCCTTCTCTTCTCCTGGCCGTGCGTTCCGGCGGTTCCGAAGACGTCCGAACCCGGAGGTGCTGGTTCGGTGCGTCGCGTGTACGAGCGTACGAGCCGGTGCTGGCGGAGCAACGCGAAAACTCGGACGTCCGAAAAGGTCAATGGAAGATTTACACACACGTGGTGCATCCCTGAGGAGAATTGAAAAGCCTGCCAGACGTAAAAAGCCTGCCCAAAGACGTCGACACACACCTGCGGCATCCATACATAGCAGCGAATGCATAGCAAAGTTTCAAGAGTCATTCATTTTGCCGAAGTCTCTTCTTTTCCCTTTCATCGGCAGTCGCCCGCAAAAGCGGTGCCTCTTCTTCTTTTTCAAGCCTTGGACCAGTGGGAGATCCTGGCACGTCATCGGTAAAGTGAGAAGATCGGTGGATGGAACGCTTTTGAACCTGTTGAGCACGAGCTATCGAGCAGTACTTTCCGACTCATGGAAGTGAATGACATGGCCCTTGGAATGACAATTTTCCTCTGCAAACTTCGGGTTGTCCTCTTCCATGTCATGGGATGTGTTCATCGGAGTGTACCATCCAGTGGGTAACCAGGGACCAGGTGTGGGCTGATGTGACAGATTCATCAAAGGATACTGCCCCAGCAAACTAAACAAATAAACACCGGTTTGAAATGGTTGCTCTCGATGGAAGACCTTGACTGCTCGCATCGCTCAGAATCGTTGTTAGTCCGGCATGTTCCGGCAAGTGAGATCCTTTCAAGCCGAACCCATAACAATGTGGTAGACCAAATATGCCAGATACATTGCTCGGACTCTTTACTGTAATTGGCAAACAAGTATAGTCCTTTCTTCACCCATACTCACTTTTGATCTGTACCAGCCTCCGTTCGATATCCGGTCTTGCTGTGTCCAAGTGCAGTGCCAAACAATCTACCTGCCTGGGCGTTGGTCCCAAAACAGCCAGGTATTCAGAAGGTCCGAGTCCTGGTACCAATAATGTAGAGTCTTGATTTATCAAAACACCCAGGCCTGAAAAGGTTTTACAATCCATGTCTGGGTTTTGTTGTTCAAGAGTCTTCCATGCATCCTCACAGCCAGGTCACCAATTGAGACTTTCGACAGAGGAGACCAGAAGATGCGGAAGATACACTGGTAGCACCGATGAAGGATGGCAGCACCCCAACAACCTTCGACAGGTGGGGCTCCATGGTCTTTGATGATTGCACCACCCAAGATTGGGCATGTGTACCATATACCATCTAGCCAGCTGAAAACCCATGGTTTTTTGCATGAAAAAGAAAGGTGTTCCAAGTCGATGAGGTCAATCCATCGATGAGTCGATGGGTCGACTCCTCTTTGGCGATCTCTTCCTGCTCCGAATCCATCTCACTGAGCGTCTCCTGATCGCGCTGTCCGTGTTGCCGCGGGAGATTGCCCGGCGTTGCCCCGGTGTTGGTTGAGCTTGCCCAGCGCTGGAGCGGTGTTGGGGTCCGAAAAATGGGCATCCGTGAAAAGGTTGCTTGGATGGTAACACTTGGGATGCTTTTGTTGGATGATGGTGATTCCAAAACTTTTGAAACTCTGAGTGAAACATTTGGAGAATCAGATGCATTGCGATCTATATATATATAAACCTCAGCATCTCTACTGAAGAGGTTTTGGGATCAGACCAGACTTGTCAAAGCAAAACAAACGAACATGCTATATTCCTGAAGAGATCATGGAAGTGGAGCTCACCACGTGTTTGCTCTTCGAATTTCTTGGTCATCTAAAATCGGGGCGTTTTCATCCATGCCATCCACGTTGGCCCATGATTTCAGGCAGTGTAGGTGGAGTCCCCAAAAGCCCCTGAGCTCAGCTTGGATTGTTTCGATGTGTCTTTTTCCCGCTAGAAAAAGGAAAAGGAGAAGCCTCATACAAGCATTGAATCAACTCATCCAGCCCACACGAATGGAATACGTATGACAAATGAAACAGAATCCACAATGTTCCCCTGCAAGCCGGTAGGACTCAGAATGAGAACGAAGGGTCCTTTGTCTACACCACTTCGACGACCTCCCCTCCCACTGGGCGCCCCAAGCCCCAGCAGTGTCGATCTCACTCATCGTCTCGCCCCCTGTCTCGATCTCACTCAGCGTCTCCTAGCTGCGCCCCAAGATGCGGCTTCCAAGCCGCAGGGGGAGCTGGATGAAAGGATCCACTTCCTCTGTTTGTGAGAGATGATGGCCAGGAGGGATCCTCCTACCATCAATGGTCTAATAATGAACTGTGCGATCCCACTGTGCAGCGATCCCGCTGGGCCGTCTTTTTCATGCATCTCCTCGCCTCGCGCCTCGCCCTGCTCAGCTGCTGGGGTAAGTCTCACGAGTGAGCAACCACCAGAAAACGGCATGAACGACCCCCTCTTCTCTTCTGTGCCAACAGCATGTCCCAAAAAATAGACTATCCGATCTGGGCCTCCAAGCCTCCCCTTCATGCCTCCAAGTTCAACACCCATCTGTTCAAACCCTCTCAGTGACCAACGATGGACGCCCTCTCAGTGAGCAACGCATGCGTGGCTCCAGCTCTTCGACGCGTGTGGTGTCAGCTCAAAAGGCCCCAACAAATGGAAGTCAGTCAAAAAGAAACCACGCGGCTTCGCAAGAGCAACTCGTCCGAACATCCAGAAGTCTCACTTCAGCACACTGATCAGTATACATCTCAGCTATCCACCGACCTCAACATCATCCGACCTCAAGTCGGTTGCAATGGAATAGTCACCCTCCGCATCCACGCTGCTGGGATGCGCCGTCCCAGTGACTTCCTCCGACCAGGTCAAGAACAACCCGGTGCCACTCTCGTCGGGGAAGCGGAAGGGCCGCCCGCAGCCCACCACCTCCCCCGGCCAACCGTCCCATCCTGAGACGAGTGGCAGACGTTCGGAAGTGAACAAGATAGTATCTTGGATGATTTGCTGGCCATGGTAGGGGATTCAGACCAGAGCCCGGTGTCTGTGACTTGACTAGCCTATCAGTAATTAGAGGCGATTCGGGGTGTCCCTGAGCCACACCCTTTCAGGACATCTGGTATAGAGAAAATGTGAGAAACAGCTCCACCTTTCCCGAAGCAAAACCAAGCATCCCCACGTCTCCGTGAGCCAACGCCGCACTTTTGCGCGGCTCGCGTGCGGCGGCAGCTGATACTCCCGGCCTCGAAAGAGCGCGAAGCCACAGCGCACGATGCGGCAGCGGTAGTCCGAGCGGCGAACCCGGTACATGCGCCGACAGTCCTCGTAGGGACACGTCACCAGGACTTCGGCATGGAGGGCGATCTCCAGTTCTGGGATGTCCCTGCAATACTTGGCCGCCGTCTTCCCCCAGGCATCCCTCACGGTCACATCGGCGCCCAGCTCCCGCAGCAGCGCCACCACCACGCAGCACGCCGCGCGGCGCTGCTCGTCCACCGAGGCCACGTAGGCCGCTTGGAGCAGCGCCGTCGTGCCGTCGTTGCCGCGGGCGTTCACGTCGGCGCGCGCCGCGGCGAGGCGTTGCACGATGCCGGCAAAGCCGCGCATGGAGGCCTCGTACAAAGCCTCGGCACGAAAAGGACAGGAAGAGGACAGGAAAAGGACGCGAAAAGGACAGGACAAGGACACGAAAAGGAAAGGAAAATAGGACAGGAAGAGGGCAGGAGAAGGACACGAACAGGACAGGGGACAGGAACAGGACAGGAAAAGAACACGAAATTAGAAATTGTCGACGACCTCAGGTTGAACTCTTCACAAAGTGTTCATGCTTGCGCAATTTGCAAAAACCAGAGCTCAAGACAGGGCACGCCCCAAGAGTCTAAAGGAAGGTCTCCTGGGTTGTCCAAAACCTCAGGCTGCACCCTTCATAAAAAGTTCACGTTTAAGGGCGCGGCACTAGTATTGCGCAATAGTATTGCACAGATCGCTAAGTCCAAGGCTTCGTGACTGCGCGCAACCTTTTTGATACCGCGTCGGCGGAAAGCTCACGCAGCGTTGCGCGGATCTAGGGAGCGCTCCCAAAACCAGACCTCGTCGCTCAGGTAAAGCCAGTCTTGGCTCACCTTCGGGCAGGTGTAGCCTTAGCCCATCAAATCGACGCATGTTGTGTTGGGCATGTTTCTTGTGGTCAAATTTCTCAGCTAGCGTGCGTTCTATTCCTCTGCGTCCGGGCGCGCGCGTGATGATAGATGATTCGTGGGGCATGGTTCGCAGAGCAAATTTGATGGGCGCAGGCCTCCCGCAGCCGTGCGATGTATTCGTTCACCGCGGCGGGCCCGCTAACGAACGCAAACGAGCAAAAACGTTTTCAGGCAAGCGCTACGCAGGTTCTGCCTGTGTCAGAGGTCGCGCGGTTTCCAGGATAGCCGCGGTCGGCGGTGAATGCGCTTGCGGCCACCTCTGCCCACTGTTCTTTGACTTGCACATAGGCATGCCTCAATTGCAACGGCGACGCCGGGAAATATCTCAAGGCGAGCAAGTTGGCCTATAGATTTCTTCTACCAAGTTCCGCTTGTTCGCCGCGCTTGCGCTTTGCTTGGACGAAGTCAGTGATCCCACCGGCAGCACGCCACTCGCTTGTCCCAAAACCTTGGCCGTGCAACTCGAAAAGCAGTTCCTGTCGCGTGTGAATCTTTCGTTTTGCCAGATGAACCCCAAGCAATAAGAATTTGACGGATCAGGAACGCGTTGAGGCGCTGCTCCGGATCAGGCTTCGCAACATCCTCCAACCAAAGGCCCTGCTTCTGCAAGACGGCCCGCCTAGGATCGACGAGGCAAAAGTGAAAGAGTTTTCTTGAGAACGGTGAACGAGGCTCAGCAGCGGACACAATGGCAAGGCCGCCCGGTTGAGCAAGGCGTCCATTGACCCTCTGAAGCTTGAGGCAGCCGTGAAAAGGTATCCTTTCGCCTGGCGAGGGCGGACGCAACCAAACACACGCAAACGTAACGACAGGCTGCGTGAAAGCAGGCTGCGCCTCCAAAAGACGATTGGGATCATGCTTCACTCGGATCCTTTACTTGGAACCTTTACTTGGAACTCTTTGGACACGTGACACGAAACCTTCGCTTGGAACCTCGGAACCTTCAGAACCTTTACTTGGAACTTTTTAGACACTTGACACGGAACCTTAACCTCGCAACCTTCGGAGCCTTCACTCGGAACCTTTACTTGGAACCTTGGAACCCTCGCTTGGAACCTTCGGAACCTTCACTTGGAACCTTTACTTGGAACCTCGGAACCCTCACTTGGAACCTTCGGAACCTTCACTTGGACCCTTAAACTTGGAACGTGTTGGACACTTGACACAGAACACTTGCTTGGAACCTCAGAACCTTCGGAAACTTTACTTGGAACCTCGGA
>CAXAMN010003224.1:1563412-1647422 GCA_963970005.1 Durusdinium trenchii
CTCGGAACCCTCACTTGGAACCTTCGGAACCTTCACTCGGAACCTTCACTTGGAACCTTTACTTGGAACTCTTTTGGACACTTGACACGGAACCTTCGCTTGGAACCTCGGAACCTTCGGAACCTTGACTGGGAACCTTTACTTGGAACCTCGGAACCTTCATTCAATACCTCGGAACCTCAGGGAACCTCACCGGATGACTGCCCCACAGTGCCCCAGTGCCTAGTTTGGCTGAGACCCCAAGCTTCCGCTGTTGGGGAAAAACAAATCTTCAGACAAGTCACCCCGCAGAAGGATCCAAAGGACAATTTCGTGGATGACCGGCCCGTCATCCAAGACCTCAGGTTGAACTCTTCATAAAGGTTCATGTCTAATCAATTGGCAAAAATCAGGGCTGAAGACAAGTCACGCCCCAGAAGGATCCAAAGGAGTTATTCTCTGGTTGACCGGGCCGCCGGCCCGTCGCCCAAGACCTCAGGTTGCACCCTTCATAAAACATAAAATCTTCATGTCTGAGCGGAATAGTCTTGCGAGCGAGGACTACGAGGACTACCTACGCTTCCAGAAAAAAGGGAAATGGACAATGGAATAAAATAATAATGAACAGGAAAACGAAAAAAGAAAAGCCATTGCATCTTGCGTGCGAGGCGGCGTCAGCATCGCAATGCCCGCGGCCATGAAGGAAGGAAATGCAATACCTTAGGCGGCGGGGTCACGGGCAACCGGCAACAGGCAGAAAAAGGCCACCGGCAACAGGCAGAAAAGGCAACCAGCAACAGGCAGAAAAGGCAACTGGCAACAGACAGAAAAGGCAACCGGCAACAGGCAGAAAAAGGCAACCAGCAACAGGCTGAAAAGGCAGCCAGCAACAGGCAGAAAAGGCAACCGGCAACAGGCAGAAACGGCAACGCATAAGAGGCAACTGGCAACAGGCAGAAAAGGCAACCGGCAGTGCAACAAATGACAATGCAAAAAAGAAAAAGAACAGGCAAAGCAAAGGGGCAATGAAAAGATAACGGAAAAAGGACAATGAACAGAAAAGGAAAAGAGCGAGTCGTTCACCCAAGGGTTTACTTGATCAATGGCTCCTAGGAAGAAGAAATGTTATGAGCCGAGCCTGCCTGTCCTAGCTAGTGTTTCATGTTCTGTTCTAGTTGGGGGTCATGTGGGGAAGCATTTTGCGGCAGACCCGGCGAAACCTGTACAGGCTGTGCGTCCTAACCCCTTTCAAGACGGTTATCAACAGCAATGGTTCTTTGGTATTGTTGCTCGCCCTGGTGACCTGCAACAGCGGTCGGTCAACCAACACGAAGGGTAGACCAGAAGAACACGAAGCTCACCTTCCACAGCATCACTTACATGTCTTGATTTTCAAGACGTCCTAATTTTCAGGATGGAACGTCGTGGCATCCCACTTTGGAAGCTAGTTTCTTACAAGCAACAGCTCTGTTTCTCGGTCTCTCGGTGGGCTTTTGGGATTGGCACTTGCAAATTCGAAGGGCTCCTGGAGAAAAAGATCATGACCGAGACTTCCATGTTAGCATATCGGTTTTACCGATGGAACGGGCGAAGAGGCAAGGGAAACCCATCTTTGAGAACTGACGTTGGCGGTTCTCAAGTGACACTACTGCCCTCAAACGCGTACATCGTGGCGTTAGTATGGGTGGCAACTCTCAATGCACACCCGCGTGCGCCGCAGGAATCCGTCCACACCCTGCCAGCTCAACAAAGAGGCCTCACGGGGTTATTTATTTTGTTTCACTAACTGTTTTAGTTGCCGGCAGGGTTGAGCTATACATGATTTTGCCATGATGGTTGACTGTTCGGAGGACGTCCCTAAAAGCTGTTGCACACCTCACCTTTCCGCTGCCGCCTTTTCTTTTTTTTGCCTTGCCAGGTGCAGGAAAAGGATAGGAAAAGGACAGGAAAAGGACAGGACAGGAAGAGGATACGAAAAGGACAGGAAAAAGACACGAAAAACCGGAAAAAAGGACAAGAAGAGGAAAGGAAAAGAACGCGAAAAGGACAGGAAGAGGACAGGAAAAGGACACAAAAAGGACAGGGGACAGGAAAAGAACATGAAAAGGACAGGAAGCGGACAGGAAAAGGTCACGAAAAGGACAGGAAGAGGACAGGAAAAGAACACGAAAAGCCGGGAAAAGGAAAGAGAGGAAAAGGAGAAGGAGAAGGAAAAGGAAAATCACCCTGCAGCACAACCCAGAAGAAGCATTGCAAGCTCTAAAAGGTGAAGTGGTGCAACCAAACCTTGGGTGTGATCGAATGCAGATTCGGACCAGTCCACCGTACAACCCACGATGGAACAAGAATCCCATGAAGAAAGGACCACGGTGGTATCCCAGAAAGATGGCTGCCAAGGCGTCGGTCATTTTTCAGAGAAGAGACGTCTTTGGGGGGATGGACCGAGTTGATGTTTGTTGCCACCAAGACATGGACAAGACGGGTCTTGGGAGGAGGATGTGTTCCTTTACAAAAAGGGGAGGGTCCACTTCCAGGTTAGAGTTGGAGTGCCAAAGAAAGACTGACAAAGGCCATGAACCCCAAAACTCTGTATATGCCCTATACAAAGGGATTTGCCCTGGGTGGAAGCCAAAATGGCTCAGTGAAAAAACAATGTTGGAAGCCTTCCGGAAAATGAAGAATCGTTTCATAACCAGGCGTTGGTATAGGTTCGCACATCATCCAATGCATGTCCCGCAATTTCGAAAGATGCCCTTCGCAAAAGGATACATTTAACTCAGAAAAATATTCCGAACAACATCATGTTTTTCAAGCACCACGGAAAGCGATATTGGAACGGATGTCATAGGGGGTCTATAAACGCAGCCTTTCCTGTTTGTGCTGGTTCAGCTCATCCCAAGCAGCTGTCACGCCCAAGAAGTTGGCCGTATCCACCGCGCCGGAGCTCAGCAACGCTTCCACCAGTTCCTCGTCCCCTCGCAGCGCCGCAAGGGACAGGTCGGTGCCTTTGCACCTGAGAGCGCCAAGCGGCCCGGTGGCAGCGTTGCGGCCGTTTGTGCCCGCAGAGTCAGTTCGCGTAGAACAACAAGAACAAGCAATTGTCATCAATTGTCTGGTTGGTTGGGTAGTGTCTTTGTTTTTGCTGTCAAAAGCATACAAGCTTAGCCATGTTGGAGTCAAAGACTTACTCAAAGAATGGTCAATGGAGGATTTGGGACCGAAAATGGAGTTCCCCATTAACTTGTTTGATACTGACTTGGCCTCCAAAGGGAGACAAATTGAGAACCGCTTGATGCCCCAAGGAATGCACTGGTCAACCAAACAAAAATAGCTTCCTGAAAACACTTCTTCAAGGTCAACCAGGCACTCCTTCAAGTATCGCTCCCGTACTTCTGGCATGACCTCCAGTGCCTCAAGGCCTGGTCGCAGTTCGTGGTAGAGGACCTTCTTCCTTCCCTCTTCCAGCGCGACCTCCAGCGAGTCCATGAGTCGCCAGTTGTACGATCGCTTGCAGGAGCCGAAACGTCTGGCATCCGAGCATCAAAAAGAACAAAGCAAGGCGTCCAAAGGCAAAAAGACAACCTTCTGAAATCATTGATCCCAAAGAGTGTGGAATCCATTCAGCTGCAGGGTTCTTCCGCTCCTGCATAGCGCCACTTGGTTCCTTGTCAATGGGGCTGTAGGATGCCCTCATCATCTCAAGCTTGATATTGGTTGATTTCACGTCAGGTGTCAGGAATGGTTTTCGCAAGCACGAAGCGAATCAACTTATCCCACAATCGAACTAGCACTCCCCCGGTTGAGTTCGAAGGCTTCCAACCCACCCTGTTCCACAAAACCGTGCACCTCCCTTGAGATCCTCAAAAAATCCTTGATCCATACCCTCCTTCAAAGCCCCCCCACCCAGGGCTCCCAGTGTCTTCCCTTTTCTCGGGCCGCCCACCGTACTCCGCATCTTCCGCATCTTCCGGCGCTCCCGCCCTCCGAACCCCAGCGACCCGCCGAGACCGGGCCATCTGCGAGCGACGTGGTGCGAGCGCTCCGACCAGGTGCTCAGGGTTTCCCCGGCATCGGAGATGACCTGGCGAGAGGTGCGGGGACGGTGCGAGGACGAGGACTCAGAAGGTGAGGAAAGAGGACTCATCGGTCGCAAGTTCAGACGTGGGTGACCAAAAGAACGAGTTGTGCGAAGGCTGTCAGTGGGCTGATCTGTTCGTTTTATCAGGGAATCATGGAACTCCTGCTGGAAGGACTTCCCACCTATGAACTAGGCCTGAAACCCTATAGGTCTGCTTCGCGCGCGTCCTGGTTACGAGCTCCCGGTGAAATGGAGATTCATCTGGATCAATCATGATCAATCTGGATCCATCCAACCAAATATCGGTGGTTTGGGGAGCGGCCCCCGAGCACCAGGCAGCGGTTTTATTGGAAGCACGAAGTTCACGCACCCAGGTCCTAAGTTTGGGGAACCCCCACATCCCGTCCAACATCCTTTTCGACCCCTTCTTGCAAACCAACAGCCCCAGAAGCTGGGGACCCAGTTTCAATGCCCAGGTTGTACCAATTGCACCCCCAGCACCTAACCATCAGTCACCAGTCGTTGAGCCGGCAAAACCCGCGCGTGGAAAATCCGCCGATCCGATCGATCCGGTGACTATAGGCCTCCTGGCCCATATCCTCAGGTGGGCACAGATCCTCCTGGCCTGGCACCCACCCCAACCACCTTTGAAATGGAGGCCCAACCGAGTTTCAGGGTTCCTTTCCCAATTCTGCGGGAGAGGTGGGAAGATCCCACTGCGATGGTCCATGAAATCCGCCCTCAACAGCGACCGCGAGCCTTCGTCCTTTTGAACAGCGGAGAAAGCGAGAAGAAGCCGACACCAGATTGTCCGTCCACTACCGTTTTTCAATTAATTATTAGAGACCCCCTAACTTTTAGCCCTTATATAGAGCTAAATTCAAGGTGTCCATTGACCAACCACTCCCGTGGTAGTAACTGTAGACAGTTGATTATCATGAACCCCAAAAGCCGAGAGCTTTTACAATACAAATTGGGTGAGTGCGGTTATTAACCAACAGTCTCCAATCAACCCCAATGATTCAATGTGGGAGCGGGGTTCCCCTCTCTACGACCTGCCAACCGCACTGCACCAGTAATGATCTGCCCACGCCTCGCTGCCCGTGATCTCGGAGTCACTGACACCAGAGGCGCCTGGATCGGAGGAGACCGGGGAGGCAGAGGCGAGCTGGGCCTTCGTGGAGGGAATCGTCGGTTGGACAAGAAAGAAGTGAAACGTCCACTGATTCCGAGGAGCCCCCAAGAAATGTCCAACAGGATCTGTTGATGTCTGTTGCAGCCCCTTTGTGGTTTATACCATGTCGTGCGCGCACCAGGCACCACCACCACCACCACCACCACCTATGAGAACTCACACCTTTTAGAGTTCAACCTCAACTGCAAAGCGAACACAGAGAAAAGAGAACAAATGAAGTACACTTCTCGATTTGTGCTCGACTGCGATTAGTCGACACGCGGGCCGCCGTTCCCAAGCGAAGCAACTCCTTTCTGCGTCGCCCTTGAGCCACGGTTCGTGGCAGCAAGTACCTTGTGGTACACTTCTCGATTTGTGCGCCGTAGCGCACCATGGTCAAAAGCGGTGTGTGCAACCGCGACCGAACTTTCCAAGTGATCGAACGAAACGATATGTGGTTGCTCGAACGATTGCATAGGGTGCCTATATTTCACACCCCCCCCACAACCATATACGAGAGCAGTGCTGATCACTTGGTTCATACTATCCCATATATAGGCCACATGGGATTCCTGGGCCCGCGACGAACCATCAGCCAAGCTTATCTAAGTACTTTTAAGGTCCGGATCCTTATGCACTTTTATGCTAAGCAAACAGGTTGTGTAGCAAGTTGATTTCAACACACTTTGCAAAACTTTCTTTACAAATCATGCAACATGGCCTTCACGGCTTTCCAGGCGTCCTAGGCACATGATCTCTCGTGGATCTGGAGGCATTCCTTTTCAAGCTCAACGGACAAGGTTCGAAGAAATTGCTGCAGCGAACAAGTGCAGTACTATCAAGCCTTAAGCTATGTATCTATTTATGGAATATGTTATCTCTTCAAGTTCTTGCCTCTGGACCCTTAGGATCTCTACCGCCAGATGCATTGGTAACATCCAGTCACCTGCACTCCACCAACCCGGCATTGAGTCGACCCATCAGGCCAAACAAAATGCAGCTTCCTAGGAACATCGGTTGCCGAGATTGTGAACCGCTGGGTCTGCACTAGGGGCATTCCAACTGCACAGACCTCACAAAAGGCCAAATCCGTGACCAGCTCATCATCCTTTTTGTGCTTCAGGATCCCGCAGCTTCTCTTGTGGTATACACGGCCAGCTTTGCGGGTCATACACAAACTCTCACCAGCAGGAATCAACTGTTCCGGGGTGGTCGATGATGGATCTGTTGCAGCTTCTGAGGCGGATGCAACCTTCCATGGCGGAGGTTCCAATGGACTCTTCGGGCTTGGAGGCGAATCTGTCGGCGGACGAGGAGATGACCAACCTGGAGGTGGATGATCAGGTTGGTGAGGGCCTTCATCCTGATCAACGATCATGGATACCTTATCCCAATCGTTATCGCCAGCACTGGGCTTTCCGGATGAACACGGCATCTCACCATGGGGCATTGAATGGCCTCCCCTTTTGTCCTTTGAGGATCCACTATGAGGGTATGGCGAGCCCTTGATACCTGAATTGCTTGCAACCTTGCTCTCCTCTTTGATCTCGATTCCACCAGCCGAAGTGCTGCTTGAACCGACTTTGACAACCACTTCGGTCGGGCTGTCAGAGTCGATCGTGATGACAACCTTCGGAGTTTTTGATGCCATTGCAAAGATCTAAGGAGGTGCAAGAATTCGAAAAAGATGATTCCCTTAGGGAAAGTGTGGAATCCTGAACATTTTAGCTGAAGTCGAATCCTTTTGTCGGGCAACATTCTATCAAGTCAAGATTCTGTTCTTTGAAGCTATGACATTTAAACACAGTTGAAACATCATGCATGTACCGGTAAATTACTTCCACATTTGCGGACTCTGAGCGACCTTTGTATCGCATGTGCTTGAATTCATCTCGAGATTTAATTACATCTATTCTCACTCCTGCCTACTGGTGCTGGGTCACAAACCACTTCACGACTGCGAGGGCCAACTTCTTGGGATATTCCCCAAGTGATCCCAGGTGCTGATCGTTCAACGACATGTGGTTCTTACAATTGCACTCCTTAGGCATGAACAACGATCGGCTGCTGACCAAACGATATTGGTGCAGTGCTGGTACCTTCTCATTCACATATGCGCATCGTGCGATGTCTTGGATGAACCTCATCTCATGAACTCGGCAGAACGACTGAACCGATTCATCTTTCCAATATGAGCATCGTTGGGACATCTCGAGGACTCTGATTTGACAAACGGTCAAAACCTGATGGATTTGGATCATGAGGTCCTCAAACTCTTTCAGATGCTCAGATTGAATCTCCCCTCGACGTGGCTGCTGGATCAAATGCAAAACCGGTGATCCTCCTGTGCATGGAGGGGATGCCCGTCCCAAGAACACAACTCCAGGCTGAAGTTCCTTCAAACAAACAATCCATGATACCAAAACCTTCGAAACACAGTGCAAATCAATCTTCTTGGTGATGGGAATGACAGCACAAGAACTCGACCTGGTGGAAGCGATTCCCTGGGATAGACCGGCATTTGAACTGGTGCACAGCTCTACGATCACATGCGTCACTTTTCCAGCTTGGACTTCGATGCCAACGCGTTGGAGCAGATTCTCAAAACTCTCAAGACCTTCAACCGACAAACCTTTCTTTGCCGAAAAAGATGCAAGGTCCTCCGTGCTTGGGATTTCATCCTGGACATCCGCAGTCTGTACGTCAGACTTCTTTCCTTTCTTCTTGAGCTCTTTGTTGATTACCAACTGCCATTCTTCTTGGCCTACGATTTCCAAAATTCCAATCTGACTTCGACGGAAATTGTTCACTTCAACTGGTAGCACTTTCGTCAACAGATCGGCTGTGCATTTGCTACCTGGAAGCCATTCGATGGTGAGGTTGCCACAATCTTTCAATGCTTGAATGTAACAAACAGCAATTGACATGTGACGTACCCTTCGGCTCAACCCTTGGTTGTTCAAAGCTCCTATACATGCTTGCGAATCGGTGAAAATCACAATGGGGTAGTGGTCGCCAAGATTTGATATCTCATCGAACTTCAATTCCTGAAACTCTTTGGTTGAAAGCTTCAACAGCATATTGCGGTCTCCGAAACTCTCCAGGAATTCAGTCACATGGCGAACCCCCAAACACTCTTGTGCAAGTTGACAAACTGCAATGATTTCAGCTTCACATGATGACAGTGTGATGCATCCCTGAAGCCTACTATATCCTTTGATCATGGAACCCTTCCAAAAGATCAAACCACCACTTGTGGACCTGCGGTTCTCCAAGTCACTTGACCCCCACGATGCATCGCTAACTCCACTCAATCCATCATACTCTGGCAGAACGGTGTTTCCTGCAGGGAACCTTTGGAACAAGTGAAGCTGACTTCGGACATATCGGAGATACTTACGCAATGCATTCTCATGGAGATTGGTTGGGGTCGCTTGGCCAGTTGCCAAAATGGACAGGAACCGAGCGTGATCTGGTCGGGATTGCCCACACCATGACAGCTTGCCTATGATCCTTTTGTAGCGAGTGGCGGCTTCTTCGGACAACGGCTCAACAAGCTTGGGGTCTTTCACACCAGCTTCAAGCATACCTAACAGATCAGGCGGTTTTTCCGAAGGCTTCAGATCACAGCAAAAAGGATCGTTCGTGAAAAGCTCCTTGAGGTACTCTGGTGGCACTCTCAACAGGATGTCGCTCGTTCCAGCTGGACGGATGATGTGACGACCAAGGAACACAATCGTACCTCCTGCTCCACTGGCATTGGTCAATGATCCGGTGGTCTTGACTTTGAGGGTTTCCTGAAGTGCATTCCTGACATCGTCTATCCCTTTGGTTGAGATCGATCCAACAAGCAAATCGTCAACATAGATCATCACGATCACTGGAGCATTGGATGGCTTGGTCACTCCACACATGATTGTGGGTTCTGACATACATGTGACCAAATTCACCTTTTCGGTGAGCAGGCGAGTGCACGTTTGAAGCCAGCTCTTGGAGGCTACACGTAGCCCATTCATGGACTTGTAGAGGTCCAAATAGACACTCTCATAGTGCGTGCTTGCAAACGAACAGTCAGCTGGGAGTCGCACAATCGCCCTAATGCCCTGTGGCAAATCGCTGTTGAGAAATGCTGTTGAGATGTCTAGTCCGGCTAGGTGCATATCACAACTGTTGATCATGCTCAAGAAACAACGGAATGATTCAACGCTTGGAGTGGTGCTTGATATTCCAAGGCTTTGTGCTGAAGCTTGCCCTGCGATGCCATTCACAGTCTTGGCGGTCAGCACCCAACGGCATGGGATTATCCGGATTCCAAGTGATTTGGCAAGCTCTGTTGCTTCACTTCCACGCATTGGGTTGCCAACGTACAAAGCATTCATTGCTTCAAGCTCTATCAAACGACCTTCGCTGACAAGGCGTGGAGTGAAATGCCTCATGCGCTCTTCCGACAACCCTGAACTTGGTTCAACTAAGTAAATCTGTGTTCCACAGAACTCATTGGCTTTGTCTGGAGTGGACCTGCATCTTTATTCGGGACATATACTGGACAAATCACTCCATTCCCAGTGAACGGCCGACGATACAGCGTTTCAGGCGGCTCAGACAATCTCTCAATGAGCTGAGAAATGTCCATCGGCATTTCGCTTGGATCAGGTGGCATAGGCAAATCTTGATCATCAATCATGTCGACATCACCAGCTTGTGGCGGTTCTGATGGAGTGTATTCCATGTCACCTGATTCAATCGGACAATCGGTCGCATTGGCAGGCGCTTCACTCGGATTCACAGGTGGTCCCTTCTGGTGATAGCGAAGGCGGCCTGTCGGATGCGCTGATTCAATGACATCTGGCTTGGACTCACTCGACTTGGAAACATCTTGAGACTCTTTGTGATCATCAGGTTTAGGATGTTTCTCGGCTAAGGCATTTCGCTCGGACATGACCCACTCTCGGTATCGGCGGCAACAAGCTGCTGTGTGTTTTCGACCATGTCGTGACTGACAAGCACCGCATTGGGGAGTGGCTCCATGCTCTCTTACCCAACTACGTGGTGGACCATTCGAAGGAAGTGGCTCATCAACCCCTACCTTGTCGTCCAACGGCCTGACAGTCTTCTCGGGATCTTCCAGCGATGCTGGTAGATCAGGCTTGCTAACCTCCGTGGGGATGCTGGGTGCAAGTGAACAGTCCCAGAGGATCTCTGATAAGGGCTTTATCTCTGCCTGATACACCTTTTCAGATCCCTGGATGCGACTGGACACTACATGCGCCAAACTGTTGGGCTTCACATGCATGTATGCTGCTGGAATGAATCTTGTCTTTTCGGGGATCAACTCGATCAACGAATCGGGAACTTGGGCGTGGCAGACGCTTCCGAACATGGTTGATACTGGCTTAGATCTATCTTTGTTCAACAGCAACTCGAGTGGCGTCCGACGATTTTCAAGTCCTGCTGATTGCCCTACCGAACCTCCAACGCCAAAGTGGTTGTGCGTTTGGGTGACATACTGAACCAATCGACTAAAGCTCTCTGGGGTTCCTGTGATGTCAACTTGCAGACGAAGATCACTCCTAAGACATCCCGTCATTTCCTTCACCCTCCGCACGTTCCTCTCTGCAAGTCCGATGCTTTCGTGAGCTTGAGGTGCGGCAGACTTTACCTGAAGTGGTAGACCAAGTCGTCTCAAGAGCTGTCCGATCAAGGCTTCGCTGTCGGTCAACACTTCAACGGTTTGGGATGACTGGTCCGAAACACCAAGCTGTCGGAAGTACTGGCGGCAATCGGCTAACATTTGGTCTTGGTTGGGACCGCACAAACTGATTCCAAGCAATCCGGTTCCGGCATCGACGAGCAAAATGAACTTATTTCCTTCTAAAAAGAAAAAGTCTGCTTGAATCAACATCATGTGATGATCGACGGGTGTGCTGCTTGACTTACTTACTCGTCCATGATGCAAAGTGGATCTACTTTTGATGCAATGAACACAACGGCTGTCGAATGGAATGTGTCCACGTCGGCGGTGCAACGACAGTTCACGATCCACCTTCTTTGAGAATTCTGGATACCTGGTGACTTCGCTCGGAGGACAAGGCTCTTTACCATCGTGTGGACGCTCAATGGCATCTTCAAGATCACCTGGTGCGGGCAATGGATGGTCGGCAGCGTTGAGAAAACCATGATCTTGACTGGTAACACGGTGATTGGGCTCATTTGTATTGGCTTTCGGCTCAACCTCGAACGTTTTGATCTCAGGGTGGTCTTCAAACTTCAAAACTTTCACATGACCTGAGGACATACCTTGACTCATGGACCCCTTTGACGGAGTGGCAGAAACGAAAAATGACACCTTCGAGCTCTTGCCATGCGAACTAGATGGTGTTTGACCATCTGAGCTTTCATCTTTTGCTGTTTCAGATAATGGTTTATTGTTGAACCATGCCGAAAGTGCTCGTTTCCTGCTTTCATGGTCGTCCAAATCTTCACTGGTCCAGGTGTCCATGGTCAGTTTCCCTTTCATTTCCACATCCTGATCTCGTCCACGAGGCTTGCGCTGCTGTGCTCGGATCCAAGGTACATTTGACCAGATTTCGCAATCCAGGCGCCTGATGTCACTGACGCGGATATGGCACTGATCGGGTCCAAACACGAACGTCGCACCGAGCTTGGTCAAACTGCAAACGCTCAGGAGGTTGTGTTCGACTGGACCGACGACGGCTCGAATCTCATACTTGACCAACTTGTTGCGATCACATTCATCATGTTCAATAGTTGTTGGAAAGCTAACTTCGAGCATACATTCGTGATCAATCTGAACCTGTTCCCCTGAGGCAGTTCGAAACCGGATGGGAGTTGCCAACGTGCGTTCACGAAGGACTTTGTATGCTGACAGGGAGTCGAGGGACACGACAGTTCGGCTAGCACCTGAATCAACCAACCACAGGTAGGGATCTGCGGACTGCATGTTCTGACAAATGAAGAATGGTTGAGCTACATCCTGTTCATTGAAGGGAGACAAACGACCTCCATCTTCAACATCCGGCTCAGACCATTCACTCCCTACCTCCGACTCTGGTTGCTGCTGGAATTCAGTTGCTCTTTGTCCCTTTGGTTTTCCTCCCTTTGACTTTCCTTTGTCGGATGGACTTCCCTTCTTTCCTTTCTCAAATCCTTTCTTGCCCTTTCCATCACTCGTGTTTGACCCTTTGGAATTAGAATCACCTTTTGACTTGAATGGACTCTTGTTGGGACAATCGGCAGCAAGATGTCCTCGTTGATTGCATTGGAAACATGTCCTAGACTCACTGCCATTTCCAAGTCCTTTTCCTTTTTCGATACTTTCTTGGGTCTTTCCATCTTTAACCCCTTTCTTCTCCTTGCCTTTCCCTTTCTTGCCTTTCGGGACAGACTGTCCCTTCTGATCACCAAGAGCTGCAATCGGCTGGCCATTGAGCTCAGACCAAATCCTTTGCTGCGATTCGTATCGAAGTGCGGCTTCTAGATACGTGTTAAAGCTTTCATCTTTGGCATGGAGAACAACCCACTGGCGACATTGACTGGGTAAAGATCTAAGCAACAACAAAACTTTGTCGGCTTCTTGAAACTCTAATCCTCGAACGTTCACTGCTGGATCGCCGAGCTGCGACACACGTTCGAATTGGTACAATTCGGATTGCACCTTCCTCACGGCTTCGGGAATTGTCTTTCCGGTGATGGATGCATTGGCAAGCTGCGAGCGGAAGAAAAGAAGTTCAGTTCGGGTTTTCACTGCATACTCCTTTGCTAAAGCCTCAGGCAATCGAAACCACAACATCGCTGAAAACCTTTTTCTTCTTCATAATTACGAATGACCGAGGATGCTTTGACGCTGTTCTCGAAGCAAAGTTTGAGTATTGACATCAGCCGGACGGATCGTGTCACCTGGCTTGCAGTCAGGCGGTGCCAACCTAAGGGCTCGCTTTCACGAAGTGCTGACAGAATCTCAGCGGGATATGCATTCGATCCGAGTCCGGTCCATGATGCTAACGAGGTGACCCATTCGATGAACCCCACAATTTCAGCAGGCCTGGATTTCCAATCTTGGAAGGATGGAGTTGGCACAGGTGGCATCCACCTTTCTGATCTCTTGAACGGGTTTTCATCATTCTGTCCACCAATCTCTTGAGCTGATCCCTGAGGAGTGTTAACAGGGATTGGGGTCATTTGTGGATTCACATTCTGAAACCCGGGTGGTGGAGGGATAACCTGGCTGAAACCCTGATTGGATGACTGACTGGCAAATGGTTGTGCTTGATCTGGACTATTGGCCATGCTATACGGAAAGGGGCGATCCGGAATTCCTGCGGCTTGGGCTGAACTATTATGATATTGTTGCCATGGGTCTTGGTTCACCCAAGGATCATTCGGAAGTGATCCTGTCGAGATGCCGAGGGGTGTCCGGCGGGTCGGTGTGTTTGCATTCGGATTATCCACATTCGGTTGAATCACCTGACTAGGCTGGGCGAATGGAGTTTCGGCTCCGGTTGAGATCGGCTGCACGGGCGGATTTGCAACATTCTCCGGAGGAAGTGTCTGTGTTGCCGGTGGGATTGGCATTTGTGCTTGACTCGAAACACCGGCTTGAGGATTCGTCTGACGGCTTAGCACTTGTTGAAGGACGGGTCCTAAACTGCTCAGGGTGCCGGCTAAATGAGCTACTTGATCTTCAAGAAATGCTAGGCGTCTTTGACTCGAACTCCCTCCTCCAGGGCGATTGTTCTGCCCTGCATGTCGAGACACTGATCGGCCTCGAGGTTCTCTGGATCGTTCTCGGGGAGGACCAGCATTTCCAGTTCCAGATTCATCCATGGCTCTCGATCTCTACGGATGTGAGGCTGTGAACAAACCTAGAGAACTTGCTGTCCTACGCTCCTTTACAGGAGCTCCGCTACCATATGAGAACTCACACCTTTTAGAGTTCAACCTCAACTGCAAAGCGAACACAGAGAAAAGAGAACAAATGAAGTACACTTCTCGATTTGTGCTCGACTGCGATTAGTCGACACGCGGGCCGCCGTTCCCAAGCGAAGCAACTCCTTTCTGCGTCGCCCTTGAGCCACGGTTCGTGGCAGCAAGTACCTTGTGGTACACTTCTCGATTTGTGCGCCGTAGCGCACCATGGTCAAAAGCGGTGTGTGCAACCGCGACCGAACTTTCCAAGTGATCGAACGAAACGATATGTGGTTGCTCGAACGATTGCATAGGGTGCCTATATTTCACACCACCACCACCACCACCACCACTACCACCCCCACCCTGAGGTGCCGCACCGGTGTCAGAGGCGGCTGAGCTGGCGGCGCTGTCCCTCCACCTGGAGTCTCGGCCGATCCCCGTGGAGTCTTTGCGTGATCGATCTGTTCCTGGTTCAATCAGGCCATGAGGCATGAACGGAATACTATGGAATCATACCCTCTGGATCCACATACCGAACCTGAGAAGGTGATGGGAGACTATTGATGTAGGCGCCAACACGCCAGGAGGGCCCAAATACCTTCTGAGAAGGTATGTGGATCCATTAGGGACAGGGATATAGGCTAGGGTTCCTTCTCTTTTTGGTGGAAGACGCATGCCTTTGGAACACAAAAAAACTCGTGATGCAGACCCACCGGTTTGCTGCATCAGCAGAGAAGCCATTGATCAGATACCCCTCAGGAAAATTGGCAAGAATCTCTGGGGACCAAAACTTCCCAGAGATTTGAGGCTGCTTCAGGACCCGACAAAAGCTCCAATATCACCGCCATTGTCACCGCGGAAGATTTCTGCTACATTGCCGGTCTGGTTTGTCACTGCAACCACCAAAGGGGAGCCTCAACTTCTATCACGTCCTCGGATGCGAAGATCCCTGTCATCGACATTACCACCTCTCTGCTCGTCAACTTCGGGGGCAGAACAAGAACTCAACGAATCGGGAATCGGTGCAAAAAAAAAAAGGAACTCAACGAATCGGTGCAAGAATCCTTGGAGCAAGGATGATCAAAACCCCTCAAGAGGGTCATTGCAGCAACTGGATGTCCAAGGCCCCCGTCCCACTTCCATGATTGTTAGAGAGTGTCTATCTTGATAAATTCATCAGGACCAAGGTTCACCTTCCTTTACAGTGTGTCCGATTGCAGAGGTGAAGACTCCGTATGAATCTCTTGACCTGAAAAACCAAAAAGAAAAACACTTCGAAGTCCAGCGAATCCTGTCCTTTGCAGTGAAGATGGATGAAAAGGTTCCAGATATTCTATAATCTCTGAAAAACACCCGAACAGACCAGCCACCAAACGGAGGCTCGCGCCGTCACGCCGCAGCTTGCTTGCTGCTGCTTCAGCAAGCTGCTGCTTCAGCTCGACCGAAACAACACGCCGCCCAGCTCCCTGGGGTCCGTCCGAGGCGCTTCTTTAAGTTCACCGGATCTCCCGGCGGTGCTGGCCTAGCGAGGTCGGAGCGGTCAAACCCGGATGGGTTGGCCCCGGTTGGCCCCGGAAGGGGTTCCGGGTTAAGGTTGTCGTGGGAAGCTCCGTGTGTGGCGCAGCAAGAGGCATTCATGCTCCGTGTCGTCAGATCCCAACGTTGTACGACCAAGTAGATGCCTTCACACAGAAATACCTCCTCCATTTGGTGGATCACCCTGCGATCTCTTTGGGCGGTCACTGTAGGAAAGTGTCATGCCCTGAGGAGGAGTGTAGGCCTCAGGACTAGTGTGCTGAGGAGGAGGCAGGACTAGTATAAAGCAAGCACTCAAGGGCAGGGCAGCTGGGGTGGGGTGAAATTCAGAGGATCGAACTCTTCAACCCTTCCAAGTCGTTGTGGGTCATCGGACTTAAGGTCGGCGAAGTTCCCGGATAGAAGGACCTGGTCATCCTCAGTTCGAAGGGATGACTTGACTTGTCAGTGGTTCCCACTCGTCTGACTCAGAGTCTCAATGCCTCAATGTCAGTGTCGTGGATGTAACAGGAATGGGAACACGCTGGGAAAAGCAGATGAAAAAGCGAGGCCCCCAGAACCTGGAAGGAAAGCGCTGGGTTTGAATTGCAGCCTGCCTTACCTTAAACTCTGGAAAACTTGGGTTTGCCTTAAGGAACGGGGTTTAAAAACGTATGCCCTACAAAAAGAGTGGATTCACCTCAAAAGGGAACATAAGAAGCGCCTCCTTTAAGCAAACCAAGTTAAACCCAAAGCGACAACCCAAAATCGGGCGTTTCGTGGCTCAAACATCGGGTGTCACTGTGCCACCCACAGGCAGGAGCCGGTCCCACCTCTTCCACACAGGAAGAGCCATGCTGCTGGTCGCCTCACAGCAGAAGGGCGAACGTCACAACGACACCGTCACAACGACACGTCCGCCTCATGCGGTGTCACCGGCGGTGTCATCCGGTCAGTAAGTGAGAACAGGTCGGGACTCACCTGCGTTTCTAAACACCCAGCAAAACCCACGGAGCTCTTCGTCAGGACATCTGAGACTCTCCATGGATCGATGGGTGATTCCGGGCGAGGGCGAGGGCGCTGGATAGAGGCACTAGATGAAGCGATTCGATGGATAGATATGTCAGGCAATGATCATCCAATCTCTCCAGCCCTTCACGACTGTGCATCGATGTTGAGCGTGATGCATTCCCCGCTTCCTGCCGGGTATGGCTTGCTGCACAACTCCACGGCGGCCGGATGCGCTGCGCACGACTCTCGACACGTCTCCTGCTGGAAGGTCGGTTCCGACCCACCGAAGAAGTGGAACCTTCCTCGGCAGAAGTCCGAAGGGTAGGACATACCATGTAGACTCTTAGATGAATGGAAAACCCCCCCCCCGAAGTCGGAAGGAGGTTTGATCATCCCCATGATCTGGGAGTTCCGTCGACATTCCGTCCGTCTACATGCCTTCCGCGGAACGCCGCGGTGCTCCGATTGCATCCGACAAATTCCTGAGGATTGTTTGAGGGTGCTGCGATTGAATCGTTTATTTGATCAGGCTACTCCCCCAGAAGGACCAACGACCGAAATGGGATGTCGACCGCCTATTTTGTACAGAACGAAGCGTTCGGTGGGCAAGGAAGATGTCGTACCATTGGAGATTCTTCGTTTTCGTAAGCCACGAAACGATCCCTCCAAAAATGCCAAGATGGTGCGCCGTTCACCCATGATGGCTATGCGTTTCACTGCCTGAACCCCGATGCTCTGCAGCAAAAGCCCATACCTGGAAGGGACACCCTGGCTCAAAAGAAAACGTGCATTCCAGCCCAGCCACAAATAGGCTCAAATAGCTTTTCAGCGAATGCAAAGGTGAAATAATATGGTTAACACCTTGATGTTTTTGTTGGTCAGTGGGTAAATCATGGTAAATCCACCAAATGAAGTCTCACACCAAAAGAGGAATCATTACTAGTCACTGGTCATTCGTGCCAGGTGGTCATAGGCGCTGGTGTGCCCCACAAAGCCATGAGGGCCATCAAAACCTACAGGCCCGTCCAGCTGCATGGACGGCCCCCACACCTTGCCCCCATGGACGGTGGGAGGTCTAAGGTCCAACGTCTCGACGTTCCGCTGAAGGACCATACCACACCGAGACACGACCCGAGACACCCAGCTGGTGTGGGAGTGGGAGTGGAGGGCTTTCTCTGGGAGTCACGAGGAGTCCAGATGTGGCGCACTTGGAGAGCAGCTTGATGGAGTGAGCCTTAGGTGACCCGGTGCAACCAAGCGACGAAGTGGACCAGGGTTCCGCGGTAGGGACGAAGTGGGGCGTCTACTTTTTCGACTGAGCACGTGACTGAGCAGAAATCCGAGAGTTGGAGGTTTGGGCCAAGTTCTCATGTCCGGAGCTGGGAGAACATGAAGCTTTGGGCAAAGTCTCGAACTGTCCTGAGATAGATCCGTGCTCAGTTTCACATAACCCTAAGTCCGGGGCTCTTCAACGAAAAGAGCACTCACATTCATAAGTTTGCAATTGAGAACAGCTCAGCACCCTCCATTCCCAAGGCCTCGGAGAAGCGCTCACAACTCTCTTCGAGTTCATAGAATACCAAGTCAAAACAAAAGCATCACGCAGAAAGCCCTGGGCACCCCCATGCTCAGCCCTGCTCAGTCCATGGCATCCATCACCAAAAATATCGTGCGAACCTTCTGGACCACGGCCCAGCCCTTTTCCGGAAAGACCAAACCTGGCAGCCCTGTCGGTGCACTTTTTGTTGGGGCCATTTCATCTACCACCAACGGCAACCAGTGGGAATCATTGGGTTGGAACCAGGTCATTGGGAAGCTTCTTGTTACTTAGCGATGGCCTCCAACCTACTAGCGATGGCCACCTAGTAGCTTCTTGCGACTAATGGCGATGGCCTCCAACCTACTAGCGATAGTAGCTTCTTGTTACTAGTAGCTTCATATGGAGTCACCACTGGGAGATTGTGTTGTTTGCGCACTTTGATGCTCATTCATGGCTGGTCCATCGGCGATAGACACTTCCAGATTCCAAAATGAGCAATCGACATTGTGGGTGAGTTTCACTTCTTTGGTACTGGCTAATATCAAAAGTTGTGTTAAATCCAAAAAAAAAAAACTCGTTTCGTGTGGAAGTCCTAGAACACGCTGGGACTCACAACTGGAGCTCGACTCTCCACCTGGAACCCTTCATGGTTGTTCTATGTACATCTTTGCCATCTGTGTTCTTTGATCATGGACCTCCTGGCGCCTTTCCCATGTCCACCGCGGAAAATCGCTTCGCTGGGCTGGCCCGGCAATCACCGAGGCGGCATTGGCCACCAGCTCCTCCTGGACATCGACACGGTGCCGGTGCAGCACCACTGAAGCACGGCCAGGCGTGCAGGGCAGATGTGGGGTGCGGAAGCAAAGAAGTCCTTCTTTCTTGCAACAAGAGATGAAAGTGGAGTGAACTCCCTCTTGGTCAGAAAAAAAAATAAAAGCTATTCCAAGCCAAGAACACACCGTCCACTTCCGTGTTCGGTCGAAAGGTCGGACAAACGAGAGTAGACAGGAGGAGAATCTGCCAGGTGATGAACTGCAACCTTCACGGCCGGTGGGACAGAAAGGACCCCAAGGCTGGGAATGCGGTCGACCGCGATCCAAAAAAGAACAAAAATAAACATCTGAGTCGAGAGTCAAACGACTCCGGACTCGCGGCTTATAATAGCTTGAAGTCGGGCCGTAAACAGGTGTACCCTTATGTAAACAAGGCCCGAAGGCCCCGAATCAACACTCTCCAAGCTCAGCACCAATGGGACTGGCAGGCCTGTTTGTGTTACAAACTGTTTGGGGTCTACGCTGGTATAATTTCAATTCTTTAAGGATAAACTTGGATGTCTACAGAAAGATTTATGAACAGGAACCTGACGGACTAGTACCGCTTGCAAACACCAAAAGAACTTATAAGACTTATTCCATATGAATCTCGAATCGATTCTTAGAAAGAGCAAGCTTTTAAGCTGTTTCAGCCGACCTCATAATAAACGCCATTGCCATCCAGCAAGGAAATCTGGATCTCCATCCTCTTGAGGATCACTGAGCCAAACAGCAATCTTCGTGTTCCTCCAATGACCAAATAGTGAAAGGCTCCTGATGCTTTCAGAAGATTGATTTTTCAAAGCCCCAGGTAAGATTTGTTACTTGGTCCCGGGAACAAAACACCCTGAAATCCTCATCACACCCTCCACCAACGGCAATCCACCGTCCCGCACCAATGGGGCCAGGCCCGAGGCTGCCCACCCAGCGCTGCACATCCACCGAAACATGAACCCCACGACCCCCAGCTCGCACTGGCAGCTCGGCGTGTCTTCCGGCGCGCCTCTGGCATGCCACTCCGGCCGAACTTCACCCCCACACAGGGGCCATAGGAGAGCCTGAAGAGCGTACCATTCATGGCCTCGCTGCACGTTGCGCATCGCGAGAGCGCGATGAATCGGTAGCACACCCAGCCAGGGGATGTGGTGCCTCTGGCAACGGGGTCTGTTGCCTCTGGTGTGGTTGCCACTATCTGTGACTCGCAAGCGCTCAACCAGGTGCTGGATTTGTTTAATCCATCAACAGGGCTCACTGGATGTTGCCTTCCATGCACCACAAACACATAGAAGCTCATAGAAGATCATAGAAGCAAAGAACCTATGCGTGACGTCAACACTTGTTGCCAAGCAAGGGCTGTCATGAATGCAATCAATGACAGTCCTGGTCATTCAGACCCAGACCCATAGGGGTTCAGATCCACCGGAGTGGCAACACCTGATGAAGTGATGCTCCGGAATCCGGTGTTTTGTTCGCATATGCCGTGGAAACATCTGTCGATGTGATGTTGTTTCACCTGTCGATGTCATATCGCCACCATCGCCACCTCTGACCGACTGACACGGTTTTATGTGTTTCCCCGGTCCTTGGCATTTCTTTCATCAAGCACGTGGAACAAGCGTTTGCTTTTCTCAGTGGGTCTGTCTATCCATGTTGCCAGGCGGCCAGCCGGACAAAACCAAAGGCGGAAAGAAGAAAAACGCCACTGCCCTGGACGATACGGACCGGCTCGACCTGACTGACATGTGATAAACGCGCCGAACGGCCGAACCCGTCCGGAACCCGTTTCGCTGCGCTGAGCCTTACGGATCTCGACCGTGGGGTCCGGCAGACCTTCCTTCCTCAAGGCCAACCACACGCGGGTGGGTGGAGGTGGCGAAGAGGAAAGGATCCAAAACACTGAAATGTGGTGTAAGGAATGTACAAGTTCCAATCTCATTTTTAAAAATATGATGTCTTGATGCCTGGATGGCCCCCAAAATGAACCCGGTCATGCTCTCCTCCTCGAAAAGACGTCGACGTCTGGCTGCCAAGGTACAAAGGCACCGGTACCGGAAACTTCAGCGCCTTCTTGAAGAAGACACCTAGGGCCAGGTCATAACACCTCACCCCTTAAGTGCCGGGGCTAGGGTGGGGGGCGGCAACTGAAAGGAATCTCAAACTTACCAACCCGCAACCAGTTGGAATAGTTTAACATTCCGCAAAAAACTGACTCGAGTCCACTGATGGAAAAGCAGATCTGGCTTTGTTCCCGGGAATTGAGGGTTCAAGTCACCTGCCTTCATCACGGGCCTTTTGCCAAGGTCTTCTATAATGTATTTGCTAGAGAAAGGACTGGCTAATGTCTAAACAGACTCAGACCTCAATGGGCCGTACTTTGGCCAATGTCTATGTCCCAACACAAACATCCACAAACACCGCGAAATCCAACCCAATCATCTGGTCTCGACCATGTCTTCCAAACCCAAACATGGAACCGGTGTCTTACAAACAAAAACCGGCTTTTGTCGCGCGTGGTCGGATCTGGTGGTGTCAGATCTGGCGATCGGACATGGATCTGCGTTTCGATCACGGAGGGATGCCGTCTCCATGGATTTCATGCCAAACGACCTGAAGCGGGGCCTCAAATCTGCCAGTCACGACCCAGTCCGGTGCGGGATCCAACGAAGTGTTGCACTGCCCGGAAGATGCAACTGGTCATCCAAACCCCTGAGACCCCGAAGGGAGATAGTCAATAAGCTTGTGGGACGGCTTCCAACACCCCAAGCTCCACAGCTGAGAATTCGCCGCACGTGACCTGATTCCTAGGCCGTACCTGCCAGGGCACTTCCCAAGTATTCTCTCATCCCGGCAAAGACCTGGCAGTGAGAGAAGAACTGCAGCTGAAGACTACTACCACATCAACGGCTACGCTATCAACGGCTACGCTATTTTAGATGGTCATTCTTTTGGAACTGGACTCCTGACTGCGGTGTTTTTGGCACTGGACTCCTGGGCGTGGGACCCAACCTGAGGACATGCGGAAATGCCACTGCCAGTGTTGCAGACAGGTTTGGTCTTTCGGAGCTCCGAATCGAGTGTGTTCTATTCACAGATCTGGTCGGATTCGGATAGATCGGGACAATTCCGACAAAAGCCTCGATCGAAACGAGTGAGTTCAAGCCAACAAATAAAGAACAAGTGTGTTTTATGCTTTGTCTCTTTTTGTGTGTGTGTGTCCAACCCTGGACAAAGGGTTTTCCACCACCACTCTTTCTATCCTACATGAGCAGGGGAGTGGAGCAGGCCTGCAGAGCTCCACTTAACAAAGCTCTCTGCAGTGCCCTGAGGATATCGGCCAGGACGCTGGCCGACGTACCTGCTTTTTTACAAGCTGTGACTCCACTTTTCCTTTTTTGGTTCATGGTCTTTCATGTCCCCACCAGCTGATTTGAGCCGTCAGTTCACCACCGCCGAGATGCAGCCGAGTCAAGCGAAACAATCAATGTTCAAACACTTCCAAGTTGTCGGACTGTTCGCCATGCTGTTCTATCGCCTTCCTTCCCACCGAGACAATTGCGTTAACTGAAAACCCAAGTTCGAAGTGTGTCCTGCTCAGCCGTCCCACTCGGGTGCTGAGTGTGATCCCCGTCACAGGGGCGCCGATCTTGCATGGGAAAGCAACCACCCCAACGCACCACCGCTCACTGGACTCTCACAGGAAGGCACCGACACCCTCACAGAATCAACTGCCACACTGGCCGCCGGGCCAAAAAACGGTTTCTTGAAGAATACATCGGATCTCAACTTTCAGTTCAGATTTCGGAGTCATGTCAACTCGCTAGCCTGAGCATACTTGACGGCTAAGTATTCACATGCCTGCGCTGCTAAGTATTCACAGGCCGGATGAATTCATCATGCACACCCCCCCCCCCCAGGCCTCCGTTGCTATCCCACCCGCTACTCGGGAAACAGAAGGAAATCGCACTCAACACACTTGTGTGTTGGTGCCTTTCCTTCTGTTTCTCCTAGCTATTGCTAGCTACCCGGGCGGTTTAAGACGAATGTCCCGCTCGCCTTCTACTTTCGTTTAACTAAGTGGGCCTCGTAACTACCCTACTCTTCTTTCTTGCCCTCTTAGTCTGCTCTTGTTTCGTTGCTTTTTCTGTCTTTCTAAGGCTTTTTAGGTGTCTACTAGTTCTTCGTTGCGCCAACAATTTGGCGCTTTTTGTACAAATGTTCCTCTGGGAGTTAGGACGCTACTGGAGGCCCCTGGCCTTACTACTACTTTGACCGCGCCGAAAACGGCTCTGTGTGTGTGTGTCCACCCCTGGGCAAAAAGGTTTTCGTCCACTGGTTCAACGGTAGGGGGTGCCTTGAAAAAGCGCCGAACGCGGCGACCTGTGTGTGTCCAACCCTGGACAAAGGGTTTTCCACCACCACTCTTTCTATCCTACATGAGCAGGGGAGTGGAGCAGGCCTGCAGAGCTCCACTTAACAAAGCTCTCTGCAGTGCCCTGAGGATATCGGCCAGGACGCTGGCCGACGTACCTGCTTTTTTACAAGCTGTGACTCCACTTTTCCTTTTTTGGTTCATGGTCTTTCATGTCCCCACCAGCTGATTTGAGCCGTCAGTTCACCACCGCCGAGATGCAGCCGAGTCAAGCGAAACAATCAATGTTCAAACACTTCCAAGTTGTCGGACTGTTCGCCATGCTGTTCTATCGCCTTCCTTCCCACCGAGACAATTGCGTTAACTGAAAACCCAAGTTCGAAGTGTGTGGGAAACGAGTGAGTTCTCATTATCCTGAATGACTTGATCAAATACTGCTGCGAAGCTTCACGGCACCCCTGCCATGTGGCATATGAAATGATTTGGAACAGCTTCCCCATTCATGCTCCCATTCACCATCTTCTGGAGCCCCTTCCATCAATGCAAGCAAGGCAGGGGTGGATCCATCAATGATCCACCCAGCACTGTCTTGGAATCGTTCATGACCGGTCGTCAACCGTGAGTCAACCAATCCACAAACCGTCCGTCCACGTGTCGCGACGGCAGCACCGTCGTTTGGGGGCAGCCCACCACCAACTCGGACGATCTGGGGCCCAAAAAAAACATATGCGTTTCTGTTTATATATGAAACTAATGTTGTTTTATATAAATAAAATATGCTATTTTTTCCCCAGATCGATCGAACAAATGAAGAAATCCAAGTTTGACGATGTTGTCACCCAGCGGAAGAAGTTCCATGGTCTTGAACAAGCATGTCAGTGACCAAACAAAAAGATGCAAATGTTGGAGAAAACTGCGTCCTAAGGCAAAACTTGTCTTCCAGATACATTCCGTTTCCGGTTCCATCTTCAGGAGAAGATAGATACTACAACCAATTTCTGACAGGTCCCCACCTGCAACTTTCAAGTCTACAATCTACAAAACGCTACCAATGACCTTTGGGACAGCTTTGTGGGCACTGACCTTTTGGAGCATCCAGGTGGACGATGTGCTCTTCTTGTTCAGATACAGTTCTTTCTGCATCCCCGAACTTCCTGGGAATAGCTGGAACAAAACCAAGCGGGCAGAGGAAGGGGAGGCCCTGGGGCCCTTCGCAAGCCGGGCGATTCCGCTGGGTGCCAGACCCGCTTGTCGCAGATGAAGAGGTCAAAGGCATTGGCCAGTGCCTTCTTGTCGCTGATGTGCTTGTATTTCCTGGCGATCTCTTCAGCTTCGATCCTGGAATGTGTTCAACAAAATGTGAAAATAGTGAGGACAGACCCGTTTATATATCACAGTGTATCCGAATCCATCCCAATCAACTTCTTCAGTCCAGTGCCTGAGAATTGGTCCCTTCCAATCCAGCACAAGTGGTCCGATGGTCCATCGCACGGCCACGTCGTCCCACCAGGTGTCACCAGGTCCCACCAGCCCGTCAGCCCGTCCTGTTCAACTTCTCAACCCCAATGACCTGGCAGAAAGGCGTTGAACATCGAAAAGCGAAGAAGATGCCCTTGCCCAGTGGTCCGGTCCAAAAAGTTACAGTGACCAATCTGCTTCATGTTCTGCTGCTACCAGTGCCATGTCCTCCAAAAACAGCTTGGTCTTGGGGCAGCCCCAGGCTCCCAGTCGACAGCTGGACACCTCGTGTCCGATCCGCCTAGTCCCACTGCCAGCTGACCAGAGCTGGGATCGGCGGACGTAGAGGCGACCGCACTTACTCAGCGCCAAATAAAGAGGAAGAAAAACAAGATGACGATGTCAGATCTGCTGGTTTCTGTTTCAGAAGAAAGTATGGAGATCGATCAGATGATAGGGGAGATCGTGTCAGAATAGGGGAGACGGTCCAGAGACCCCTTGCAAAGATCAACACGAACTACACTATACCGTAGACTATACCCATTGCTATTTGGAGGTCTCCCTATTCAAATTGTACAGTAAGATACACAGCCATGCGATGCCATGGGTCAACCGCATCTTCGACCAAACACCCTCGAGACCCGTCTCGGCGACCTTCGTCAGGCCAGGGATCGGGTGCTTCTGCATCAAGAGCTCCTGAAAGCAATTCGGACTGCATCCGCTCTTTTATGAAACATGTTTTTGTTGTGGAACTCATGATACCCTCAGCTCCTTTGTTCATTTGAAGCCGGCAACCCGGCAACAATTGCCACCAAATCTTTGGGAAAAGCATTGGCTGTATGGTGGCGCAATGTCAGGCTCCTCGCCTTTTGCCATGCGTCTCCTTTCCCTGAAGGCTGTCACAGGGACACATATCATGTTCTAGCCTTGGGATTGCAGAAGCTTGGTGAGTGGATACACAAATCCATTCACTTTGCTCCATGTTTGATGGCCCATTCCCTTACGACCAAAACCAGGTGCCATCACCCCTTCCAATCCCGCATTCGATCCGGAATCAGACAGTTAAACACCCGGTTGCAGGTCTGTGGTACAAGGGAAAAGGTCCGTGGTACAGCCCCCGTCCGGTCCCAGTGGCTGTGGGGTAGTCTCCGGTTGCAGTTCGTTCTTTTACTCGAGCCACCAGCGCGGCAACACAAAATGCTTTGCCGCGCAACAAGCCGAAAGCCGCCCGAAACGGGAAGAGATCGGTGAAACTGGAACGGCCCAGCCTGTTTGAAGGGCCCAGGCGTTGCCACACGATCAAGTCCGACTTTCGATCTGAAATTAGGATCTTTAAACACATGTCATGAAGACCAACCTCCTAAACATGAATAATTGCCTCCATTATAGGTCAGTCTACTGCACATATTGCAGAATAGTAGATCGGAGGTCATGATTGAGGTAGGCACCTTGTACGCAACCTGGACGAGTCACAAACTCTTTCTATGGTCATCCCAGAACGCAGTGTCAAGAAAGAACAAAGTGTGGGCTGAGCAATGTAATTGAGATCGTTGCGGAAAAAAAGACGTGATTACTAATTACATAAAGATTGTCAACATTTGGAAGAATAGTCACCATGCTCTTGTTGCTTTAAAGCGACATCAGGTCTTTCCAGTGTAAGGCCCCTTGAGTGCATCGCTGTGACGCAAGCCAACCCCCCTCATCCGGCAAAAGACCGACTGGGCTACCTATACCTACAAATGCCGGTCAACCAGTCAGGTAGTTCGATGGATCCAAACATTCTCAAAAGAACGAACAGGCATTTGGATAAGATTCCTCGATGGATCCACAAAGGCGGAACCACAAGTTCAATCAAATTCACTGATTGTTCGGTCCCTCATCTATCCTCTACACCTGGTGAGTGATTAGAGTATCTCCTCTGTCGACTCACCGCCTGGGCCCGACCTGAGCCGCGCAACTCCGACCGAAGCTGCGGCCGGTCAATGGGCTCTTTTTCTGTCTCAGCACGGTGCCTGGCAAGGCAGTGGACTATGGAAAAAGTTGAAGAGGAGTTTGAAGACATGAAAAGGTTGGGGAAGTCTCAAACTCGCAAAAGTTTCAACATGAAAAAGGTTGGAAGACTGGGTGAGTTCTTGTCACCTCGGCAGACGAAGGACCCCGGACGTCAGTTCTGGGGACCTCCAAAAGCCTTGTGACGTCAAGGACCCGATTCGGGTCACAACGGTCAGAGTGGGGATGGGATAGCTCCAATGACATATAAACATAATTATATAGTGGGCCATCAGAGGTTCGATGGCACAAGTTACCCCAAGTTTGGTGGTTTATATGGAGGCCCATGGAGATAGGACATCTTTTGGGGTGCCAGTGCCATCTGCTCTGATGGCCCACTGTAATGAATTGGCACAAGGGTCGACGCTGGTCAACGCTGGTCGGCATACATCAGAGCTCTTCCTATATATGTTGTTCGACACTGAAAGATGGTAAGTACTCAACGAACCTACGCACCAAAAAAACACTTGGCAGTTCCAGAAGATGCTCAGTTTAAAAATAAATATATATATATATGTATAGAGAGAGAGAGAAAAACAAAAAATCCATGGACAATCCTGGCCTCCGTCTTGAGAAAATCGATGAAAATCGGTTGGCTTTGAAGGAAAAATCACCGGATCAGGACGTTGAGGACCCACGGTCGACGTGGCCACACCCGGCATTTGGGTTCGGTTTTTCGCCAGAGACAGTGATCACGGATCTAAGAGGATTGAAATCCCTTAGGGTTCAATGATTGCGGCATAATGCGGCAGATGAATATCGCCCTCTGATTCTGAAAAAAATAAGCTTTCTGGCCGGCTTCTTCCAAGTGATCTTTTTGGAGTGTACTAACTTGGGGGACCTTAAGTGACCTTTTACAAGGCTTCAGTCTTTTGTTCAGCTGCTTTTGCTGAGTAGTAGCAAGAAGCTACTACTTAGTAGCAAAAGGGCATTCCTACTAGTAGCAAGAAGCATTCTTGCTACTATATAGTAGCTTCTGCACAGGTTCCTAGTAGCGATGTACCTTGCATGCACTTGTAGCTTCTTGTAGTGCCTGGTGCTAACATCAATCCTCCGTGAACCGTGGCGCCGCCGGCGCCTCGTCAGTTCTTATCCAAATAGGCCTCGTCAGCTGGGCGATTTGGCGTGGTTTGAAACGTTTCACCAACCCTGGAGGCCCATGTCCTGGATGTCCCTGTGACCCTGTGAGGACAGGACGGGCAACCCTTTGCGCTTGTTCGTTTTTCCCCCGTGGCACGATGGCAAATCTACCGCCTGTCTCACACACCATGTCATCGATGTGCAATCAAGCTCCGTGTCAACCCATGTTCACCACGACGTCCCGCCAGAGTCTGCTGCAGCTTCAGCCAGGGATGCGTTGTTCGAATTTGTTCATATTTCGGGAGCAGAAATCGGGCATAGCATCATGGAGCATCAACATGACGAATGCTTTCCCCCGCGCCGCTCCCGGCCAGGCCCGCGCCGCTCGGCCCCCGTGCACACACGAACCAGGGGCCATCCAGGGCCTTGTAGTCCTGAAGCGCGAGACGAAGGGGTAGCTGGGTAGCTGGGGGAAGCACCGACCTCCCAAAAAAGACCGTCACGTCACGTCCTCAGAAACAGGTCTGGATGGAACGAAACCCAGTCCCAGCCACTTCCGATGTTTTCAGGATCGCTGGCGCGAGAACTTGGAAGAACCAGACCTGTTTCGACTGGGTGACTCGGGGCATGGCTTGGCAAGGGGCACTGCCACCTGTGATCGGGTGTTGACCCACACCCGGGCTCAAGGTCTTCCAAACGGATGCCCCGCCCGGTTGGGGATGTCAAGCAACCCATGATGATGGGTGAAAAGAGTTGAGGTCTTGATTCACATTCACGACCTGTGACTAGCCGAGTGTTTTTGGCTACCAGAAGATATTCACGACCAGAGGCGCAAAACCCAATGGGCTTCTGGGACTGTTGCCCAGGTGCAGAAGCATTTGGCAGCTGCAAACAGGCTTCTGCAGGTGCAAAGAGGCAGCCGAGACGCGCTTCTACGCCCGTGGCGCTTCCAACAGCCTTTGACCACCACTGCACCCTACCCCGGTCTCTGTGTGCAGGGCCGTCTCCCATCGACCTCGCCCGTTGGAAACGGGGTCGACAGCGCGCGTGCCGCTCGGTTCGGGCCTTGAAGCACATCTTGTCGAAGGAATGTGGCCTGGCAGCCCCAAACATTGGGGGCGCTCCCACTCACGCCACAGCCTAGCAACATCCCCAAGGCCTGGCATGCTGCTATAGCAACATCCCCAAGAAATCGCAGCTGTGTTCATGACTGTCTGTGTGTCACCGGGTCGTCGACTCCCACGCCCGGTCGGTGGGTCCGACGCCGGATCCGGAGTCTGAGAATTCACCCGTAGACCAGCCCGGGGGGTCCATGTGGTCCGCTGCACATCCAATCCGGGATCGGCCATAGCAAGGGGTGTGCGGACGCCTGGAAGCCGAATCGTCGTAGACATCCAGATCTCTTGGCCATGGAGCAGAGGTGGAGGTCGCTCGAGATTTGATGGCGCCCGCACAGCTACCATAAAGAATGTTTTTTTCAAGAAGAGGTGAGGGATGGGGATGAGGATGCTTCCAGGGTGGGGAGTACAATGCCAGAACTATGTACTGGCATTGCGTCAGCTGCTCCTCCGGCACACGCCGTGGGCCACTGCTAATGGACCAAAACACCAATTGTTAGGTGATGTCATGGCCCACAGCCATGTTCCAGAAAACCGCATCGGTTGAACGGCCCAAAGAGATCTTTTGCACAACTCCTGTCCAAGTTTTCTTCAGCCTCTTCAAGTGATAACTTGTCATGCTTGATGTTGGAAAGTGTGCAAATTGGGTGGTCAAAAAAGAGAAACTCCGAGTTCATCCACTCCAAGCTTCTGCTTGCCCCGGGCGCCACTCGGTCCACCAACGGCCGGCCCCGCTTGTCGCGTGGGGCTCCGAGCTTGCACTCGGGCGGTAGCTCCGGCTTCACCGTCAGGGTGGCCTTCAGACCCACGTCGTCCGCGCCACGTGGGCTGAAGCGGAAAACCATCCGCCGGGCTGGACCGTTGGGAGGAAAGGATCCGAAGAAAGGCTAGCCCGTTTGGTCTGGAAAGAGTGCTAGAAAACAGCCTGTTTGGTTTTCAGACATGACACGCCGTCTTTACATGGTCTTTGGAAACATATTGGAAAAGGCTAGTTTACAGATGGTGCGTTTATCTTTTGACCCTGATATCCCCTGTGACAAAATGGTTATCTCTTTGCATATATGCGTGGTGAACGTACCAAGAGCTTTGAGTATGGAGTACTCCAAGTCTCTTTGACAAACTCCTCTACCAATGGCCTTGATAGTCGATGTGCACTTTTGGGACTATAGATCCTAGATCATCCCCTGATCCGAAGAAAACTACAGTACCCTCCCCCACCTCGTTCTTGAAGAGATGCAGTGGTCACTGAGGCTCGCACGTCACTGCCAGGTGCTGCTTTGTCCCCCAAATGCTTCCTCACGTCACCGACATCGCCCCAGGTCAACTTCTTGAGACATCAAGACCACATGAGCTGGTCTCAAATGAACCATATCAGTAATATCAATATCAGCCAACAGCATGACCTGTTGCTTGCTCCCAGAATCTCTCAAGAACTTTGATGCTTCACAGGCTTCACACACCGGATGCCTCCACTCCGCTTGGGGGTTGCGTACCAAGTCCCCAAAGACCCGGGACCCCACCTCCACGAGACTGGACGGCCAAACCCGACCTGTTCCCCCAGCCGGACCGCCTGAGGAACTGCTTCTCGGAGGCCGCCGCAGAGAAGCCGGGAGGCGCCTGGAAACGGCCGGAACTTTCTAGCCTGGAACGGCCGTTCGGGTTTCCCCCCCCACCCTGCCGGATCGGTTGGGATGGCGGCTGAGGGTGTTTGGGCGAGGAGCTCCTTCGGTTGGTCGAAGCAAGGCAGGAGCTCCTTCGAGGTGGTGTCTCGGTCGTGCGGCGCACGACCCCTTCACATGTTGGTTCAAGGTACACTCCAAGAGACTTCCGACTTCCTCGTGTTTTTCCACCAGCTTCACAGCATCTTTCGGAGACTTGTCCGGCAGTCTGCCCATAGAACACTGTTGATGGAACAAAGTCGCAGATGCGACAGTTTCAAGCCCCTGAACGCCTGAATTGACTGAAGTATGCCATCCCTCCTATCACCAACTGCTGCACAAACGCTTCCACGTGAACTTCCCAATGATTTCTGAGGACCCAAAACGGAAACCTAGAGTCCGAGGCGAAAAAACGAAAAAGAAACCTAACGGATACAAATTCCAGAAGAATGGCATCCAAAACGCCACAGATGTTGGCGAACAACGAGCGCACACCGACTCCTCCATCGTCAACCAAAAACGCGCTGAAGAACACCGACTCCTCCATTCGAGTCGATGTCTTTTTCGTCGACCCATCGGCCGAGCACCCCGTCGGTTTGGTGCACCTTGGCCCCAAGGCTACGGCTGTGCGCCTCGCGTGTCGACACCCGGCACCGACGAGGACTCCGAGGGGTTTGACTTCAAAGAGGCGGTGCGCCCGCCGGTTCGCCTATGCAAAGCGGAGGTCGCCCGCCAGCATCGAATTCCGAGGTGAATTCCGACCAAGTTAGCTTTTCAGACTGCAACTCCCTCGGGGCCGGACCGAGGGCCGAAGAAAGCCCATGTGCCGGACCCAGCAACCTGGTTCACCTAACCATTATCTGCTTTCGCAGACCAAAAAACCGGAAGTGGGTGAGAGCTACGGCTAGAACGTACGACGTAGGAAATCCCTTGTGCTGGGTGCTTGTTATCCCCACGTACAGTGACCATCCATTTCGGACTACCATGGTAGCTCCGGAATCCACCCAGAAAACCGGGCCCCGGTGGTCTGGGCCGTATGCTCAAGGTCGCCGCGGTTTGGAATGAGTCATTGGCATCCGGTGGACGATCTTCTTGGTGCCAAACCATGACTGAAAAAAAACATCTCAAGAAAATGCAGCACCTTATCATGCGTGCTCAAACCCTGCGGCGAAACCCGTTTTCTTGCTTTTCTAGTTTTCACGCTCAAAGACAAGACAAGCAAGAAGACGTAAGAAAACTGGAAAAAACTTCCACACGGCAAAACGCGAGAACGGTTTTCTCGGTTTTCTAGTTTTCTCGGTTTTCTGGTTTTCTTGGTTTTCTCGGTTTTGCCGTCGCATCGCGCGGGCCACGACGCAGGTTTTGTGTTCTTAGACTCAAACCGGACCACTACTATGTCACCCTGTCAAGTACTGTTGTTGAGGACTTTTCGTCAGAGCACTCACCTCAATCAGGACAATTGACAGCCTGAAAAGTAGCTCTTCGGTGGCGTTCTCCGTCAAAACCGCGGTCCTTTTCTGGGAGTCTCTCGGTAATAACATGGAGATGGATTCAATCCTGTTTGGTTGCTTTGGTTAAGTGTGACAAACCTGGAGTCGATTTGAAGTCAAGCTTCTCCGTTTTCACAAAATATGAATTCTCAGTGCAATTAGTCCAGGGTGCCGTGGCCTCACAAGAAACCCTGCCGCGCTCGCATCCAGAGCCATCCCATGCCAACCCCCAAATCCCGCTGGCTCCTCTTCAATCTGCCAGCCCTCCATCCCTGGCAGATGCCAAAGCACCGCTTCTTGGAAGGTTCTGGTCGATGTCTCATATTTCTCCCAAGACAGTGTGAAATTCCCTCAGCGAACTGAGCGGCAAGTCTCAAACTCTCAAACTCTTCGGGTTTAGATGAAAAAAGAGAAGCCCAAAGCCATGAAAAGCAGCTGAGCACCCCATGAACAACAGCACGACTGGGCCCTGTCTCCTTCAAAGCTCTTCCAACCTCTTCGACCCACGGAACTGTGCCCCCACTCCTTCGTACCCCCCTCCGGTCACAGTGGCTTGGCCTCCGTCCAGCGCGGGCACCGGGGCACCCGGGATCGCTGTGAGCCAGCGGCCGGCGTGGGGGGGTTCGTCATCTGCGCGGGGGTGGAGGTGAGACGCCCTGCGCTGCGCTCTGAAGCCGCGACCGCGCTCTGAGCAGCGTCCAGGTTTGGCCGAGCCCCGTCGCCTCGGTCCCGTCTGGCGTCGTTATCGTCCTCCTGGGTGGTCCCTCATCGGTTTCGCGTCGAGTGGCCGATTGCGTATCAGGCAGCAGTTCTCCACCTGTTGTCTAGAGTCTATGAGGATTCTCGCTGTGCTGGCAGGTTGTCTCTGCGGCCAGGTGGGTGGCAGGTCTCTGGGCCCTTTGCGTGATGTTCATGAAAACCAAGGAATCAGGGCTTCTGCCATCTTCCTCTTGTACGGATTGACAAATAATTATGACAAGCTACAAGATTAGTATGCAGTATGCGCCTTAGTGGTGATGGACAATGCAACGGACTATGACAGTTGGGGTTCACTGGGACAAAACCTATCTGCACAACTTGCCAACGTAAATTCCAAGTTCATCAGCTCCTTGTATTTCTTCTGGGGCGTCTTCGACAAAAAGCACACCTCGGACTTGTCCGTGTACCTGGCGTGTGGGTCTCGAACGGAAGGTGCTTCAGCGGTCGGCAGAGGTATTCCAAGAAGCCCAACCATCTCGGGAAGGCGACACCAGAGGCAACACCTTCTTTTTTTCTTTCGAAAACGCAAAAGGAACGATGGAGCCGACGGAGAATTCAAGTAAAGTCCCAGAATGGTGTTCTTGTTTTTCTTCGGGAAATTCCACCGGAAACTCCGTTTTGGGGGTGAAAACCATTGGTGTCCTGTGGATTCTTCCCTGCGGCCAATTCGGGGGATTGGTTCTAGAGACTCGATGGGGTGACGGCTGGTCAAGGCGGCTGGTCGTCGCGCAGGTGTTCCGTGCGGGTTCCGTTTGGCTCGTAGAAATCGTAGTGTGAACCCCCCAAGAGAAATTGATGGGGTCAGTGTAGACCCCAAATAGGCCAGAAACATATGCTGTGAAGAATCCACGCCTTGAATCACCTCATCCTCTCTTCATTTTGGGAATCCGGATGTGTGCGCAGAATATGGAACGCTTCACTTGTGCCAATCGGGGTGCGTGCTCATCTCATCAATCGCCTGAAAGGGAAAAAACGAAACGAAAGAATAGGAACAAGAAGGCTACTAGGGGCTCCTGGCCTTACTACTACGAGCAAGAACGCTACGAACGCGGCTCCTGGCCTCGCTACGAACGGAGCGATCGGACGCAAAAGAAGAAGCAACCCGAACGCATGCCCAAGCACCCACCAAGGTCCACTGCCCGCCCTGGGCGCCCCTCACATGGGATGAGGCCTCAAAGATGGAGGGAGCACAAGACGAGTCCATCCGGCGTGAAGGCGGCGAACTCTGGCACTTGCTGGGAATCACCGGAAATCCCTCCGTAGGTCGTGGGATCTCATCGAAAAGGTGGAATAGAATATAAACATATACAGTATATCCTGCGGCCAGTGGCTTTCTTACTCCAGTGATGCACTGATCCAAACTCCACCTCCTTTTCGCTCCCCTTTCTTCAGGCCCCTTTCGCCATACTCTACGTCCACCTCTTTTTCATCATTCTCAAGTACTCCGATAGAAAGACAGAACAATCCAAAACACACGTTTAAAAAAGCTCGAATAGGGAGACCTCCCAGGCGTGGCAAGGACCCCCTTTTCAGGTTCGGAACATAGACCGGGCCACCCAGCCGGGTGTCTCCTGGATATCTTCACACCCATATGCGTTCGGTTGCGGCGGCCTTCGGTTGCGGCGTATCTCCCCCCAGACCTTCGTCCCGGTTGGCCAAGTTCGTTGGGTTCTTCTCCGTCCGAGTTCTTTGGTGTGGGACCGAGCCCACGTGCGTCCGATCGCTCCGTTCGTAGCGGCCAGGAGCCCCGTGCGTAGCGTCCGATCCTACAGTAGTTCGTTTGGAAAATGGCCAAAAGTCCAGCACAAGATTGACCTCAGACAAGCATTTGGGTGTGTTTTAGAATAAGGATACCCTCCAAGCGATGGGTGTTAAAACAGTTTTGCTTATTTGTCCTTTGTCAGGAGGCCTGGGGTGCGGCGCGATGCAACAGATTTTTGGAGGTGTCTGCAAGGCCAGGTTCCATCAAATGTTTCATGCTTTCAAGGGGAATTTAAAGTTGGCTGAATAAGAAGGAGCTCTCCGACAACCAATTGATAGAAGTGTTGGGATGGAAGATTCCCAGGATAAAAAACTGTCTTGAACAATCACCAGCAGCTGCCTCCGCACGTGCATCTTCTAGTCATGCAGGGCGAGTCATGCAGGCCAGATCTTCGACAATCCAGAAACTCAGGAATGGTCACTCTTGTCAGTGAGTTGCAGCCAGCAAAGGCCCTCTTTCCAATCGTAGTCACAGAGCCCGGAATCACCAGGCTTGTCAGTGAGCTGCAGCCAGCAAAAGCACTCTCCCTAATCACGGTCACAGAGTTTGGCATTGTCAGGCTTGTGAGCGAGCTGCAACCAGCAAAAGCACCGTTTCCAATCTCAGTGACTGAGCTAGGAATCACCAGGCTTGTCATTGAGCTGCAGCCATCAAATGCACCCGCTCCAATCTCAGTCACAGAGTCTGGAATTGTCAAGCTTGCCAGTGAGCTGCAGCCAGCAAAAGCCTCACGTGCAATCTCAGTCACAGAGTCTGGAATTGTCACGCTTGTCAGCGAGCTGCAGTCAGCAAATGCAAAGGCTTTAATCACAGTCACAAAACCTGGAATTGTCAGATTTCTTAGTGAGCTGCAGCCAGCAAATGCACTGTCTTCAATCTCAGTCACTGAGTCAGCAATCACTAGGCTTGTGAGTGAGCTGCAGCCAGCAAAGGCCCTTTCTTCAATGAAAGTCACACGATCCGGAATTGTCAGGGTTGTCAAAGAGCTGCAGCCAGCAAAAGCCTCACATGCAATCTCAGTCACAGAGTCTGGAATTGTCAGATTTGTAAGCAAGCTGCAGCCCTTGAAGGCTCCCCACCCGATACGAGTCACTGAGTCAGGAATCACCAGGCTTGTGATTGAGCTGCAGTGAGCAAATGTCGAGCCTTCAATCTCAGTCACAGAGTTTGGAATTGTCAGATTTGTAAGCAAGCTACAGCCAAGAAAGGCTTCCCACCCGATACGAGTCACTGAGTCAGGAATCACCAGGCTCCTGAGTGAACTGCAGCCAGCGAAGGCCCTTTCTGCAATGAAAGTCAGATGATACGGAATTGTCAAGGTTGACAAAGAGGTGCAGCCAGCAAAAGCCTCACGTGCAATCTCAATCACAGAGTCTGGAATTGTCAGACTTGGCAGTAAGCTGCAGCCAGCAAAGGCTTCCCAGTCGATACGAGTCACTGAGTCAGGAATCGCCAGGCTTGTAATTGAGCTGCAGCCAGAAAAGGCCTTTTCTTCAATGAAAGTCACACGATCCGGAATTCTGACATTGGTCAGTGAGCCGCAGCAAGCAAAAGCACTCCGACCGATCACAGTCACAGTCTCTGGAAGTGTCAGATTTGTCAGAGAGATGCAGTCGGCAAATGCAAAGCCTTGAATCTCACTTACAAAGGCAGGAATTGTCAGGCTTCTCAGCGAGCTGCAGCTAGCAAATGTGCCGGTTTCAATCTGAGTCACTGAGTCAGGAATCACTAGGCTTGTGAGTGAACTGCAACCATCAAATGCACCTGATCCAATCTCAGTCACAGAGTCTGGAATTGTCAAGCTTGTCAGTGAGCTGCAGTCAGCAAAAGCCTCACTTGCAATCTCAGTCACAGAGCTAGGAATTCTCAGGCTTGTCAACGCGTCGCAGCCACGAAAGGCCCTCTGTCCAATCCGGGTGACAGAGTTTGAAATATTTACTTTAGCAACAAGTCTGCAGTCAGTGAAGGCGGTCCGAGGGATGTCCGTCACGCCATCTGGGATGTTGACCACGAACAACGCTTCTTCGTCCGAGGAGCCGCGGAGCTGCCTGCGCAGCGAGCGGCCCACTTCGTTTTGGTGCGAGCACTCCACTGAGCGGACCTTGGATTTACATGGACTGAAGTTCATCTGGGAATTGAAAGTGTGCTCCGAAAACAATTATGAAGGCAATTTGGTATGTCCATGTATGTGACAAAAGAAAAAGGGAAAAGGGCTATGGGTGTAGGAAAAGTGGACCGAAGCCCATTGGTTCGCGACAAACACAGACCGACTCGGTGAAAGAAACACCAGACGAGGATGCAACTTGTCAGAAGTCAAATAATTGAAAAAGAACCAGCTTGCTTCAAATGGAAACAAACAAGCAAACAAACAAAAACCTAACCCGACCCCAAATGCCAAAGCAAACCCGACCCCAAATGCCAAAGCATTCGATTCAGAAAGAAAATGCACCCTGAGTCTGAACAGGTCCTGAGGACCGTGAAGAAGACCTGCAAGACCACATCTTCGGAAAGCCCTGCTTCCACCACAGTCTGATCATCGGTGAGCTTAGTTTCACCCACCAGCAATTCCACCATGGTCACCGCTTTCATGGACTCATCGTCGGCTCGAAGCAAGTCTTTCAGCTGCCTCTTCAACTCCTGGATCGTCATCTCAGGCAGGACATCAACGATCACAGCCTCCCCACCTGACACGAAAGCGCACAGTGCTCACTAATTCCCCCACCCATCAAAGCTAACGTGCTGGCTCCCACGTGCTTTTTGCGCAGCTGTTCCGGAGAACTTGTCCTACGGATTTCACAGGTGATATCTGTATCTCTGCAAAAGCTATAATAATAATTTAAAAGAAAAAGGATGCTGAAGAAGAACTGCGTCACTCATCTGCAGCACTGGAATTTTCATCATGGCTCAGCTGGTGCAGCTGGCTCAGCTCGCTCAGCTCGCCCTGGAAGGCAAGCTGACTCTGCACTGGAAGGCAAGCTGACTCTGCACTGGAAGGCTAAACTCGGCTGTTCAGTGCCAAAAATGAATTGCGCTTCTCCTCAACTCCCACTCACCAAGCTGGCTGCAGCTTCAGCACGGTATATAAGTACTTTCCTTCAACAACCAAAACTATGGATCATATAAGCTTATATAGATTTATGTATACTGTATATCGTGGTTGTCTCAACTCATTTGGCATCTTTCGGCCTTACCCCTCGGTCCCTTGACCCACATCATTGGAAAACGTTTGGACCACCGCGACGGCCCGGCCACGGGCTGGGAAAGCCTCAAAGGTATGGGATTCGAAGGTACAAAAGCAATTACCAGATTACCATTCATAGACAAACACTGCGCAGTCCAGGTCATCTCATTCCATCAAAAGCCGTTGAGTGAAAAAATCTCAAACACCGCCTTTCGGTTGAGCCACCCCCCCTGGCAGCCAATGTGCCGAACATTCCCGTCAACACCTTGTGGAGACCAAAGGTGAGGCATTTCAGGGGTGTCCCATCATGTCCCGTCTACTGTGGAAGTGAGGTCTATCCCAGCTGAGGTCTGAGCCTCTCCGATTCACCCCACCCTCCCATCCTCCTCCCGCAGTGGACGGTCGCGACGACTCGCGGCTGGAAAGCCACGGCGCAGGGGGATCACCGCAGGGTGGCCCAGCCTGGTGAGAGGTCGGGGCGTGCTTTCGTGCGGCAAGAGAAGCGTACCAAACCATGAACAAGTGAATGCCCCTTGTTTAGAAGTACTTGAGCCATGCTTTCTTCTTTAGAAAAAAAAACGAAGACATGGGTGGCTCCAGGAGGATGCTGCGGATTGATTCACCGAGATCAAAAAATGAACTTGCACTTCTGGAAGGAATCAGCCTGTGAAAAACCGTGTGGGTTCCTTTTTGGGTCGGCAGTTTGGAGACATAGCCATATGTATCATATGTATATACTATATACCTTCCCCAAAAATAGAAACCCAAGTCACTGGCAAGCCATTCATGTTTGATCAGCAAAGAGGAGAAGTTGCGACTGGATCCTGCATGTTGTTCTCCTGTATTCCAGTTGCTACTTTGGACATTGTCAGCGTGATGTAGATCAAAACTAGTAAACACTGAAAGTACACAGGATCAGTAACATCCCCTCAGGTTAAGGAACAGTTGCGCTGTTTGACGACCTCAGGGAGCTTTTTCAACCCGGAAGGTATCTGATTTGTTCAATCCCTCAAAATATCAACTCAGTTTGCAAATGGGGCCTGGCAATTTGCCGCAGCTGATACAGAGCACGTTTGACTTTAAGGATCATGAATGATGTCAGATTGCTGGAATCCGTTCAACAACCATTGTTAGGCCCGCAAATTTGCAAGTTTGATTGAAGGGAGCGGTCACAGAATGCTTAAAGGCATCTTAAAAAGCTAATGCTTTGGACTCTATTCAAGCCGATCAACCCCAGTACATCACCCCACATCACCCCTCATCCCCCCACATTTGAAGAACGAGGGATCACCACGGACCCCTATCCCTTTGCATGTATCTAGTGCTTTCAACCTGCTTTCTCACCCTGCAAGAACTCTCCTTGTCTCGTTCGTGCACGAGACGACTCACTCCGCCTCTCCGATCCCCAAAGGGATATGGGTGTGTAGTTGAAATCCGGGTGACCCCCTGGCCCTGGCTGGGTAGACTGGTCTATTTCCCTTCTTTTTTGGGATTCAAACCGGGAGGTCTCCTGATTCTTATACACTTCCATATGCATCTTCCTTGGGCACGGCAGTTTACTAACAGCTTCAAGCCTGGGTGGACCGGAAGAAAGAGCTCATAAGGACGGGCCCAAGCTGTGTTGATCACCCAGCTGCTAAGCTGGGCATGGAACCACCACCACCCAATAAGACACCCCAATAGACACCCCCCGCAAAGCCAAAACTGAACCTGAGAATTCCACCGGTACAACCCAGTGGTTTTGCAGGGTTCTCTGTTGATCTACAGGGGGGCAAATCAAAATACCCCCAGCCCAGCCCGCGACACCTGAATCCATCTCTGCAGATCGGTCGGTCCGGGATCCCCAGCTTCTCAGGGACCCTCGCGATGGCCAGCTGCACCGTCATGGTCCTTAGGTTCGAGGGCAAACCCGGACGAACCGCTGAAGGGGCCCCTGAGGTGGGAACGCCGGAGGATTTGGAGACGAAAAGCCAGTGGGGAGGGGATGATGAATCAAGACACCCCAGTTAGTCAGTGGTGAATTTGTGATCGAAACTTGAAACATTTCAGTAAATAATAATCATTACTGTCTAGTAGTGGAGGAAAAAAGAAAAACATCTGGTACGGGGGAGTTGAAATATCATCAATGGTTTGCATTAGAACACTCTTGGGTCACACTTGTAGGACAAATCTTATAGCACGACACTGCTTGAGACTCTTCTAGGGCACGCCGTGGTGACCAAAAAGGCCGCAGAAACAGGTGGGATCGAAGCTGGCATGGTGGTGATGGTGCTCGGCCCCGGAAAGGGCTGGGAACACCCCTTGAAGGTTCGGCCGTTTGGTGATCTGGTCACTCAGAAGGTCACCCTGCTCATTGGGGCTCATGGGCATCTACATCACTCATCCACTTTGAAGGGGCCAAAGATTAGGAGATCTCTTTCGGCTTCAACTTGCTAATCGGGCACCTCCTGAAAAAGGAACATGGGAAAGAGCTGTTGTAGAGACGTCCAGCTGCACGAAATTGCGATGAAGATCAAATTTCTTGTGTAGAGACTTGTCTACCTATCAGGAGACCAAAGTCGGATGCAAACCATCTAACCTGCCAACCCTAGAAGATGGGAAAACCCGGAGGAAAAACGAACCGTTTTTCAGTGTTTTGATGGTTCCAGCTAGTGCCAGTGCCCTTCTTCCAGCCGCAGTGGGTAATATTGAAATGTATCCGACCAAGTAAGTAGACTCGACCACATGCAAAATGGATTTCGATGGTGGCTTTGATTCGATGTCAACACACCCACCTCGGAACCCCTGTTCAGACCCGTCAAAGAGTCCATGTCACGTCCATGCCATGATCAAACACTGAGCCCTATAGAAGAAACCCAATGCCAGTTCACTGCCCCGGTCTCCACCCTGCACCCCCCCCCCGTCTCCACCAAGATCTCCCCACGGTTCCCCTCTCGCCGGTTGCTCGACCGTCCAGCCGGTCGACCGGTCCCTCCCTCCGAGGCGCTCCGTGTTCTCGGTGAAGAGCGGGTTCTCGTTGCCCGAGCGCTTCTCGAGCACCTCCGCGCCACGCGACCCGGGACCCGGACCCGGGACGTCTGCGAAAACAGGGCGCAAGCCGGTCGCGATCGGAGCCCGCGACGGTCGCGTGGGACACGGAAAGGGCGAAAAGCGCGCCCTGAAGGGCGCGAAAGGCCGGGAAAGGCCAGCCGTGTGACAGCTGATACTTCACACCACTTCGCAGAAGGTGTTTGTTCATACATCTCCATATGCCCGATGGAGTGCTATTGCTCAACAGTCATCAACTAGTCAACCATCTTTCTGGTGGTTGATCGTCACCATCTACGAAAGCCGGTCTGAAGGAAACAGTTTGGAAACCGAAGCTTTCACCCCACAAAGCATAGGCTTCCTCTCTCATTTTCCCTTCAACCTCTTCTGGGACTTGTTTGGATTCCAAACGAATCCACTCAGAGTTGGATCAATGATTGAGAACTTGGATCCCTTCCAAGCCGTCAAATCAGCACGTGGGTAAAATGTGCAGCAGGCCCGTGGGCTGATGCTTCGCTTCGCTCAGCTCTTCGACCCAACGACGCGTCGCACGCGTTCGACGGCACCTGCTTCACGGCGCGCACCGCCTTCGCCAGCGCCGCCTCCGGCTTGCGGCCACCGCTTCGGCTCCCGGCCGCGGTGCGGTTCCGGGGCTCTCCGGGGAGGCCAGAGAAGGCGTTGAAACGTGGAGGTTTGATGGCCGATCATGGATGTTTGCAGATTCTTGGTAGCTTTCTTGAACCACTTGGCAGAGGCCAACAAGGGAGCCACGGGGGAGGCGAGCGGTCTTCTCTTTGGCAAAAAGAATCTGGTTGAGCCAAGTAGATAGTTCATGATAGCACATTTTGCCCAAGCACTCCCCTTCTGTCCAAATGATCACTCCGTATCACTCCTAGTGTCAGTGTGTGCGTTTCTCTCTGTGTTTGGGCCTTGCCAATCACTGGCAGCACAGCTCGGCGGATCCTCCGAGCCCCCGGCCCAGTCCGCACCGTCTGTCGCCTCCACCCCCAGCGATTTGGGAGCACAGTCCGAGCACCGTCCAGGCCTTCTTGACCTTCACATCATCATTCACACCGCCTCAAGGCTGAAAGAGGTCACCAGCAGAGCACTGGCAGTCAGCACCATGGCACAGCAGGGGGTCAGGTAGTTTCCGGCACTGGGTTGACCCATGCCCTTTGACGAAGCAAACAGTGCCGAAGGTTGCCCCCGGCTCGGGCAGAGTTTCCCGGACCTCTTCGCCTCTCGATGGCTCCAAAAAAAGGCCCCCAAAAGCACAGGTGCTGGCAATCTCCAGCAAAGGGCTACTAGGTTCCGGGTAGAATTTGCCCAAGACCGGCTCATTTCCAATCGAATCTCCTTAACCAATAGCTCCACTCGTCCAACTGTACTACTGAAAGTTACCGCTCAAGATGATGGGAAATTCACCACTGGAGAACATCACGTATCTACAGTGTCTGGAATCATACATTGATCCGAATGAACTAGCTGAGCCCATCACTGGAAATTGAACCAGCCCAGCAGTTCTGAACGAAGACCAGCACCCCTTCCACCCCTCTCGCCACACCAAACCAGGGCACTCTCGCTGGTGGGAGCCTCCTCGCGGGATCCGGGTCCGGACGTGGACCGAGAGACCGATCTCTTCGAAGGGCGGAAGAATCGACCCATCCAGTTCACCCGCGAAAATCGAAGGACCAAATCACGCTCCCTGACGGAGCCAATCCGTTTCTCGAGTCCAAGGCCCGAACAAGCGAAGTCGGTGCCACAGCCGATCCGACCGGGTGGGAACCAGATGCGAACCCGGAGTGGTGGGCCTTTTTGCTGCGCTTTTTAGAAGCCAAACGCCCTAGCCGTGGAGATAATGATGAAAGAAGGCTATGAGTGGTGACTTGGTTATGATCCGGTGGGTTAGTCTCTCCCAAATCAAACTCATTTCCAGCAAACAACTTCGGGAACTCACACAAAAGCATGCATGCATTGCGTGCGATACATGTCAACTCCCACGAACGCAGCAGCACCGGGAGCTCCACTCCGCTCCTTACTCGCCATGGCTCCGCCACCCGCTGTGCCACCCGCCGCCCTGGTCCCACTGATGTCACACCGGCGCGGTGCCAGCGATGAAAACTCGGACGACGATGGACAGCGACGGTGGAGGAATGGATTCCAATCCATCGGCATGGGCGGTCCTGAGGTCCTCAAAGCCTTGGGATCGATCCGTGGAAAAGAAAAAAAAAAAGAAAGGGTCTCAAGATTGAAGTCATTGGCATCCGACAGGGCACACAGTCATGCATCCAACACGAGGTATCACTTCAACCCCTACTGGACCAAACTGCCCAAAGAAGAAAGATCCCAAGCTCTGCCGCATCGCCGTGAGTGTAGACAGATCGCCAAGCACCCCTTCAGCGAGCTTGACATGCTCGAAGTAGAAACCCAATCACCCGGGACTGAACGGTGTTCTGTTTCGAGTCCCGAGCATGTGCAAGTCTAGATTGATTGGCCGAAAAGAAACACCCAAAAAAAGAAGAGGCCACTTCGTTGCAGCTTCCCAACCCGAAATGGGTCCCTCCAGCTGCACCGAATTCGCCCCTTTTTCCTCCCGAATGCCTTGGGCACGTTCGGCTTGGCCGAACCCCGCTTCCTTCGGGCGCCGAGGTCGCCGGGAGGTCGCCCAACCGTCCGCCAGGCGGGCGGCGCGTTCGGTGGCCAGCGACCTCCGACCGGAACGGCCGTGGCTCATTCATCTGACTAGATCTGATCTTCTAAGATGTGTGAGTATGTTTGATGGGGTCGTCGGGGTCGAGGTGGCACCGGTTTTCCCAGGACCACGACCCCGGTGTTTGGTCTCGAGTCTGATCGTCGGTCCAGCCCTGGCAGGAAGACCCAGAGGTCCGGAGATTCAGAGGGGCGGGAATATCCAAAAACGGCCGGACATCATTTCGAATCAACTCAGACGGCGCCGTCCTGATTTGGCTTCTACTGAGAGTTCTAGCGATATACGACCTCAAAGCCACCCACACTCATGTATCCTTCTGCTCCTTTTACCATGGAAAATGGCACCAAAGGGGTCTTGTGAAGGTCCGTTTTTTCATGTCTCACCTTCATGAGCAAAAGGGAATGTAGACTGTTGACTGTTGATGAATAAAAAAAAGTAAAAAAACTGTTTGCATTGTAACATCTCTTCATCCACAGGCTTGAAATATCATCAACAGTCTACATGGGTATGTATTTCAATAGGGAGACCACCTGGCCCTGGATCAACTGATCTATTTTCCCTACCCACCAGGGGAGGTCTCTTTTGGAGCTACACACCAGAGGGAGCCTCTCGGCACTCCGCTCGATTCACCGGCCGCATTCGAAGCCGGCACGTCGGCAGCCGCTCGCTTTCAAGCAGGCCGTCAGGAAGCCCCGGCGGGTGAAGCTGTCCTTCGTGGCGCCGTGAGGGGCGGAGAAAGAACCAGAGATGGAGGCAAGTGATCCAGTCCTACCTGATGAATACGATCACTGGGTATTTGGGTTAGGTGTGTATTGACAAGCACCCAGAACTTGGACAAGTGACTTTCCCTGCATGGACTCCAAGGCGAAAGTAAGTCCGATCAATACACATGTTGTGGGGGGCACAGAAATAAGTTGAAATCCTTTGGGAGAAAGATGCGGAGAAATCATGTCACTTGAGGATCTTCATGGTGATGCTCTGCGAGGCTTTGACCCCCACCAGATGGAGGAACTGCTCAGCATGGTTCAACCTGTCGTGTGCCGCATAGGTGCGCAAGATTGTTCAGATTCTGTTTTGTGGCCAAGCAACATGAGACATGAAACCTTTCTTCATCTTTTGAGCCATGCCCAAAAACCTTTGGTGAAACAACGACCGAAGAGGCCAAAAGGGGAAAAGGTACGATTTTTGCTCTGCTTCTGCTGTGCAGCTACGGTACCGGCAAATGACAGTCATATAATATCATTCCTGGGCTGCCCAGCCGGGTGTTCCGGGTCAATAATCGCCATCAACCGCCGTGCCACCTCACAAGGACGCATTGGAAAATGGGAAATCAGATGACATGTTTGTTCTGGGCCGATGTTTCCCAGCGTGAAGCCTCCAACCACCTTTTTGTATAGAGAAACTTGTCCAACTGTGCATGCCATCGTTTCGCCTGGCCTCTTGGGAAAGAAGACCTTCTCTGAGCAAGTCACGCTCACGCACATGGTCGTCCTGCTCTCACGCGTTGAACTCCAGCTGTATCACACAACAGTCTGCCACTGATAGAAAGTTCAAAAAACAAAGCCCCTTAGCTACCGTCACTTCTCATGCGCATCACGTCCCTTCACATCCCCCCTCCTCGTCGGCATCCAAGCGTGTGAAGAGTTCATTCCTGATCCAGCAGACGGTGGCACAGCTTGAGGGTCAAGGATGCGACAACCAAGTTGCTAAAAAATGACCTTCTCTACTGTCACCTCGACCAATACGAGAGCTGGCAGAACAATCTGTCAAAAAAGACTTTGTGGAGGGCAGCCACCCATCCGAAGTGCGGACCGTGCGTTTTCAAGTCTCCGTGTGTTAGGGTGCTCGAAGCAAAAGGTGATTGAAGCCTGGGGCTGGTCCGGGCTCTCCACCTGGCCAAGGCACCAATAGCTCCACGTGGCATCTGGAAGCTCCGGCAACAGCGAGAAGGGCATTGGCCTCGGCACTTCTGCTGCAAAAGCCACACTCAACACACACTCCGGAGTCCACCACACCTCCACAAAACCTCACAACCTGCTTCCCTGCGTGGAGGCTTACTGGCTAGCCGTGCACAAGTGCTAGGATAGCTTTATCCACTACCCTACTGCACACTGACCACACTCTCACTCATGCGTCCATCCAAGCCGGAAAGGCAGCACACCACAAGCTCACGCGACTTGCATCTTGTGAAAATCACAACCGGAGAGTCAGCATGCCATCTATCAACATAGAGTACGTCCAGTCTCTTCCTCCGTCGTCCTGTTTCCACATCCAGACAACGGCAACACATGCAATTGAAATCGACCCAGCACCGAATCCCAAGCACCTAAACCGCACCTGAGCACTTGGGCACCCAAAAGCCGCTGGTCATAGCAACAAGGCCACTGTGGTTGATCCCCATGGCTTTCGGGCATTTTGTATTGACCCATCCTCTGGACTTACGCTTGAAGTCTGACAAAAGAAACTTTTACGACCCCCTGCAACAAGCTTTCTTGCAGGAATTCTTGGTCTAAATGTTGTGTTCATCGTTCATCTGCCTGTAATTGTAAAGATGTGGGATCTGCCACTCTGTGGAGCATGAGGAGCGGATCCAAAGTCCAAAGTGACAGGAAGTCAGTTCCCCAACCCCCCAACGGTCTGGAGGATCGAAAATCAGCCATGAAAGCGGAAAGTTGGCCCCTGGAAGACCATTCCTTTATAAACAGCCGGTCGTCCACTTCCATGTTAGTCAGTCGGAGGGTGAGAGATTAGTCTAAAGTTTTATATACAGTTTTACAGAGTGCCCAGTAGTGTGAAAGTCCTTTACAGCCAATGTCAGGTACCTCTTAAACAAGTAACGCCCCTACCACAGCCAAACTGTTGGATAGTATGATTGGCATCGGTTCCTGACAGGGGTCCCGCCAATGGCATGAGACTTGCCTAGTGCAAAGGAATGTAAGGTAGACAGTCTACCAATCTACCGTGGCTCCCCAGGGACTGAAGAGGGTTTGTTCACTCCATGTCTGGGGGGTTATTCTTCATCAAGAGTCTACATGTGATGCACACTGACCACCTCACTGCTCACTCGTCTTCACCCCGAGGAGCTCAAACCAAAAACGGCACGGTGCGGCCGCGGATCGCCCCAAGCCAACTCGTCGGGCGGTCGCCACAGCGAACACGTTGGAAGCAGGTTCATGTACCAGGTATGGTTCGGAGAAAGTATTGAACATGACGAACGAACGAACCAAGAAAGTAATCATCCACCAGGTGCTGTGCAGAGATTCTTGCCTTCCTTCTCCAAATTTCAACCACCACTGGGTGAACTGGACGGGTTCTTCAAGGACAGTCCGACCCCCTTGACAGCTTCAGGTGCGCAAGGCACGTTGAAATGTAAATCTGTTGAAAGCGTACCTGTGACATCCTGTGACTATTAGGACGATACATCTATAAATCCTATGGCCCCTGATTGAGATCTAACGTTTCACTGGCACGGTCACGCCGGACTGGGGTCGCGCCGAGACCTGGCGGAGAACTGCTTCTTTCGAAAAGGAACGAGACGCCCCGTCTCAACATGACAAGCGAAAAAATATTCACCCAAGCAGGTGGGCCTTAGCCAGAATCTGATGCTGAATCTGCAGCCAGAAAAAGAAAGTGGTAGCTGGAAACTAAGTCAATCAGCACATTTCTGCTGGAGAAAAAAAACACTCGAACCCTGACATGTCACCAGAAAAGGAAGAGAAAATGGACACCAGGCTACAAGCTGTCCTTTCTGCAGGTCGAAGCTGGCACCGATATGGCCACTTCAAGTGGCAACAAGCCAAGACTATCCCGTTACGGATGGACTGTCGTGGACGAACAGATGAAAGGTCCCCAGGTCGGTTTTGTGGTCCAGGTGAGTCCTGTGTGACAGCCATGAAATCATGAAAACCTCTTCTAAATCCCTTCAACAAAGAGCACGACTCGACTCTGGGTCCGGTTCCGTTTCTTTGCTCAGGGTGAAGGCCATGAAAAGGCGGTTTAGTCACACACCAAAAGGACGGACCTGGCCATTTCAGATGAAAACCAACACCACCCCCCGCCAAGCCCCGCCAATTCGACGCAGGCGCTTCAGCCGTCGTCCGGAGCGGCTCGTGCGGCGGTCGGTCTCGGCGAAGAGGTCCTCGTTGGTCGACCAACCGTTGCGGGCGAGAGTCGGGTCTCTTCGTCCAGAAAGTGAAGCAAGAGAGGGGATTTGGGACAGATTCGAATAGAGATTAGAGATCTGGAAGATGTGAATCTGAAGCAAGAGATTTGAGGTACCCACCTGCCCAAGCACCATAGTTCAACGATTTGGCCCTGTTCCCCACCTTCTTTTGGGCGCTCGACCTCTTTCTTTACACACCCCACACACCCGTTTTTTAGAGGAGAAGCACCTGGCGCTCTGTCAACACTCAAGTGACAGGGAAGTAGAATCACCCTCCCTGGAAAGACCATGATAATTCGAGGACCAAATGGACCTGCGACCTCGTGGCCAGTGTTTTTCTCACTTTTAGCCGATCCCGGCCGTTGGAAGCGGGGAAAAGTCGATGACATGAATCCAGCCGAGCCCAATTGGGGGGTCAATATCCCATCAAACTTGTGCAATTCATGAGCAGAAAGGGCTTTTTTGACCGATTCATTGAGAGACCATGGCACAAAGGAACAAGTGGAATACTCTGAAAATCACGCCTTGGGAGAGATGTTCTTCCTCCACGAAAACCAGTGGTTTTCCCCTTCCGAAATCGCGCCCGAAGAGTTCCTATCCGTCGAACTCTCCATCCTTCAAGAGGAACGAATCTCCGGCTTTTGCAGGCTTCAAAGTCGCAGGCGGTGACCGAACGAGATGGAGATCCTCCTTTCACCTTACCAAGCAATGGTCCTCCCCCCATTACCTTCATTCCAAACCACGAATTGGACTATTGTGTCAGAGGCATGTCCCCGAAACACCTCTTTGCAGCTCTACATCGCGATCAAAAATGCCATTGCTTTCCATCATTTTCCATCCAAAAGCGTGGAAACCTTAGGCCAAGCTGTTTGGTTTCCTCCCTGCGTGCTCCATTCCGAATCTTTGGCCCCATCTCCTCTTCTTTGGAAATCTCCTCCGTGAGGTGTCCTGAACCACCGCTGCTTTCTTCAAACATGCCAAGGGTGGAGCAGGCCGACTCCAGTCCCGTGGGCTTGGATCTGTGATTGCAATCCGGGTTTCACCCCCAACCAATGTGTAGACTGGTCTATCTTCCCTTGGAGTCCAACAGGGATGGTCTCCCTATTTTGACATCGGTAAGGCTGGTCAATTCGGTTCATCCCCCGCTTTTGACCCACTGCCCCAGAGCTTCTGGGTGGTTGAGGAGTCCAGATCTGAAATGTCTTCACTACCTTCAAGGACCTTCGTCCAAAAAGGTCCCCCTCAATCGACGGCCGGTTCTGAGGTCTTTCGAAGAGAGATCAGAAGGATATATCATGATATATTTCTTCAATGGGGTGTGTATCAAAACAGGAACATATCACCGGTTCGACACCCCCTGGAAGGAGATGATGTTTGTTGCTCTGGTCTCCCCATTCGTTGCAAGTCTCCCCATTCGTTGCACCTGCTGATGAACCCACCGTGCCCAAGGACACTGAGACATATATAACTTAACGAAGACTCCGAACGGAGAAGATCTGTACGACCAGGGCCAGCAGCGGCTATGGGCACTATCTGTTTACAAGTGTTTCGTCTCCAAAGCCCCCCAAATCCCTTGTCGATGAGTAGCAGGCTGAGGGGGGGAGCTTTTCGAGTCTTGAAAGAGCTGGCGAATTGTAGAACTTCCACAGCTTCAGAAGCAAGAAACCCATATTTAAACCCCTTTCAATCCCTTTGAGGTTCTTCCTTCCCCCCAATTGCCCCCCCCCAATTCCCCCCGCAGTAGTTCGAACCTTCGAACCTCTCACGGATTCCGAACGTCCGAGCCACGGATGCTGCCCTGCAGCAACATGCCGAAGACGTCACGGTCCTGCAGCTCAGTCGTCTGTCTTCATCGGCAGCGAACGTGCCAGGTGTGGTGAGTGCGAGCCGAAGAGCTAAAGGGTGGTCTGGCACTTGGCTTCGTGAAACGAATCCCAAAGAGCCAGGGTGGATGAGGTCAGGGTGTAGAAGTAGAGGGTTTTAGCCGGGGGAGGGAGAGGGTGGAAGAGGTGTGAAGACTCCCAAGATTTTCTTCAACCACCATGCATTCAGAAACAACACTTTTGATGTTTGCCAGCAGACACAGCAAAAACATGCAAAAACACGTCAACACCTTGCCAGCTTCTAGCGAGCTCTCTGGTGAAAGCAGCGGGGAATGGGTGTCATGGACGCCTCGCAAAAGGTGGGAGACTTGCTGTTCCTGACAGGTATGGCCGAGGTGGATGGCCAATCTGGCGTGGCAGGACGATGATGTGTGGGGCCCAGCACGCGCCTTGTCCCAGAAAATGCCAAAACAAATTGTCAGACCAACACCCACGTTTAGGCTACGAGGACCGTCCAAGCCCGGATGTTTTTTGGACACCCCCGAATCATCTCTTTACGAGGCCAAAAAAATAACACCTCAGAAGGAAGGTCCAGGGTGGCAGAGAAAGCTTCGTCGGCGGGATGCTTCGTGCAAGGACCGTCGACGGTCCCTAGACGCAAGGAGACGGTCCTCCTCTCCTCTCCTCATCCAGTCTCGTCTTGGAGACCACGAAAACATGCTTGTAGATGTGGATCAATTAAAGAAATAATATAATATATATATATATGTAAAGGGATGTCAACCTTTCATGGTTTTGGTGGATGAGGTTTTGACAGAGTGCACATGATCACACACTTTCCACACAACTGTTTGGACCCAAAAGAGACGAGCAAATTTCATGCTAAGCTGTCCTTCCTCCGTCCAAAAAAAAAGAATACCCTCCTGGCCCTGCATCGAGGGCAGGCGGTAGCCGTCAGGGCACATCATTCGAAGGAAGTCGCCTTTGTCCAGGCAACCTCGGCACCGTCGGTATTTGACGTCATTTGACATAAAATCATGGCTTCTAGTGGTGCCCAAATATAGATAGTGGCACAGTGTCCAATACCTCTTCTACGTAAAGACTTACGAACCTCTATCATATTTGGGGGTCTGTATAATTGGTGTCCTTTGCAAAAATATCATGTGCGTCCCTTCTATTCTTGGGCTTTTGGACTGTGCTGCACGGGCCGTATGCTTCAGCATGGCTGAAAAAAAAGAAACGCGCGGTCGAGCTGGTCCGAAGGCATTAGGGAACAAATGCATCTTCTCGTAGCGAAGGATCGGCAACCTCAACACGACAACGAAACCTGAAAGTGTGTGTTAAAGCTTGTTGAGTATTAGAGGCTTAACATCAACAGACTAAAGTGAAACAAATCGACTCTATGTAACATCTAATGCTTCAATAAGCTTTGAACACCAAAGAGACATAGTATGGCTTGGAAGAACCATTGACAAACACCATTCTCCACATGAAACATTCCAAGAAGCGCCATTTGCATATTTCTCTACTCTCCGTACTCGAAAACACTACTTTCAAAGACCCCTGCTCAACTCCTCCCTGCTGTTGAAGGAGGAAACCCTGCAGCAGAGCAAATGGAGAAGACCCGACCAATTACACTCACTGGCATCATGGTGGAAGTGGACGGCACGGCCCCAATTTTGGACCCTGAAATCCGAGTACCAACCACGTGGTGAAGTCCACTTCCATATTTCAGGGAGTGCCTGGGTCATGGGTCTCGGGTCTCATCGGTCGCAGGGTTCAACCCTTTCCTCCCCGGAAGCCACCGGTCTGGGCGGTCCCACCATCATCCGATAAGTCCCACCTCAGCGAGGCGGGACTAAAGACACCAAGCCCGTCTTCTCAACAGGTTCCCCCAAACCCTGAAAAGGACGCAGAAAAATCATTTGAGGATGCGGAAAGATCAAAAGATCATTCATTCGTTGGCAGCTTGGGGCCTTTATCACGTATGTTTCTTCTGTTGTCCGGATGAAAAACCGTGTCACTGTTTTCGCCTTTTTGTGCAGGGAAATCATCCGGAGCTGGGGAATCGTTTGTGTTGCTGGGCAACTCTGGATGAAATCACACTGACTTAGGGGAATTCAGGGGAATTTGTCCGATTTCCGTCTTGGATCCTTGAATGAGCTTAGTACAATTGACCAGGTGGCTTCGGATTGGAGCCTAGGCTACAAGGAGGAAAACCACCGAACATGACCTTCCACACAGGGATGAGGAGATACAGTCAATTCTCAAAAACGAACTTCTCACTCACTCACATGCAGGCCACATCCCATCGCATCCGCATCTCCGACACATGCTGCATCCATCCTGCCTCGCCACGACCTACCCAAACCGACCGAGGGCACAAGCCACTTGAAAATCCACAACCGCACTGCAACATCCTATTCACGAGCACCACTCAACAAACCTCACCCACCACAAAGAACACATGCTGCATCATGCTGCGACCAGCTCTCCCAGCACCTGGTCATTCTCACCCAGCCCAATGCGGTCAGCAACCCTCCGACCCACCCCTCCCAACACCTGGTGCACCTGACCACACCTACCAACCCCACCCAACCCCACGTCGACCGGCTTCCGTGGTTCTTAGGGGGGGGCGCAAAGCCACGGTCGGAGCGCGGTTCCCTTTCGCCCCGGGCACTTGGCGATGATGTTCCGCGTCTGCTCGTCGTCCCAGCCCCAGTGCCGCTCGATGGCCGCCACCTCCACGAAGCCGGTGCCCTCCACGTCCTCCAGCGGCGCGGGGTCCGCCCAGCGCGGGGTTCGAGCGGCGCCCGAACAATCGTGGCGCCCGGTGAGTGGAGTTCGGCGGGCGCTGGGGAGTTCGGAGCGGATAGGGAGGGGGTAAGGGTTGGTTGCCGTGGTTGGTTGCTGCCAGGGGGGTGCATCTGGGTTCTCAAATGTCTGTGGAGCTCAGGAGGAGGCCGCTCTGGAGGTATGAGTGCATCAGAGAGACCCATCAGAAGACCCAACTCAATGTCAGCTTCATCATTGGCTTTTGAAACGCGACTACAGGTGTTTGATTGAGCATCAGCACAACCTGGCAGAAGAAGAACACACTCAGAGGCCTGTAGGAATTTCCCTTGGTCAACCCATCTTCGGTCCATCACCTTGGTCCTCCGAGCGCATCGACGTCCCCCCCCCCGCTCCATCTGCTCGAACTCCCGTTCCAGGCGAGCCTGCGGCAGTCGGAGAGCTCTCCCGGCTTAGCCGGGGTGAAAAAAGATCCGATGTTCGACGTGCCAATCGAAAGTCAGAGAAGAATGCGGGAGGACTGACCGTTAAAATCTGCTATGGATCCAGAGTGCGCGTAGCTTGGTGTTCTTTTCTGGACGCTTCGATGTTCAGCTAGCCAGAGCCGTTTGGAGGCCACGGATCTCATCTGTCCACAGGGACTTCCAGGTCTCGAACCGCTGCAGGGACTTCCAGGTCTCGACTGCGATGTCTTTTCTGATTCGCATCGCTCAGTCGCGTCCACTCATGTGTGTCACTCCAAACATGGACCACAGAAACGTGTCACGCCTTCTGTCTTTGGGCCCGTCCCGCGTCCCTCTCCGTGTCGACCCCTCGGCATGCGAGGCGAGGCTGAGGGACCTGGTCGTCGGCCGGCAGGACGGGCATCCTGCTCTTCTTGGCGAAGAGCTCGGCAGCCTCCGTGAGGAGGTCCATCTGCGGCGCAGGGACCGGGACCGCAGGGACGGGACCCTGCTGGGAGGACCGTGGGGGGGCGGAGGACGGGGCGGTTGGTTTGTTTCGGAGTGAGGGCCTTTTGGAGATTATTCGAATCTTAGAATTCAGATCTGCAGAACATCTATGAACATCTAAATCAACCCATCGAAGGTTTTTGTTGGGTCCAAAGACCCCAAAGATTTGGACGTGAGGTGTTTGGTGGGACTGGATGTGGTGTTCCATCTGCATCCAGCTTCTGTCTGCTCCTGGTGTTGTGACAAGAATGGTCACAATACAATCCTACTTTATTTGTTTTGCTGCTTGTTGAGGGCTGTGAATGCCAGCTAGTAAAAAATCCTACTGCGACCTCGAAGATCGTTAAAGATGTTGAAAGTGCCTTCTGGCTGCAGGCAACCGATGTGCCACAAACACAGGCTCCGACGCTGGGTGGCTCCCGACGGCTCGCCTCATGGCCTCGCTTCTGAAGGTCGTCGTACTGTTGACACCTCGAATTGCTTCGGGCGCTGCGTGGCTGCTTGGGATCATTGGATGGGGCAGCGAAAAAAACTTCAACGAACTCAGAGAAAGGCGGGTCCCCAGCTCTTGGAATGAACTCACACCAGGACCAGCCAATGAATGGACTGCCCGGACTGCCCTTACCCGTTTTTCGTTGGTCCTCCAAGATTGGGTCAACTGCTGTGAAGGAAGAAGGTAAAGCTGCACCGAGTCGAGATCGGTGTCTCAACCACTGATGAACAAATCGGGAGAACCCATCCATCATGCACCCAAACAGATCCCCAACACCGGGCCAAGGAGATCGTGGAGTAGGACGCGCGAATGGAGTAGGACGCGTCTTGGGATGTGTTCAATTCCGGGCCCCGGGGGCAATGCGAAGAAGTGATGTATATATGACAAGAACCTGATGCAAAAAATAAGAGCCCCGGATGTCATATGCATCAGGTGATTGATTCAACTGATGCAATATATGACAAGAACCTGTGTAGGACTCCTGCGCCGACTGAATAGGTGGTATCCTTGGACGTGGGACATGTTTGAAGAACAGCCTGGGAGCACTTGTGAGTGTTTGAACCCTATGCTATCAGTAAGTGTTAAAGTGAGTTTAAAGAGAAACACCCCATGCACCAGTCACAAAAACCGGGAAAATTGATGAATCCAACGCCTCGTTGGAAATCCCATGAAGAATTGAGACCAGCGCACTGGTGAGTGTCCAAATGCGAACCGGACGAAGGAAGGAAATGCAATGATATATGATGTATGATATTGATATATATATATATAATATTATATTATATATACTGTATATATAATTATATCGGACCACAAGAAGTGATATTACTTCTATTACTTTAACAGGGAGACCCCCTGACACACCCACACGAAGTTTTTGCAAGCACGTACAGTACCTGCTGTCGTTTCTACCTACTTAGGGGACTTCTTGTCGTACCTTGCTGAAGCTTCTCATCTCTTAGGGCGGCACGATCAGCACCACAAAGACCCCAACCCTTTGCTTGGGAGTTCTCCTCTCTTTGGGCGCCACACCACGGAAGAAAAGCCGCCGTTTTCTCTCACCGAAACACCACCCGTCGACCCGCACCGGGACCGCCGCACCGGGACCGCCGCACCGCAACACCGCAACCCGAGCGGCCAGGACTCGAAGGTGGAGAGGTGCTTCGCTTTGGCGCCCGGGAAGGCCTGGCCGTTCCCGCGGTGCCCGGAACGCGGAGACTGGAAGAACCCGCTGGTGCCGAAGGAAAACCGGCTGGGTCAGAGAAATGATGTCTTTGGAGGTTTGGATGCTGGTGATTTATCAAACGTTCGCAAGCAATCTTGAGCTGAAATGCAGCAAGAATACAACAGGTCAACAACATATTCGTTCAAATATGTTCTATGTATTGTTGTTTCATCACCGGCGACAAATATGGTCTTTCATACCCCCCTGAGAAACCCCCAGTCTTGGGGTCAGGATGGGTTCGGTGGGGAGGTACGTTCGGTCAAAATAGGTTTTTGTGTCCGCCTGAAGCAAAAAGAACTGTTGCTTCAGGTGGAGCATCCAATGTTGCCTTGGAAACCCATGGAATTGAATCAGTTGGACTCAAAAAGGAACCATGTCTTGCCACAAGTCGTTGTGCATGGCCCTCTGGCCTGTCGGCAGATCGCCCTTCAGAACCGGTCCCGCCCGGTACGCATCGCGGGCCTTCTTCAGGAACTGGATGAAGGTCGGCTGCCCTGCAAGGAGCTGCACCATCACACTAGTCTCGGAGACGCCAATCCACCCCACCACACCACCCAGTTGCTCCTCCTAACTCCTCCCAAACACCCCACGAAACCCGCCCAAGAGCTGCTTCGTCGCCCTAATTACTTTATCCCTCCTTTCCCTCCCAGTCCTCGAACATCGTCCATGGTCTTATGCATGGCTTCCGCCACCAACTCCCACAGCTCCAACGTCAAGGGCCGCCGGAGACCGTACCTGCGGCAGACCCCGTCCGAGCCGAGCCGCGGCGGGCGCCGACCCACGAGTCAGTGAAGCGGCTCAACATGTGGCCGCAAGCCAAAGCAGCGACCAGATGGCCCAGCCAAAGCAGCTCAATGAACCTTCACAAGGCAAATGACTTGAGCTCAGAAGAACCCCAGGTGACCTGTGACATGATGCCCCAAACCGATCAGTGTGAGGGTAGTGTCATCCAGGAATCATGAAAAAAACCTAGCTTTTACCGGGAATAGATGTTTTTGGACGGGTCCCATCAGTGACCCCTCTGCTCCGTGAAGGGAAGGGTGTGCCTGGGTACAGCAAAACGCACAGAAGCCAGAAACACCAAAATCCCGCCAAACAAATTAGAAACATGTTTACTTGCAAAAAAATATCAAAGTTTCCCATCTGCCCTGGTCTCAAAAAACAACACTTGCCCTTGGCCGAAAAGCGAAAAGCATCCACCCGGATTCTTTCGAAGGCTCACTCCGTCTCGGAGAAAGTCAGCTGGAAGCTGCCCTCCTCGACACCTCTCAGGTCTGTGTCGTGGCAGTGGTCTTCGTAGTAGCAGCAATAGAAGTGATAGGAGCTGGAGTACGTAGTACAGGAGTGTTGGGAGTACCGGCAGGGAGCAGTATTCTGAGTGGTAGCAGCTGAGTGGCAAGGGACACGGCTGACCCTTAAAGACGTCGCCCGCGCCCGCTCATGAGGGCGTTGCTTCGAGGCCGCTGCCCACGGCACCGACTCCGGCGGTGTTTTCAGCCCAAGGCGCAGAGCTCGTAGACATCCCGGACGAAGAGCACCTGCCCAGGCGAATGCCGGCGGCGGCGAAGGCTCGACTCGCGGGGGACTGGGTGGAAGGAGGGGTGGAAAGGCGTTCAGGAAAGGTGCGACCGGGTCCCAAACACCCCGGTGAACCCGTCGTGCCCCCAGCGGTCGCCTGCCACCGGTCGGGCAGCTTCACCTCGCGCGAGGTCTCCAACTCCTGGCGCCGGGGTCCGATCCCGACCGGGCGACCGGGGTTTGTTCCAAGCAGCTGGTGGGGGTTCGTTGAAGACCATCCTGGTTTCTTTTTGGGTGTGGTTTGGAGGGTGGATGCGAAGCGCCCAGATCCCCATCCCCAGAGCCCTCATTTGGCACACCTGCCTTTTTTGGACCTGCTCCTCTTGATCTTGGGGCTTTGGGAGGAGATAGGGAGGTGGTTCATGTTCGTTTTGAAGGGGGCCCGAAAGAAAACGGCCCTTTGGTAGGTCTTTTGATGGAAATCCCAAACTGGAGAGTCGTTCAACCTGGAGAAGTACCTGGACTCTGGAAGGAAAGCAAGACCAACTTCCCCCCAGTCCCGACTGAGCACATCATGCACCCATCATCTCAGCCTGCTCCCACCCCACTTCGGATCGCTCATCGCCCACCTCTTGAGGAACCTCCACGACCTCGCTGTGTGAGAGGAACCACTCCTGGGAACCGAAGGAAACCGGAGGAGAGGGAAAAAGCACCGAAGGATCTGTGACTTCGGATTCAAATCTTCACTGAATTTCAATCATGTGGCCTAAGTGACCTCATTCTGGGATCTCAAAAGGTCACTGGAAAGGTCCTGGCATGTGGCTCCTTCCAACGATATTGGATCCCCAGGCTGCAGTGACTTTCGAAGCCTGACAAAACCTGCGGGCCCATAAGCAAAACAAAGCAGCAACCAAAAATGTCACCCCGACTTGGGATTTCGAACAGTGCAGGTATCTTCAAGAGAAGTCTTCACCCTTACTTCTCTTCCTGCGTTTTTGGACCAGGAGAAGTGCACTTGGATGGTCATCCCATAAACGTGGGTGGGATCTTTTAGTGGGTTCTCGGCCTTTCGGTCGGTTCTTTCAGTGGGTTGGTTTAGTTGGTTCCTTTGATTGGTTCTTTCAGTTGTTCTTTTTTGATTGGTTTCTTTTAGTTGGTTCTTTTAATCGGTTCTTTCGGTTGAATTCCCGTTGGTGAAACCCTCGGTTTTTCCGGGAGGTGAGACTCAGCTGGGGGGACGAAGTTGGTTCGTCCAATTTTGAGATGTGCAAAAGCAACTAACCTGTGGAGAATCCAAGTAGACCAAGCAGTCCGATTCTCTGTTTGGAACGCTTTCCGACGCTTTGGTTTGATTTTAAGTTGGACAATGAATCAAGCAAATCCTGGCAACTGCAGAGTCGCAAAAACCAATCGCTCCCTCTTTGGGCTACCGTTTCCGCCCCCCCTTCGCCCCTTCGCTCCTCTGATTTGAGGTGGTACAAATCCGCGCCGCTGCCGCGCGCACAGAAGCGCTCGATGGCCAGAGCATAAGGCAAGGCCAGAGGGTCCTGTCCAGCAATGGTCCACTTGGCTCAACCCAAGTGATTCTTCTCCCACCCAGTGATTCTTCTCCACTCAACCCTTTTTTAAGCTTTTTTAGCTTACTTGGTTCTCTCTCCACGATCATCGTGGTCATCTCTCAGGTGATTCCGTGAAAAGTCGACCAACCATCCACCCGATCTCTCGATGGAAAACGACCGGAAGGATCGGGTTCTCGGACCTCTCATCCTTCCACCGACGCCGAGCGCCGACTCTCCCGGAAAAAAGCACCCGGCCTTGAACTCCCGGAAGCACCAGGCCTCGAGGTGAGGCATGTTGGACCGGTGGGTCCGAAGGACATGTCCAGTGATTGGGATGGAGCGAACTGGACATGAACTGCTCTGGTTGATTGTTTCGCTCCAATTTGCTCTGCCTTTCAGAAAATTGGATGGTCTCTTCTGGAGTGTGCGCTACTTTTCACCTGTGCAACTGATCTCAGAAGTCTCAGATGAACGGAGGTAGCATTTGGACCATGACGAAGCTAAATTCATCTGACACGGTCAGGCGTTTCACGGGGTTCGATACCCTAAGGCCAACACCTTTCAGCAGAGATATTCCAAGGATGTCTCCCCCACAAGGCTCCAAGGTCGGTCGGTCAGTTGGTGAGGATCAGTCAGCATTGCTTAATATTGGTTTGATGGTTTGATGGTTTCCTCCAAGGCAAACCCACATCGAACATCACCTGACACATCTCAACCAGGGTTCAGGATGGTTCAGGAACATGTGTACCTTCTGATCAACTGCCAGGTCACCAAAGAAAGTTCAAACATATGTGGTCAAGGGCCCTACAATGCAATCCTTTGCTCTGCCGTGGTCATTTCCCCGAACTTGTCATTTGGATACTTGCACGCTCCGTGGCCCTTTCAGGAAGACGATTCCCCACCACTTTTGCCGCTCTAAATCATCCAATAACCGACCTCAACGTTCCGCACCCGAATTCGTGGTAAACCCGCATTGCGCCTCGACGACCTTGTAGTTGATGACTTGCCGCAAGGGCACATTCTCGCCCTTAGAACCGCAGCAAGAATTGTTTTGAGTAGGCCCCCAGGCCAAAGAGAAGGAGCTAACCCCATCTGGCAAAGCAAGGACCCAAAACCTGACAAGAGCTCGCGTGAAGAGAGAGAGACAGAGAGAGAGACAGAGAGAGAGAGAGAGAGAACCTGTATACAGTGTCTTGAAGCTGACCGTACGCCGTACGCCTTTCTGGACCAAAACGGGTGTTGAAAGAAGAGACTGTGTGACTCCAGTCAGTTCTTTCTCCACAAGGCCACAAGGCCCGTCACCCACCACCAACCCCTCGAGGGCGTTCCTCTGAGAGCGCGGCATATTTCGGGAGACCGTTGACCTGTGGGGCACCGGGTAGACGGAGGTCGTTCGGGCGTGCTGCTGAACATTGGAGCCGTCTACTTAGCGGGACAGCACGGGGGACCAGCGTAAATCCTGGACGGTGTTTGTTTGGAACTGCTAAGCAGCCAGGGGCAACCTCCTTGAACAATCTATCTGGTTTCCGAAGTGTCCAAACTATGCTGATTTGGGTGGAAGTCTACCTGGCGCCTACTGGCGCCTGGGGAAGCTCATCCACTGTGAGTGTCACGGACCACGGGCCGGTCCACCGTGTGTCCACCCGACCCGACGTCGAGTGTGGAGGTGAAATGCCGACACCCAGCCAATGGGTACACCGAAGGGTCGATGCTTCTCGTGGATGGAGGGGGTCGGAACGCCCCCCCGTTCAGGTCTCCCTCTTGGAGTATGCAACCATACATGTAGCAGCTGGTTCCAGGTTCAAGGTCCAGGGTTGGGGGTGAAACCTGAAAACCATGAGTTTCCTGTAGAGTTCCCCTTGAACCAATCCATTGAATGTGGTGACAGCTTGTGCATCGACCAGCCGGCATCGAGCGGATCGATCGCCTCGTCCACCTCTAAACTCTGGGCCCTCTCCAGCTTCGCTTGCCGCTCCTTGATGGCCTAGCCAGCGCGCTGGGCATGGCAGGGTCCAAATTCGCTCATGTCCAGCGTCTTGAGTCTTGGGAGAGGAGACACAGTACCACCAAAAGGAGAGCAAAGCAGGCCCACAAACATGAATAAGAACATCTTCAATGTTTCCACTTCCCGAAACTGAACATAACGATCTGCTGAGAAGGCTTCCCCTGCTTTGCTCCTGGTCTCGTCCTCCAAAGCATCAACATTCGGCTTGCTCGCCTGCTCTCCTCCTCTTCAAAAACCTTTGTGCTCTCCCAAACCAAACGAACCGTTGCGACACCCCTCCAACACCCAGAAAAGAACCAACACCCCCTTGGATTTGCTTCAGGAAGCTGAAGAGAAAACAACACATTCCCCTAGAATAAGATTCACCCATATCATAAGAATCACCCGAATCTGCAAGACCAGGCACATCTCCAAGCTCGACCCCCCCAAAAAAACAGAAGAACCCAAAAACACCCAGCGCTCCATCTGACGCCACGTGCGTTCTTACTCGGCCTTGATGAGCATGTCTCGGGTCACTTCGCTGCTCTGCGACATGGACATCAGCCGCTCCGCTGCCTTGGCCTCGGACAGCATCCGGTGCATCAGCAAGTGGATGTGACAGCGCACCGTCGCACAAAACGTCCACGTTTTGGGGGGAAGAACATGGGCTGAAAACACCAAACGGGCTTCTTTTTCAGAGAAGAACCACTTGATGTAAAAGTGGAGATCTCAGCATGACAGCTGAATACGACCCTCTCGCACCCTTGGCACCCATCGCATGCATCAGTCACCTTGCATCGTCTGGTCGCTATTTCAGTCCGTCGCCAAGCGGCCGAGATCCGGTCGTAGAGCCGCCGTCCCAGCTCACCTTGGTCGCCCGAGCGAGGCCCTTCAGCGGCGCCGAGCGAGGCCCTTCCGGGTCGTTCTCTTTCGGCCGCCGCTGCGCCGTTCCGTGTTGGGAGGAGACGGAGGAGACAGAAATCATGTGAAATGATCACACATCCAACGTCCCTCTGCCAAACATTTCCGCGTAGAACCTCAAGTGTCACAAACACATGACATATGTGTTTAGATGGACGGGTCTCTCTCAGCCCATCTGATCCCTGCACTGGATTCAATACAGGCATGTGAAGTTCAATGGTTCACGGAGACCCGAGGTGGATCTCTTCATGAACAGCAACAAATCCACTTGTCTTCGAGTGTCAAGCCTCCAATCGTTGAACGTCGCAGGGCAAGGAGGCCATGCATGAGAGCGAGTGAGGCCAGTAGAACCCACTGAGGCAGTGACCGGTGAGCTTTGATGTGGGCTTTCATGCGGATGATTCATTTCTTCAGGTACCATGACTGGTCTTCTTGAAGAAAGTCGGCAAAATGAAGCCTGTTCCATCGTGCTGGGCAACTAAACCCCTGCAAAAAGACCCGACTGCCAGCAGTTTTCTCTCACTCAATAACCACCTATATCGACAAAAACAAGAACCTACGTGCATATGTATATATTATATATTGTTTGTTTATATGCCAATATATATATATATATGCATGTTCAAAGTAGTTCAAACATGTTCAAACAGCTTGTTTTCCACCCTGCATGTCAGCTGAAGCCAGTCACTCTGCACGTAAAAAAACCGTTCACCTCTTACAGCCAGCCCCCCCAACGCCGAACACACCGAGGCACGGATGACCTCCAGGGACGGCATCATGGACTCCTCCGACCGGCGGATGCCGGAGACCGAGGGAGTCCCAGGAACGGCCAGGCCAGCGGTGATCGCAGCGGGCGTGATGGGTTTTACAGGATATCCCATTGACCGGCAACGGTATTATAACAGTGTTTTGTTTTTCAGGGTCGTGGGACAGGCCGAAGAGTGTGTACTAAATGTCCACATTGACATCCCTAATGATCCCTTTTTCTTGCCAGAAAGCTACCCCTATGAATCAAGCCCAGCTGCCGCAGAAAAATCAAAATAATTAGTTTACTACTATAGATTATAGATATTCTTATTTACTTTCTTTTTAGTCAGCATCCAATATCTTCTGGTCAGCATCCATTGTTCCACAATCTCTAAAAACTCTCTAGCAAAATTACTTCATATTCTCTTATTAAAACTCTATCAAAATCTTAAGGTGTTCAAGCTCACAATGGGTACCCCTTACACAGGCCTCATGGTTCATACATAATCCTATCAACCATCATCCATCAGGTATTCACCTTTATTAGGCGGATGGTCTCCAATACCTCCAACATCAAACCTTGTTGACCTTGGATGGACGAAGGGGGAGACATTGATTCGTCCCAAATGACCCTGTCCCTCGGAGGTCTCCCTGTCCCTCGGACCGTTGGGTCGGGACGAAGCGACGAAGCGCCCCCAAAAAAGGGCGAATCCGGGGTTTCCTCTCTGGCCCGATTTCGGGTTTCGAACGGCGACCGGTATGGAGCTTTGGGTCGAAGATGTAAAATGGATGTTGCTTCTTGTGGTCTACGACACGTCTACAACGACACGCCTTCGACGTCCCAACCGGAAATCGAAGCCAAGCCTTCATCAAACCCGCAGGGCGCAGCCCTCGCCACCAGAGCCAACTCTGGTCATCGTCAAACTCCCAAATCGCCCAACACCCAGAAACCCGGCAGTGAAGTGTGGGTACAGTAGCAAGGTGTATACCAAATCCCTTCAAACACATTTAAGAAACAAACCCATCTGTCCAAAACAAGTCCTCTCCCTTGCAAGTCCGTAGCTGTTTCAACAGTCTGGCGTACCTCGCCCCACCGGACTCCCCAAACGCCCGCCTTGCTCATCAGCCCAAAGGCTGAGCCTAACCCCCGCACAAAGGCGGTGATGAAGTTCACGAACTGCATCTCGTCCAGCGTCCGGCCTACGAATTGGGACGAATTCGGTTGAAAACCTGGAGCCTTCGGTGGTGGACGAATTCGGGTGAAAACTTTGGGAGGGTTTCCCTTCTCTAGTGCACACCCAGGAAGATGTTTGTTTGTGGGACACAAGAACAACGCAGAGCTTGGGGAAAAGGGTTTGCACACTTGGGCTTGGGTTTTCACTTGAATAGGACTGCTGTTAGCTGAAAGCATGTTGGGGCCATTCTGCTCAGACCAACGGGTCGCAGCTATTGTAGCATCTCAACTGGGAGAATCTCCTGACATCACCAAGGAAAGAACCGACATCACCAATGCCAGTCTTCAGGTGATGTCCACCTCGCCGGTCCAAAAAGCCTCCCACCCAAGAACTGGGCCGATCTTCACAAGACTCTGGGGAGCCTCCAAGGGAGAAGGGGTAGCCACTTCATGGGCTTCTGGGCTTCGCAACAGCGTGATGCTGTTGCAGCCTTGCTGTGAAGAAGCTGCACCAGCAGTGGGTCCCAGCTGGGTGGTACATCAACAAGAGAAGATTAAAGAGAATGAAGAACCCTGGGACCAACAACCGATCATCCCCCGGGTCTGGTGGTTGCTCCATTGGTTTCGGTAGCCATCAAACCTCAAATAATATTCTTCCAAAACCCCGGCTCCAACATGTCGAAAAAACCCGGCTCGAGCGACTGTCATCATGATCCGCCAAGCCGAAGATGAAGCGCAGCTTGTCCTTCGGAGCCTTCGCAAACGGCCGGAGTTCTCTGCAGTGTGAAAAAAAGGACTGAAGGCGGCGGGTTGGAGCCTTCGTCATCATTTTGATGAGTCTTTGTTTGGGACGATGGAGGCAAAGTAACAAAGGGATAGATGTATATATAGGTGGATTGACATGTGTGTAATGAAGTTGCTTGGGCTCTCAACCTTTCCTCAAAAACTCTGCCATCAAACTTGAAGTGAATGAGCTAAACTCTTCTCAAACCACTAGGTCACTAGTAATTATGGGATGGTTTGCCCATCCAATCGCGCCGTGTTGACTCTTCTCTGGCTCCCAACTCCCCATGGTTTTCGTCGGTCCAAGCCACAATGAGCTGCGAGAGCAACACTCCCGCGGTGAAAAGGCTCACCATGGAGACTTTCATCCTGGCCCTCGGATGAACACGGAGTGCTGCGCTGCGCAAGAGGCGGTGGGGAGGGGAATGCCAGAGGATCCAGCATCTCTAGGCAATCCGAAACCCAACCAGGAATCCCCAAAGCCAAAAGGGACGGCCCAGAGACTCCCAGAGCCTCAAGCGCGGGTAGTTGGATCGGTGCAAGTCCGAAGAACAAGAATCATTGATGGATGAAGCACACCATGGTCGCTCAAATGCTTCATTTGCCACATCTATTAATTCATGACCCCATCAACCTTCACTCGAAGGTCCATCTCTGATGACTTGTTCTTTTGTTGCTAAGAGTGGCTCCACGTTCTTGCCTGAGTCCCAAGTTCGATAACCCGATAAAGTCCAGAGGCAGTTCTTTGTCCCGACTGGGGACTGCCCAACTTGAGCTGGGTGTCTAGTAAAATAAAGAAAAAAAGACACGGTACTTCCCGGCCGTCTGGAACAAGTCCACCCAACAACATGATCACTGACCAGCGTGTCTTCTCAAAAACTCAAGAACCACAGAACCACACAAACCTTGAAGCGAACGCGCCCAAGACCCCCAAGACCCGCAGTGGTTCACTCTTGGCGCCGTTTCCGGTCACAGTTCGCCCAGGCGCAGCGCAGGTCCAGAGATCCCCTCGGACTCCAAGCGCTTGTAACCTGGCGCGAGGGACCGCGAGGGACACGCTCAACTCAGCGCTAGGGACGCGCTGGCTCGAAGGGAGCGGAGAGCTTGGGCAGCTGTGGGGAGCTGTCGATGCCCAAGTCTGGAAAGAGTTTCACCAAAAGAATCCAAGATCAGTGGGGTTTTGGGGAGACTTTCACAAGTGGAACCCACTGGTGCATTTAGTGTCATCGTCGACCACGCCTCTCGATCTGGACGCAAACACCAAGCTTTTTGGTTGGTGCCTCCGCAGGACCTTTTTCGAAAAGTATATTTGCATGGAATAATGTTGGCGCTTTCTGGCTGCAGAGCAGAGGTCTTGAAGGATCTTGAGCGGTGTGTTCTTTCTATTTGGGACGAGCACTGCATCACCGCTGGCGCGGCAGTGCCCACGTGGCTTTGTGGCGACTTCGCCGCACCGAAGCATGACCGAAGCATGCGAACAGACCTGGTGGGATCGTGGGGAACCAATCTCCAACGATCCAGGGGTACCGCAGCTTGGTACAAAAACCATTCAAATGTGGGAGCGAAGTTCACCTCCCCGGATCGAAGGTACCGAGTCTAGTTGATGAGAGACGACGCACGGCTGTGTCCAAGGGCATCTAACCTGAGATGAAGGTTGTCCCACTATGACCGCAGTGTAGTGTCTGGTGCTTCCATATATTTCACCACCCAAAAAAGGCGTCCAGCCTGTATGTGTCATTGGACGGCCGTTCAGCCGCCCCATCCATCTACACACACGAGCTCGCGTCGGTTTCCCAGCCTGCCGGATCAAAAAGCTTACCTCAGCGGAAGACCACAGACGTGGGGTGTGGCAAACGTACGACCGACCGGAGAATGACTCATTACCAATGTGTAGTACAGTGTTCTGCCTTTGATCGGACAGAAGGAGAAAGACATGTGAAAATTCCTGCATGAATATCCTGAAATCATGAATGATAAGTGTACTTTTCTTAGGAATGGGCTTACTCTCCATGAAACCAACACAAATGACCAAATTTAAGCACAAAACCCTAATGTTGCCCTTCAGCCAAGCTGAACAAACCCCAGCTTTAAAAGCAAGAACGCCACTGACACAAAGGCAAAGCAAGAGCATTCCTACAACATCCAACAACCGATAAAGTAGGATACATGGTGCCTTAGACTTGCCTCGTTTCTACTGCCGACTGCCTGCTCAAGAAACATTGCTCCGCCTGCTCAGCCTGAGCAGGTCGTCCATCCCGACGAGAGGCAAATGTCCTTTAGTCGATGTCTTGGGAAGTTCAGGATCCTCAGGACAGGAGGACAGGAGTCAGTCACCCAGTCGCGAAGTGTTTCAAGCAGCGAAGCCAGGTAGTACACTCACTGGAATTTTCTCAAGGGCCCCAGGAGGCCAGGTGCCAACCTGGCCCCCCAGACCGGAGGGTGTCGATCCTGTGCTGTGCGAGACTCCAGGAGTTTGCTTTGCTCCACGAGCAAAGCAAAGGCCGCTTCGGAGGCCCAAAGATCATGTGAGCTCGCAAGGACCAGGGACTGGTGCAGCACTCTTTCGTGCAAAAAGACATGTAGAATGTAGACTCTCGAGTCTAATCAACCCACCCCGATTGGATTGAAACACCATCTCGCTAGTCCGATATTTTATGAAACAAGAGTCTATACAAGGCCAGGGCGGAGATCGGTTCAGCTCTGGGTCAACAGGGATCCCAACAAAAAAGACCCCAACCGGCCGGCCGAGGGCTGTTGAGCCTCTTGGGCCTGGAAGGACGGACGGAGGAGTCGAAACAGGCCTGGCCTCGACGTGTTTTCAGGCATGGGGATAACCGCTTTTCCAGGGAACAGAAACAAACAAAATGAGGGACCAACCAAAACGGTTCTCCATGTCCAGTTTGCACTCTACAGGTCTATGAACTAATGCTTATTCTTCCAGCAGGTCGGCCATGCAAAATCTGCCTCAATGCAGCCGCCCACCACGAGCTCACGAGCTGAGGCACATCTCCAATTCGAGGCCGTCGACCTGACCCAGAGCGGAGGAGCTCGAGCGGTGGATTTCGACCGCTCATCGAGCAGCAAAGTGCAGATGCTGGAGATGGAGATGATCTGAGGAATCCAAAAAAAACAAGTTTTCGGATGATGAAACATGAAAGATCCTGAAACGAAGCGATCGACAGACACCCAACAGCCAATCTTATTCGTTTGGGCTTCGATTGGGACGGGGGGTGATTCTGATGTGACCCCGACAGGCTTTTCCAATTCGCCCGACATCTCCCGGCCAAACAGAAGTCAAAAGGCTACCAAAGAAGAATACATTCTCCGACACCAGTTTAGAGGACGTATGTACCAGCACCTTCAAAGGGGTCACCAATGGAAGCCCCAGCCCACTCCTATCGGGGATCTCCAGACAGGACACCCGTTGAAGGTCCAGGTATACAGTATATATATATATATCCATGATTATCATCACATAATATATTAGTGTATATATTAATTATCATCCTAAAAGGCTGTTTGACCTTGTTGCTGGCTCTGCCGTCTGGGCCCGCGGGGTTCTTTCCCTTCGAAGGAGACTGACATGTTAAAGGTGACTGGTCGGTCGAACGGTCACCGACCATGGATGAGAATTGGAGGAAAGTATTCGGTGGTGGTGTCAGGGTGTTTCACCCTACCTCAGCCGCTGTAGTGTCATCTACTTCGAAGAACTGTTCAACATGGTTGTCGTTGAATCAAGGAACCTGATTACAGCCTCATTTTACAATTGATGGGGTCCTTTTGGTGACAAACCGGATAGGTCAGCATTTTCCAGTTCACAAGCACCCTCAGCACTAAGCCCATGGCAATCTCATCTTCCCAGGCGTCTTCCCCCCGTATTCTTCCCCTCTCACGGGAACGAACCGAACCGGACGACCCGGTTGGGAAGGAACCGAACCGAACCGGCGCCCACCACGAGCCTTGCCGGGAGCCTTCGACTTGCTCTTTCTCCCCAAGTCTTGCCACCTGGCAGGGAAAGACCCGTCCCAGCCACTGTGACGCTGCCGCGACGCTGCTTTTTTCACGAAGGACGCGAAGAGGTCTTGGGGGGCACTCCATTTTGGACATCAAAAGATCGCGAGGTCGTAAACGATCAGCCTGGCCGAAACCGAAATCTGCTGAGGAAGAGTGAATGTTTCAGGGCAGATCCGAACCTGGAATGAGTGGCACTATTACTGATCTCCTTCTGTGCAAGTCTGCATTCCTGAGATTCGAGCCTGAGATTTTGAGAGCTCTGTCACACTTTTCACTGCTTCTCATCATGCCCAAAAGCCATCTGTTCAGGTACCCAAACCATCGATCTTCCATGTTCCTGGCCTGCTCTCTCTCTCTCTACTGTTGCGATAAAACTCGATGACCCATTTCTGACCCTCCGACAACTCCTCCAGCTAGAAAACCAGTCCTTCGGCACCGAGTTCCCAGAGTGAAGGGCCTTTGACCGTCCCCCCGCGGCACCCCCCTCGGGTGACCGGTTCACGTGGGGCAACGGTCGGAGGTTTCTCTCCGGGCGCACCTGTTGTAACAGCGAATCCAGAACTCCAAGGTCCTGGGAGGGAGACGACAGGGTCCCACGTCTGGACCGTTTGGGCGCCAAGTGCGACAGTGGTATTTGAGTGCCTTAGAAGTTAGATGAAGTTACTGTCACGTGTTCCAAACCTGCCAGTTTGACCGAACCACGAGGATGCTGACTTTCTGCGCGCTCTGTGTTTTGCGCGCGCGTGATCTTCACAGTTTTGCGCGCCTGTTGCCGATGAGGCGGAACTCCATAGGCGGTTCCCCTGTGAGGATGGTGGACCAGAACTGACCTTGGGCGACGAGGGGGGGGGGCTCCAGGCAGCAACATTGGGGGCATCAAAGGATCGAATCACCCCACCGGATCGATCAAGACCGGTCGAATCGACCACACGGGTTCAACCACCGGTTTGATGCGGTTTCCACCAGTGGATGTAATGAACCATCGACCCGGTGGATTGGCGGCCACCAGTACAGGTGAGACCGTCTGTGCCCAGTACAGATGAACCAAGTTGGAGAAACCAATGAACCAGGGTGTGCCCAGTACAAGGCGATGTCTTGGAGGACAAATGACTGACCTATGGGGCATGCGGCACGAGTATCTCAGGTCAGTGGCATAGCGGTGAAACAGGCATCCTGCATCTGTGTCCCAGCTATCTTGACTAGGAAGAGAGAGAGAGAGACATCATTCAATTGTGATCAACAGGTCTCGCTTATTTCGAATCCAGAACATGTCAGTCCCACCAAGTCCAGTCGCTCCAGACGTCGCAGGATCACCAGGCTTCGCCCCCGCGGTGTCTTCCTTTCGTCCTCCACCGGGCTCCCATCCGGCTCCCACCGAGGCGCCATTGAACTTCCAATCCGTCCATTCGGAGGTGATGGCCGTTCCGATCTGGTCCATCGAACCTGGGGTTCGACACCCGACCCGATCAAGCCGGCGAGCCGTGCAGCCGGCGACGTCGTGGGCGGTCAGATGCAGTCATTTGCGCGAATCGACTGACTAGAGTTGACCAGGCTGACAGACTGACTGAGTGACTGGCTGACGACTCTGGCTGCCTGACTGACTGGCTGGCTGACTGACTGACTGACTGACTGGCTCTGACTGGCTCTGACTGACTGTGGTAACTTAAGTCAGCCCCAGATTCGAGTGAAAAGACTGTGTCCACCCAATCCATCGTCTCACACGAAGGACCCACCGATGCTTTCGCCCCAGGTCGGTTGGGGTCGGACTCGTCACCGTTGGTCACCTGTCAACACACGATGAACGCCATTGTTCACGAAGACAGGCCCCTTTTTTCGATGTACATTTGTGTGAACCATTTGGTTGATGGAAAAGGTCGTTCAGTGGAAAACGACAGATGATCAAGCTCTTATGGATTCTCTCTTCTACCTCTTTGCTCACCCAAAAATCCTCCCCCAACAAAAGGACTCAAGTCACTGAGAAGTGTTCATGCACAGCTCCGCGTCTTTCGACTTGACCCAGCTCTGCCAAGGAGGCGGATTTTTTTCGCTCAGTGGCAATCGATGAAGGACAGCTTCCTGGGACGTTCCTCGCCCATCCTCGAGAAATGCGCGACCGGCGCACGACGTCCGAGACCTAAAAAAGAGAAAGCAAAGAGGAATCGGACGTCGTGATTGCCTTCCAATGACTTGAAACACCCCAAGAGAGCGCAACTCCTCCATCGGCGCGGAATGGGAACCAAGGAATCCGTTGGAACTTCACATCGTTCCGGCAAACGTGACATGGTACTCTCCACAAAGGTTGTCTCGACGGTACCTCTGAGAACTTCAAGAACCGGTATCACGACCGCCACGAAGTGACAGACACACTTCTTCACGAAGTGAGCCGGAAAAGCTTAGGTCATCGAATCGCTGAGCAATGCCGAGTCGGTATCCCTCCAGTTCGAACCATTGGGCCAACGTGGATGGAGAAGGCCTGAAGGGAAGACCATGAAATCCGAATACCAAACAGGTGGTGCCATCACTTGCATGATGATTCCAGGAAGTGTACCATTGTTGCAGGCACAGTCAATCCTTCCGAAACACTGATCCAAACGACTGTGTCAGAGGTAAAGCTTCGTGTACCATGTTTCGAAGCAAAAATGAAAAAATGAATGAACCCTAGAGAACTACATAGACACAATGCACATGATTCATGAGCTAAACAAGTACCCATCAGGAGGGCGGGAACCTCGATCACAGGTCCATATGCACTGCCTTGACATCGACTCCAACTTGATACCTAACTGCCCCCCTCCAAAGCTCAAAATTCTTAGAGGGCACCTGTCGATCACCCCTGGATTCAGGTCCTCAATCGCCCTCTATCTGGGACCAACTGGACCGTTGAGGCCTCCTGCAACCCTCCTCCGGCCCCGCTCCTGGCTGAGTTCCCACTGAGAAGCGCTTCCCTAGGCCCTGCTGCTTCTCTGTTGGCAGTTCTCCTATGATAGGACCCAGCGTCCCGGCACCATGAGCCCGCACGAAGACGTGCAAGAGGCCCAACAGGCCGAAGTTGCTCCTCTGAGATGGTTCAACTCACCTTGTCAGCTAAACATGTTTCTGTTCACAAACCAAAATTTGGTCTGTTTGGTTCGTACCTTACCAGATGGGCTGCCGATTCATGTTCCATGACATGGTCCATTCATCGTTGGCCCACCGGTAACCGCTCACCTCTACAAAATCAAGCCTCTCGTATGGCATTGGCAAACGTGCTTCTTTGAGCCAATTGCTTGGGAACCATCCAGAACACATGTCATTTTAAAAAAATATATATGCATCAAACCATGTATAAAAACGATATGCATTTGCAAGTCTGCTTTCACTGAGAAACTAGCAACGAAAAAAACCTGTAACAATGCTCCTTGAACACCAAAGCACTGCCACCTCAACAAGCGAAATTGAAGACTTAAAATGTGCAAAAATGACAGAATCTCTGGTATCAGGTCACCAATAGTAATTGAAACAAATCTGTGGTTTGATCTCACGAACATGTTCACAACCATATACTGACATTGGCACGTGTTTGTTGTGTTTGTCATGTGTTTTTAAGACTGAAACGTACCCCCACAAAGCATGCCATACGTTGATCTTAAAGTTGATCTTTCGAAAGTCGTTTCCAACACCATTGATTTCAGAGTCTTCACAAGGCTCGCAGTTTAGGTTTTTAAGGATCAAACAGAGTATGGTGCTCGCGAATGGTTGCGCCCTGAAAAACCTACTACCTTAAGTAAGTAGCTTACAAACGTTCTAAACACAAAGCGAAAGCACGTGCAACAGCTCACAAGCAACGAAATAGCACTCGCACCACTTTTACGCGCACTCTCTGGGCCTTGAGCCAAAGTAAAGTACAAAAGGCTATGAGGTATTCCTGCATACAAGCGAGACACTGAAAGTGTCGAGCTTAAACGCACTCAAACATGCACAAAACTGTTCAAGAAACATTCACACTACAAAAGCTACAAAGACTTCTGTTCACAAAGCTTCTAAACATTGTACATTCCATGAGCTATGCTCTCCCAAGCTCTCCAAACGCTTCGAAACACAAAGTTCCGGTAAGGAACACTTGCTCAAGCACTCGAAATGCAAAACTATGCACTCCAAAAGTACAAACCGAACCTCACAGCTACTGCATTAGCCCGCACCTCGCTACCTCACACACTTTCACACCCCCTTTCGAGGTGAGGCTCATTCACTCTGAGCTAGTGGTGACCTGAGTAGAGGCGGTGGCTTCAGTCCTCTCAGCTTTCCAGCACTCTTTGGAAACGATCTTTTTGCATGCCTTGCAAAGTTGAAGGTGACATAGTCCCTTCCCTTGAGTATAATGGCATAACGGGCTGCAATGGACTACAGTTCCCGTGCGGCAGATGTGTAACCACTCCTTCCAGAAAGTTGGTGGAATCAAAACTTCCACTGGGCCCAAAGTAGTCTCCACTCCTCAAGATACAGACATCTTGGCATTCACTTCCTCATCTCTATGGCTATGACGTTCCTTCCCATTGATCGTCACATTCACGCCACGAGACTTGCAGAAAGTTTGACTCAGCACAAATCCAGTAAAGATCCCCCATGCTCGAAATCACTGCCAAAAGAATCTCAAATTCACAACCACCCAGCATACTCAATCCTGCTTCCATGGCCATCACGCGTCCCAAATGGCTGCGGATACAAGCAGTCAGCTAGCACAGCAAGCACAGCAAGCTTGAGCCACACACAAAACAGAATAGAATAGAAATTGCACTCACTCAGAGTCTCCAGACCTCCATGGCTTTGCCAATAAGACCTTCTGATCTCCGATTCCAATCCTCTCTTCAAGAGACATTCGACCGAACTCGACAACCTCAGACTCATTATAAAATCTATCCGATTCCTCCGACATTCGACATTCGACGCTCTTCTCAAAGAAAACCTCGAAAACCTAGACAAAAGATCTCTTTTTGCGACGTCCTTTCGACTTGATCGAAGCTGTGCTGCAAAAGAGAAAACACCCATCATGGTGTAAGATCCATCTCGGACCTTTCTCAGACACGGCAGCATCCGCTCATGCATGTCCAGCCTCATTCCTTAGAAACCGAACGAAGTATCGAGCGAACACACGGGTGCATCGTTCCGTCTCTGTCCAATTGACATTGTTGAAAGCTGCGCGCTCGACAATGCACTGACACTTAAACCTTTCCGCTAACCTGTTTGCAACCTCCTTTCTGTTCGACATAAAGCCTGAACCTCTTTCCAACTGGTTGTTGACCTTTGGTAAACATCTTCATTGAACATCCGTTCACGATACCTTCAAACTCTAGATGCTGGTTCGACAAGACCTTTCTCAAGACTTCTGACTTCCAGTACTGGTTGTTCGCTGGTAGCTCTAAGCTCTTAGATACCTGTCCATGAACCTCTTGAACCTTCTTCAAAAGACAATCGACAGAGTTGGCTAGTTCCTCAAAGACCTCAACATGCCTCTGCCTAGACTGTTGATGGAAATTCAAAACCGGACTTCCTCCAGCGCATGGCAAAGAAACATGAACATGGATCCACTTAGTTCCACACTTGCCAAGCTCAGATCGATGGTGGTCCTTTGGCTGGTTCCTGCGGCTCTGACAGCAAGAATCACTTGTTGACAGAATCTCTACTTGAACTGCCGCTTCCTGTAGACAATCGTGACATCCAATGTAAGATACGCCTACCTCCATACAAGCCTGCCTCAGACATGAGTCTCGACCACAACAAAGTTTGACAAAGACAATACCTCTACCGTGTATATATTGGCCTGGCTCCCGACGAGTTCTCAGAGATGAGAGAAAACTCATGTACCGATTGTTGATCATCGGTGTGACATTGCCCGCTCCAAGACAAGTTAGACAGACCTGGGTCTCAGTCGATGCTGCTGGCAGCGTAGGAGCTGGCGGTACGTTTGCCAAAAGCGGCTGAAAAGGAGCTGCCGGCGTCGTCGGAGTCTCAGGAGGCGGTGGCGGCGGCGGCAATCCGACTGTCTGCAATGGATGCATGTTCAGATCTCGACCTGGTACAGCACGCCGTACTGGTCTCGGCGGGGGCGCCATGGGCAGATCTTTGGAGTCCTTCTTGTCCTCCTTCTTCTTGAGATCCTCCTTCTTCTTGGAATCCTCCTTCTTCTTGGGCTCCTCTGAGATGATCTCCGATTTGACGGATTTCATTTCCTCTTTAGCAAATCCCTCACGTTCATAAGGTCCAATGCCCACTTGTGAAGTGGTAGGTGGTTGGTACTCCTGGCGCAATCGCGGCAACAAAGTGACCACTGGTCGAGTAGGTTCTGGCTGAGGCACGCTGCCTGCTGGAACCTTCCTCTTCTTTGCAGCTGGCCTGGCCTTTGCCTGAGTACCCTTGCGCTTGCGCCAGATGGAAGCATCAGCTTCATCTGGCTTGGTTGGCTTCTTCGGCATCCTCTTGACGGGAGTGGGGGTTTGTGTACCCCAATCCCATCCTCGGGTCACCTTGCGAACGTGCTTTGCTCGCAATCGATGCTTCTTTCCTCCCCTTGCCCTGAAGCGTAGCACTGTAGGATATTGTCTTTCCATCGTGAAGAGCAGGAATTGTACGAGCTACCGATCCTTTGACATTTTTCAAAGCCATAACCTCGATTGCCCTGCTGGCGCCAATCATCTTCGGCCTCGAAGGCATCAGCTTTGCTGCAGGCTTTGACCCCGGCGCAGACTGAGGCGGCGATGCTTTACCCTTGGTCCGACCCGGGCGTGGTGCTCCCGTCTTTGGCGTGGTACTCTTTTCGGCCTCACGCTGGTGAGCCATCTTGATGTCTTCTTTGGATGGAATTGCTCGGAACTCTTCGGAGTAGGTCACGACCCTGCTCGACGACTTTGCTTCTTGCAGACGTCTGTGTTCGTTGTCTGCCTTAGACAGCTCGGATATGACACCCTGCAATTGCCTGTTCAGCTCTGCAACGTCTTCTCTCTTGTTCGCAAGCTGGGACTTCACATCAAACAACGCTTCTTCAACTTTCGGCTCTTTTTCCACAAGACCCTGAAGCCGTTCCTGCCTCGAGACCAAATAATGCATGTGTTCTTCTGCGCGAGCGAGCTCTTCCTCTGGACTCTCTGGCTGGATGGGTTCAAACTCAAGACGACCTTTGCGACCGTAGATATTCTTTCCACCTGAACGACCCTTGACTTCCGTAATTGACATGAACGCTGCGAGGGCGTTCGTCACACTTGCCCTGGTGGCTGCCTGATCCTGCTGCTTGCTGACAACCGACGGGTGGAGAAACTGGTGGTGTCTTTGGTGGTGGTCGGATTGGCGGTGTCTTGGGAGCCGGTATTGGTGTGGGACACCATGAAGGACTCTTGGGATGTGATGCAGGGACTGGTGGGGTCTTCGGACCTGGCCTGTCAGATGGCCTGACGTTGGCCCGGCAAGCCCAAATCTCCTCGCATGCCTTTGAGAGATGTCTTGCACTCCGGCAGATTAATTTCGAGAAGACAGAGGCCAAACCCCTCGAACTGCACACGCTATACACCTGACGGATGCTTCCTGGGGTCAGGCATTGACCAATCAGATTTACCAGCTGATTTCAACTTCTTAGGGCCGGCTGCATGTGAAAACTGCAAGCGGCTGCAACGAGTTGATCTCTTTCGTGCTGATCTATCTGCTATTTGGGGTCTACCTTTGCGCACTGTTCGCATTTGGAGCAACTCTGCTTTCCAAAGAGGCTACGACGCATTGGACAAGAAGCCTTGCTGTGTTCTTCGCTGCGTGAAGTGCACACCCCGCCTGCTTTGCTGTATGTCGCTCACCGAGCATTCTCAGGATGCACATTCTGTGACTCCCGTGGCAAAGCTGTTTAGGAGTCACCGCCACAAGCTCTTGATGCATCGCTGTCCTCCTCCCCTTGGGGAGGAGTTGACCCCATCGAAGGGAAGTCCCAACTTTGGATTCGGCTGCGCTGTAGCTGTGCTTTCGACAGTTTGAAGCCTTCGTAAGCTGCTAGCAGTGGTTTTCCTCTGGCACAGTCTTTGCAAGCTTCTTGATACCCGAAGATGCATGGCTACATCGCTGTCTTCAAAGCTCTAAGTGCTCTTTAAATGCAACTTCGTCCATGGCGTCCTGCTTCAGGACCAACCAACAGCAAGACAAGACAGCACCATGCAAGAAGTGGCACTGGCGCAAGGAATGCAACCCAAAACTCCTTGGTGGCCATGATGTACTGAGAGCCAATGCTGAATTCATTGCCCCTGTTTCAATTTGGCTGACACGGCCTCTAGAGCTACACCCCAGGTTGCGGTTTCTTCTTTTGGGGTTTCGTTGTGGGTTTTGGTGGTGGTTGTTGGTTGGTTTGTTGGTCCTTAGTGTTCTCTTTTACCGCAACCTGGACAGTAATTCTCTCTTCACCAGCACAAGACGACCTGCGCAACCTCTGCACACATGGCCTCTCCATCCGTGCAAAAAAACTTGCTGTTTGTTGCAAGCTACGCCAGGCTTCCGCCCGGGTTCCGGTTACATCTTAGCGTCAACGTTCAAATTTTCCCTTGCGTCGGGCAGCCACGGAACTGGACCCAAAAGGCCAGCAGCAAGCCCCTGTCCCTGTCCAACGCAACCCCCAATAGGAGGATCCCCAGTAAGCTCACAGATCGGAGAATTTCCAGTGTCTTTCCATCAACAGGCAGCATCCCCAGATGTTGTCCTGGCCGCAGTAGCTAGGTGCATCCGGGGGGGAGCTACTAGGCTGCACGTGTCCTTCACACATGCAACAACATTCTCATGCTAGAACCGCGGATTACCTTAGTGCAGTTCGTAACTGGCTCAAGCTAGCGGTGGTACTGGCGGTAGAGTGAGTGTGTTTTGACGAGGACAGCAGTCTTCACTCCTTCTGAGCACCGACATTGACACGATCATGTCCTTGCTTGGCAATGATGACAGCGATTTTGAGAGCAACAGCTCATTTTGTCTTCAGCTTGTCACTCTTGCAGGCACTGTTATGCGGATTGATGCGCCAGTCAGCATCCACCACACATGGGAAATGCTTGAGGCCAGTGGAACGCCTGCCTGTTGTCAGCCACCTGGACACCTTTGGGTGTGAGCTCACCCTGCTCGATGGTGACACGCACCAAGCACTGCAGGATCCCATTCAAGAAGACCTATGGTGGAACACGCAATTCCACCTAGTAGTTCAAGAGTGCTTTCGGCAATATGACTGTAAAGAGCAACTTCAAGGAGAAGATTATGAGGACTACCCCAAGGCTGTCTGGGTCCCGGCTAATGACACTGGAATTCTTGAAGCCAAAGCTTTCTTCTCGGTAGCAGGACTTCGGCGCGTCAAAGTGGACCCAGGCTTTCACACAATTGATCGCCAAGCCTGGCGGTATTGCCACTCACTTCAAATTGTTAAGTCACCTGACACGGTGGTCGCCATAGAATATGCGGCTTTCCAGGGTGTTATACCCTGGTCATGGTCGAAATGCCGGGATGCGTCGAGTTGGGTGCGACTTTTCTCGGAATGCTGTGCTTGAAAAAGTAGGTATTATTACTGAAGGGGCCTGCAGTTTAGCCATGGGAGCCGGAGTTGGGCCATGTGCCTGACAGGGGATAGCAGTCACTTGTGGTGTCTAGGTGGGGCTATCCAATCATTCTCCTTTGGGGGTGTGTAGTGGAGGATGTCACACTCTTCAAAGGCATTGAAGGCAGCACATGGACGTCTCCATGCTCCTCGCTTGTTTCTGGAATAGGTGAGGTTCGAAAGTGCAGTGCATTCGCCAAAGGCTCTGTGGCCTATGTAGCGTGGGTTCCCTGGGAGGGCCAGCCTAGCTAGTGCCTTGCATCCGACAAAAACCTCCGCTCGAATTTCACGCAGGCTAGGCGGCAGTTTGACTGCGCTCAGGCTGTGACAGTGCGAGAAAGTGTGCATGTGAAGGGTGTCAATTTCACTGCTGGAGATGTCCACTAGGGTGAGCATTTTGCAAGTTTCAATGGCCAGGTCGCATCCCCACCCAGTATGACCTGTTGGATGCCAGACGAGTGGAAACAGCCTTGTGGGACCCCTAACAGTGGGGGTGACGCCAAGACCACATCTGCCCTTGCTCTGACCTGGGGCAGTGAGAGCTGGCTAAGCTTGGCACACTCTTCAAAGGCGACAGGGCGGGCAAGGGCGGCTACCCAAGTAACCGTCCCTAATATCTTTGAAAGGTCACACTCACGGTGGCAATTTTTGATTGTCACTGTCGTTTGTGTTCTTGACCTTCCTGGACGGCTCTTGTGTCATGGCTCAAGGGTTAACAGCGCTGCCTCTCTCTTTGCGATGTTTGATGACACTATGTCACAGGACAGCTCACTGGGTAGTGACGAACGCTCGCTAGTGCTGCACTTGGTCCTGACTACCTTGCCTTCGGAAGAACTACAAGTGTCCATAGACCTGAAACTGCTGTACTCGAGAATCTACCATACATTGGGGATTTGGTGTTCTGGTCTCGTGTGTTTTGGTGGGTTGGTTGTGTTTTGGGTTCCTTGGTTTGGTGTCGCTGCTGGGTTCGTATCTCTCTCTTTTGCTGGACTAAGGTGACTTGTGCATATTCTGCACACATAGCGCCTCGACCCGTGCAAAAAAAAATCTACCATACATTGGGGAGCGCAGCACCTTTTGGGCGCGAGCTTGACTTTGTACACAAGGACACCAAGGAAATTCTGACCGACCCCATTTGGAACACCCTAAGAGACAACAATTGCTTTAACCCAGTTGTCCGACAGTGCCTTGTACAAGCAGAGCACAAAGGGCAGCTGAAGAAACGGGCTAAGGCCATCCGAGTCCCGTCTGCCAGCATTGATCGGGTGTTGCCTCATGCCTTTTCACACACTCCGGATGTGAGACATGCGCAAGTAGATTTTCTCCACGAGTGCGGACGCCATGTCGGCGGTGTGCCCAGGTCATCGTAGAAGGATAGGAAACACTGCATATTGATGGGGGAAGCAAACCAAAGGCGCCAACACCAAAACCAACAAAACCCCAAAACCCAAAGCCAAACAGAAAACAAAAGCCACCACCAAAGTCCCCCAACCAATGTGGGCAGTGTTTCCTCTGTACTGAAGTGAGACAGGTGAAATAGACGAGCTGCAAAATATCTAAGGGCCTGAATTCACTACGAAAGGCAAAATGCTTCTGATCGTGGGTGGTTGCTCTGATCGGCCAATCAAAGGTGGCCTCACTCCTTTGGCAAGGATGAGGTCATCCAAGCCACTTTTGATGGTTGGCACTCGAAGTGTTTTGACATCATACGAGGTACCGAGAGCAAAGTCAGCAGTTGACAGATGACCAATGCCAAAGAGTCATCAGTTGCAAAGCATGGCAAGCCGTGGACAATTCCCTCTCCGTGGCACAATCCATACTACTGATTGCACATACGAAAAGCAGAGGCTTGTCTTGAGTGTGGCAGTGGAAGGCATTGCAACGAAAGGACTGCTAACGACGTGCTGATTTCCCTCCCACAAGGGAGGCACAACACACCCAATGGCTCCCACGCGTTAGCCAAAGGGGTTACAGGGGATGTTCACTCTTCCATCAGATAGTGAGCATTGAGGTCACTATCCTTCAACATGCATGGCCCATGTGAAACAGGTGAAACAGAGACCTATCCTAGCATGGTACTTATGCCATCTTTGTACAAGATTGGCTGTGGTTCGGCTCCCGCAGACGAGCAACTAAGGTTCTCCCTGGGCGCCATCCATCAACCGCTCTGCTACCACCCGCCTACCATGGACAAAGAGCTAAGGCTCCCATCCCGGTAGGCTCACAAAATTGCAGGCGATGAAGGCGAGAATGACGACTCTATCTGCTTTTCGGAGGCTGACTTACACTCGAACAGTAGGAGAAGTATGCCTTACGCTAAGCCGGGCACGCAACCACTGTCAGGGATCATGTGCAACCACGGCTGGGCAAATGGCAAAAGCATTTTCTTCTGCATATATTCCCCTCCATTTATGCTGGCCTGGGAGTTTGACAAGCCTACGGAGTGCGGTGCAGTCCAGAAAGGCTCTACTGGCAATGTAGTGCAATGAGGGCGGTATGGCTAGTTCTGGCAGTGCAGCACAGTTCATGAAGGCTTTTACTCTTATGGTATGGAGCGTCTATGGCAGTCTGACCTCACAAAGGCTAGTGCAGTGCACAAATGTAAATTCCTGGATTTCTTCGATCTTCGTGTTCGACAGGTCGACTTTCTTCAGCAATTGACAGTTGTCACAGGCATGCGCTCCCAACACTTGGAAGTTCCGCGTAAGCTCAAGTGTACCTATCCCAGTGGAGCTGAGACATCCTTGTGACAGCTCCCTGGCATTCATTCGAGCTGGCAACTCTTGTTGATGAGCAGCCTCTTGCAGGACAAAAGTGGCTAAGTTGACGCAATCTCGAAAGAGATAGTGCCCAAATTTGGTGGAACTACAGAATTGATTCGCCACTCCTTCAATAGCATAGACCCACTGCAAGGAGCTGCGTTCAGCAAAGGCTTTATAGCCAAACTCCACACAGCCAGGCGCTGTAACACTGTTGAGCAGCTGGCACCCTCGGAATGTGTTGTCTGCTATTCTTACCACCGAAGCTGGCATCCTAACTATTCGTAGCTGTCGACAACACTGCCATGCCTCTGCACCCACAACCCTGATGCCTGCTTCTATGCTGACGTGACGCAAACGCGGCACCGCTGTGAAAGCGCCATCAGGAACCATTTCCTCCGGATTCATGGGGACGTGGACTGCGAGTGGAATGTCTCGGAATGGACACCCTTCAAAGATCTCCTTTGAGGGAAGGACTTTGCAACAGCTACGAAACACCATGGTGTACTCTGTGCTTTGTTGCAATAATTTTTCCCAGGTTGGATTTTCTAAATAGGTTTGCGTGTCGGCTTGCAAGAAGTCGATTGTACATCCAAAGACCTTCAGGTCAGTCACTGAGGCAAGGTAGTCGACCACATGGTCTTCGAGGTCTTCAAATCTATCAAATTTGGCGACACTCATGGAGATGTGCGGTAAGTACCAAATGACACTCCATGACCGGTTCGCGTTCTCGAGGAGAGCTAACATCGGAGGAACGAGGAGTCTCCATGCGCGGACTACTGGAGAGGATCGCTGATTGAGCCAGAAAAAGCTTATCATGACCTTCGTAGCTAGTACTTGTTATCTGCCTTTGGCTACTCAGGGCATGGGAACGTGGCTTCTCCAGCCGAAGGGCTTCATGCCTCTGAATCAGAATCGCTCTGAGTGGGGATCCCGTGACCCAGGGCAAGTGCTAAGGCAACCCCCCGCCTATTAGCCTCTCACTGAAGTTTGACTGGCGAACAAGCCGGTGGCGGGTCTGGTTGAGTTTCCGGCTCGATGAGGTCAACTTCGCAGCCAAATACCAATGTCCGATACTGTTGGCAGAAAACTGACAATGTCGTCCTCTAGTTGAGTGAGGTCTTCATAGTGGGTCAGATTTGCCGGCGTGTAACATTCATTGCCCGCCAGTGTCACCAAAGTGATGACAATGGCATACCGGTCATGATCATGCGGATTTATCCCTGATTGCGGCTGGCTCAACATGGCTGCTCTGTCTGTTTGAGCCCAATAATTGCGCAAACACATACCAGGACATCACGCTTAGCAGAGGAAAACAATGGCTAAGGCCACCACTTTCACAGAATTTGCTGGGCAGGTTATAACCCCCCCGGCAAGGGCTGGTTGTTTCCAGCTGCTAGGTCCCCTTCACGGACCCCACCTTCGTGATGGAGGCGGTGGGGGGGCCGCTTGCGATGAGGGGGCGGGCAGTGGAGGATGAGCTGCCTGTGCCGCCAGGAGGGGCGATGCGTCGGGCTTTGTGTCGGCTGGTGCTTTCATCTCTAGCGCCCGTGATCTTCTCCCGCAGTTCCCTTCGGTGACGCTCCACTTTGTTGCGGAAAGTGGGGTCTCCAGTGGGCCAGAAGCATAACTCTCCCACTCTTCTTCTTTGCACACATGATTGCCACATTTCTGATGTGGTCGATCATCCTCATGGCAATGAGGGTAACCATGGTGAAAGTGATGGTAGAGTGCCTCACTGTTCAATTTTGTCAGTTCTTTTCGTGTCGAGAGGAGATTCCACCCCATTGCGCATGGCAATCTCTGGCCCAGAGTCAGCCAGCCAGCTACAACAATGCTTCTGTTTGGGCATTGCCTTTCTCAAAGTTGCCTTATGCTGTGGCAAGCCCAGAGTAGCGGATGGCAAATCGCCCATGTCCTTGTGGGACCACAAAGATGAGGTCCGCTGCCGCTTCATCTCCCTCTGTTAACTCTTCTTCAGACAAATCTACAAGATCAGCAGCCCCCACCACCACCAGTTGTGCACACCTGGGCGAGGGTTCTCTCGCGCTGATGCCGGAGTGTATTTATTGGGGGGTGCCTGGCCTCTGCGAGGTCCATCCAAAGAGGGACTTCCAAGCGCAATTGAGCTGCGGGAAAGATGGGAACGACATGGACTGCCCCAACGAGGGTCGAGCGCTCTCCAAGTGTGTGCTCTCAGCCCACGTCTCAGCAGGCATCTGTGGTTCATTCCATGAGCCATTTCCTGACTGTAGACTCCCACCACTGAACCCGTGGTGCAAGATCGACTTAACGAGGGCTGGCAGAAATGACAGTTTGCATGAATCCGCATTGTGGGTGAAGCTGCTTGGAGAAGCTGTCAGCAACTGCAAGTGGTTCACCTGCCAGACACAGTCGTCTGCCTGCAGCATGTTCCCTGGCTCGTATCTCTTCAGCTATCTCATCGAATTCAAACAAGGTGACTTGTGCCTCTCGGCACACATAGCGCCCGTACCCGTGCAAAAAAAGAAGTCGTCTGCCTGCAGCATGGAGCGTTTCGTAGATGCTACCTGCTTCGTCTGTGATGGCTCCTGGGCGCAGGCAGTTCGGTATCAAGGTCTTTGAGGCATGTTGCTCTCTAACGCAAATAGGGGCAACTAATCACACTAGTAACCAGTTAGCCCCGCAAGCACAACTCCGGCCTCGAGCCTTTGAGAAATGTACAGCCTTGCGCCACCTCAACCTGGAAAGGACAGAGTATGACCCCAGTAACCCAAACCAATGCTTGCCTGAATGCTGTTTCTTGGAAGCAGGCATCGTCTCGATCTCTCTGCCGCCAGATTTTAATTGGGTTGGGCCAGCAGCCTGTGAACGTTGTCAACAGCTTCAGATCGTTGACCTGTCCCGGACGGACATTCCTGAAATACTGGGCTCTACCTTCGCGCACTGCCCGCAATTACAACAGCTCAGACTCTTTCGAAACTTGCGAAGAATAGAGCAAGAAGCATTCCTACGGTGTGCCTCACTACGAGAGGTCTGCATTCCACCATCCCTACTATACATAGCGAGGCGTGCCTTTGCTGGTTGCACGCAGCTTCGCACATTCTGCAAAACTGGGAAAAGCACGACTTGGAGGGGGACATACGCCCGTGTCAATGCTTTTGACAAATGCGAGCACCTAGACAAGCCTAAGTGGCTTCGCTTCCTGCCGCCAAATGACAAAAAATTTTTGCACGGGTACGGGCGCTATGTGTGCCGAGAGGCACAAGTCACCTTGTTTGAATTCGATGAGATAGCTGAAGAGATACGAGCCAGGGAGACCTGCCGCCAAATGACAAAGACAAGTGGAGAGAAGACTTCACAGAAGCAGTGCGCTAGGGACAACTCTTGCTTAGCCACACTGGGTCTGCGCTACGAGCTTCTTCTCCTGCCTTTCGATGACCAAACAGAGTCATTATTTGTCCTCATCACCTGCAATTTTGTGAGCCCACAGGGATGAGAGCCTTAGCTCCTCGCCCCTGGTAGGCGGGTGGTAGCAGAGTGGTTGATGGAAGGCGCCCAGGGAGAACCTTAGTTGCTCATCTGCGGCAGCCAAACCATAGCCAATCTTGTACAAAGATGGCATAAGTACCATGCTAGGATAGGTCTTCTGTCTCACCTGTTTCACATGAGCCATGCATGTAGTAAGATAGTGTCTTTCATGCACACTATCTGATGAACAAGCTACCCCCTTGGCGTGCGAGAAGAAGCCAGGGGCGCAGGTGATACCTCCCTTGCGGGAGGAAACACAACACTTCGTCAGCAGTCCGGTCGTTGCAATGCCTCCTACTGCCACACTCACGATTAGCCTCTGC
>CAXAMN010003224.1:1647432-1687938 GCA_963970005.1 Durusdinium trenchii
GGATGTGGTTCCAAGTGGCGTCACTGGAGAGTGCTGGTGCCATCTCGGAACCATGGAGGATGGCAGTTCGACGCAGCTAAAGAGAGTGAATATCCTCCTTTGCTTTGTAAACGAATTGTGAACCTGGTACGGGAGTGTCTCAAGGACCGCTTTGACTTCCACGTCGATCGTGCAAGCAGTGGGCATCGTCAGACTAAACATTCCCGTGCCTTGATTCCTGAATATCATCATATCACCAAGCATCCACCAGCAGCACATCTTTCTTATAAAGAGCTTCCTCCACTTCAAAGGGGGGACATCTTCGGGGAGGAAGATAAGCTAAATGGAGTTGCAAACGATGCAAGCATGCAATTCGGTGTTTACCATACCCCAAGCCAGTTTGTCAAACTTGCGCAGATGGCGAGACATCCGTGTGACCATTTGTTTTCAGTTGAAGACAATACACGTGATAACCTGTTCGACTTCTTGACAAAGGGGCCAAACTATATTGCAAAGCAGAGGATTGAGTTTGCCAGACGAGTTGCGATCAATCAGCAAGATGTTCTGTGTACTATTCTTGATGAAGCCGTGCCCATCTTTTGCTCCATCGGAAACCAATTCTGGATCATCATTCAACCTTCCTTGCTTGTCCTCTCAACAAGCCTACTGTTGAAGAGCAAAAAGGTAGTTCTGAAGTTGCTCTGTTTGACTCTATTGAACCTTTTCCGCGAAAGGTCATTGCGCCGAATTGGAAGGAAGGCACTGAGCTTGGCACTTTGGTTTGACCCTTTGATTTGCGAAATGACATGGTGATCGATCCGATTTTCTTTCACATGTATGTTCGAAAAGGGGGCATCAGCAATGTCCATGGATAAAAGGATTTCTTGAATTTTACACAGTGCAATGCTATGAGGTTGTTTCGAGTATCTTCGACAGTCGACGAAAGTGACAAATTGGTGCAGAAAGAAACTAGGGACTGCATGCTGGCTACCTACCCAAAGGAGAGGTATGATTCTTTGCAGTTCTTGTTTATCACAATTGTCGGTCTCGTTTCTGAGGAGTTGGTAAATTTGCTCAAGACTACTAGAACTGTAGTCAGCATTCATTGGTGAAATGCAGAACGAGATACAACTTCTATCAGTGACCCCAAGCGTTGTCTGAACAGGGACAGTATTCGTATGCAAACGAAAGCGAAAGACCTCAGGGATCCATTTGCTTTCTTCATGAATTTTGGGGGTGGGCACAGTACTGTTGCATAACCATGTTTCTGAGTATTCGATGCAGGGCGATATAACCTCAATACTTCCTGTCGTGAAAGAGGAGTGAAAGGTAACAAAATAGATGCTTTTGGTAATTTTTTTCTTGTTGCCATCCGGCGAGTAGGTAAAATCTTGGTACTTGGAAATACAATGCACTCGGGATAGGTGTCTGCGAAGCGAAGAACAGACTGCAGTGACTAAGTCAACACACGTAGCATTGACAAAACATTCATGGAAGAGACACACATAAGAAAGCTTATCAGCTTCATGGTATAGTTGTAGGACATTCTTCTGGAAATGCGTCTGAACTTGAAATAAGACAACAGAGACAGACTGGGTGCCTGCCAACTGCAGACTGCAGGATTCCCATTTCATCCTCACTGATAACTTTCAGATCTTCTTGATAGTGGGATGTGTTGATGGCACTCGGAAAGCGGCAAACGAAAAAGATTTTGTGCGTGGCAACGGTAGGCTGTACAATGTGTCTTCTAAGCGATCCTTGTCCAACAAAGGACAAAAGTAGATCATCATAAATGGCCTGCGCAATAAGACAGAAGGCTTCCTTATCTAACATGGCAAAGGAAGAACCGAAAAGCCACAGACAACAACTTGGATTGCCCTCTAGGCTAGGCGAGGAGAGAGACGAAAACAGTGAGCAATAGCAGTATCTTGGGATACCACTGGAGCCAAAATGCCAAAAGCACAGGCCGCTTAAGCAACTAAAGGGGGTTCCAACAAGCTACAGAGGAAGTCTCTTCTCTTTAAGAGAGTTCCTTGAACCTCCTGCTCACCACCTGTTAGGTGAGTTTGAACCGAAAACTTGAGCCAAAGGGGTTACGGATTCCAAGATGTCACTCCAAAGAAGGGCAGCGACACAGACACAATGGCGAAAGTGGAGGCCAATGGTCCGTTTGTCCCTCCAGCACTTTCTCCGCCCTCCCAGACACGCCCAAGTTTGCAGGCGCATGTGAACGGCTCCTAGGTCAAATGGTGTCCTTCCTGTAAAAAGGCTAGAAGCAATCAGTACAGGCCGAGAAGGCCGCCACTGCTTCCGCAGTGGAAAGCAGCATTCAAATGGCAATTTCCGCACCGGCCACCCAAGAAGAGACTTTTGCACGGGTAAGGGCGCTATGTGTGCCGAGAGGCACAAGTCACCAGAATGAATTAGAGAGGGGGATGCGAGATGAGCCTGACCGATAAGGCACCGAGACCAAAAAGAACAACAGCACCTAACCAAACCAAAACACCACCAAAAAACCACCCAAGAAGAGACGAGTGAAATGCCCACGGTCACTGCGGACCCTGAGGGCGACGAAGAACTCAAGGTATATTCAGGAAATGGACACTGTCAACGGAGAACGCTCACGGGTGGGAGCGGACACCTTCTACACAGCAATGGATCAAACAAATCCCGTAAGAGCCGACCAGGGCAGACAGACTCAAAAGCCGAGCAAACAACGGCCACCACAAGCGCTACCTCCGGCCTCTGACCCACGGATGTGCCTACTGCCAGTCGGCGCTGTCTTCTAGGCAAGTTGCTGAACAGCTGGATTGGTTGCCTTTGGCTCAAGCCAGCAATAGTTGCAATAGTCGCTGAGCATGAGTCTCTGATGGGTAGTATGAGCAACAAAAAATGAACCAATCAGCGGCGACGATGAAACTGCCGGCGCCTGCCCCTGTCCCCTCAAGCTCGTCACCATGGCAGGCAATGAAATCCAAGTGATAGTCTTGATAAGCATTTACCATTAATTGGGAAATGCTGGAACACAATTTGAGATGGCGCAAACATACGGGTTTTGGCTTACTACCCCGCAGGAGCCCTTACCTGCAATCATCCGGATCAACTGTGGAGGCCTGGGGGGAGGCGCCCTGAGTACCCCAACCATCCCAACTGTCAATTGTACTCATCCCCGTGTCAATGGCACGTGTGTTTATGGCCCCTCCTTAGCACCGGCTGACCGGTATAGTGGACAGATCACGGAGGTCGCTGCAGGTCACACGTCCAGTCTGCACGAGCTTGCTATTTTAATGTCGAATACCACTGATCCCTGCGAGTGTTGGGAGGCACTAGGCTATGGCTGTGCAACTACCCTGTACCGCAGAACGCAGATTGTTCTAGAAGCTTCGAGGCAAGTACCGGCTCACCGCAGAGTTCCCCACGCTGCATTTTTAAGTGGACTTTGGTGGAAACTTTTGTCTTTTCAGCCAGCGCGCATCCTCATGCGCCTACCCTTTATGGAGCGTATTGGAAACAGCACCATAACAAGCAAACTTTATGCTCCCACTAAGTTTCATGTCGAAGGATTCAGTGCCGGTAGCTACACGGGAGCAACAGTAGTCATTGGCCTGCGCGCCCTGTTTCCGACATGCCCCGTCTCGGCCACTTTTGGTGCCATTGCTATGCCAAAGGGAGTCATGGGTGCATTGATGGAACTAGCCTCCCCTGGACAATGTGATATTCACCTCATCCATGCCGAAGACGATTTGTTGCGCGACTGGCGCCCCAGTCTCACTGATCGGAGAATCTTAGAATATCGCCTTCGATGCACCCTAATAGCTGGGGCTGATAAATGGATGGGCACAGACATACATTGCTATTGGCCCTGGATGCACTGCAGTCTTCCAGCAGGACGATGGCCCCTCACAGCGCTCAAGCTTAGCCACCCACAAGTCATCCCTATTCGGGATAGAATGGCGGCGCCACTTCGTCTAGCTTCGTGGATTCGGTTCGAAACAGTGATGAACCAACAGGACTGGCGTACTGCGATTGAGCAACTAGTACCTCAAATTCATCTGCCTGACCCTGAGCTCTTGGATCTGTTGCGCAGCTGTGTCCCTGAGCAGGGGATCGCATCTATGGCCGAAGCACAAGCATTGCTCTTATGCAACTTCCGAGTCGGCAGCAGTGAGCCCAATGCATGTGAGCAGTGGCTCACGGAGGTCACACGGGAACTGTTCAAACCGATTCCCTTTCGGGAGGTCTTCGTCATCCTTGCCCTCTTTCTGCCACAGCTGACCTTTGCGGAAGGAGCCAAGTTAGATTGCAAGCTTTGGTACAGTCCAGTCATCAGCAATGAAGTAACCGTAATCCATGTCACGCCCATAGCACAAGGGCTCCAAGGTATGCATGAATATAAGATCGCATTTAGTCCCAACTCGAGAGCAGCTGCCTTTGTCTCTCCGGAGCAAACTGCCCAAGACTTTGAGTCCTTAGCCATGTTGCCCTCTGAGCAAATTCACATAGGCAGCCAGGTTGGGAGGTGTATCGGCTGGTGCTGAGAGAAGATAGCCAAGTCTTCGCGCTTTTGGTAGTGTTGCTTGAATACGTCACGCAACCCAAGAAGAGGTCGCGACAAGGCTCTCTAGAATCAAAGGAAGAAATGGCGGCCCGACAAAGCAGTCCCAAGTCATGGACCGTTGCCTACATCCCAACACCAGAGACCTTTGCCCCCTTACCGACTAGCAGAAACAGTGGTCAACACACAAGTCCGCTGGGAGCTGCCACCCAGCCACCAATTGACAACACAAATGGTGGAGCTGCACATCCTTAGTCTGGCTGAGGTTGGCACTACAGTATTTTTTTTTTCCACGAGTACGGACGCCGTGTGGGCATGGTGCCCAGGTCATCGTTGAAGGGAGGGAAGAACAGTCTGATGGTGGAGAAAAGAACAAGGACACCCAACACAACCCAAACCAAACGCAACCCAAACCAAAAACCCAAAGCCCGCAGGCCAAGTCTCCACCATCAAGTGGGCTTTCCTCTGTGCTGGGTGAAACGGGTGAAACGAAAACTAGTGACTAGTAATGGGCCTGAATTCACGAAAGAAAAGCTTGTCGGCGCAGATCTGTGCTCAAGCAAAGTCTCCAAAAAGGCTTCAAATGGACTTTACTTCATGGTGACTAGTGACCAGCGGCCACACCACGGTGCGGCAAAATCATGGTCACGATGCAGGTCGGGAGAATCGCAATACTCCAACGTCGGTTGCATCCATGTCAAAGTGGAGTAGCGTAGCTGCGCTGCATGCCGTGGAAAAAACCTTTCTTGTGGCACAACCCGTGCAACAGGTTGCACTTACAAGTCCAGTGGCATGTTACCAAACGGTGATCAGTTAGTGGCGGCCATAGCAAATGACGAAAGCCTGCAGGCAAGGGTGCGAAAGGGGACGCCCCCCCCAAGGGAGGTCAGATCAGCACCCTTTGGCACGCCAAGGTGCCAAAACCAAACTAAAAGGGGTGTCAGTTCGATCCGTGAAGTGCTGCACCATTGCAAAAGGTGATCGGCTGCGTGCAAGGCCCGTGTGAAACTTTGGACAATCCTAGCATGGTATCTGCACCTCTTTGTACAAAATTGGAAATGTCGGACATCAACAAAGGGAACTAAGGTTCCCCCTGGGCATCCTCCATTGCCACTCTCTACCACCTGCCTGTTTGGAACGAGGAGCTGAGGCTCTCATTCCTATTGGCTCACAGAGTTGCGAATGGCGAGAAGAGGTCGGTGATCCCACTTAGTGCTTGCGCATCTTACTTGCCGCAATCCGCTGTCGGTTTGCTTGTCCCCTTTCCAGCTGCGAAGAGATTGCTGGTGCTTGCAGGTCTGAACAGTCTTCTTCCCTGTGATCACTGGCATCTGTCGACAGCTCTCAGCGCTGCTGGAACTCGACAGGTTATCCAGTTTAGTCAAGGACAATTGTCCTTTGCGAGTCCTTTGCTTGCCCCTTATTCCAAAGTGCGGGCATATTGCCATGATACTCATAGATGGAGCCTCCTATGGAAAGGTACAATTGCGATGTTTCTCAGCACCTCTATGGAGTTTGTCCTGGTCTGACGTCTGGCCCATTCTGGACTTACGCTAAGGCGTACCCAGACTTTTAACGAGTAACTGTGAGACCGCGCTTGCTGCGGCCAGAAAGGCTTGTTTTCATCCAAGAACAGGGGTATACCCCACGTCTGGGATCATATGCAGGCAGGGTGGCATCGCATAGGAGGACAAATGGCGAAAGCATTCTCTTCAGCATAGACTCCTCGCCATTTGTGCCTGGCATTTTGGCAAGCCTACCAAAGACAGTGCAGTCTAGGAAGGCCCTACTTTCTGTGTACCTCAGCGAGGGCGGAATGGCAAGCTCAATTAGGGCTGCACAGTTCATGAAGGCTTTGACTCGAATTGTATGGAGAGTTGTCGGAAGGAGGACTTCTCTGAGACTAGTGCAGTGTTCCGGAATTTCTTCAACATTGGTGTTGCAAAGGTCTGCACTCTTAAGCAGTCCACAACTGTCGCACACGTGCGCTCCGATAGCTACGAAGTGCTTCGTGAGAGCAAGTGCGCAGATTCCCGTGAGCTAAGACAACTTGGCGCCAGCTCACTGGTCCTAACTTGCAGTGTTGACCCTCGGGAAGATGGAAGCTGGCTCAAGGTGATGCACCCTTGGAAGAGGTATTGCCGAACTTGGCTTCACTGTTGAACACATTTGCAATCCCATCCGATGCATATACCCATTGCAGAAGTCACTTGGTAAGCAGAGCTGTTCAATGCCTGCGCCGCAGAATGCCCCTTTAGGCAGCGCTCGAGGTTTGTTGGTATGGTCCATGTCGAAGGTGATGGTTGCAAGCGTGAGGCAACTCTCAAAAGCATATTTGCCCAGCTGTGCCCCTGGTGCCAGGGCGTTGCTGTCCTCTGTTTCATGACTGGCCCCAACTCGCCCTAGGGAGCAGCACTCCGCAAACACCCTTGGACCGAATTGGACACACCCCGGAGCGGCCACCTCCCGCAGCACATAGCACCCTTGGAAAGTCCCTTCCGCCAGACTTGTAACCGAGGGTGGAAGCTTGACAATTTGCAGTTGCTGACAAGTCTGCCAGGCCGCAATTCCCACATGTTGAATGCCAGTTGCCACTTCTACGTGCCGGAGCGAGGGTGCAGCACAAAATGCTCTGTCAGTAATTGCCCTTCGCGGATTGGCTGAACACGAACAGCTTTGGGGTAGCTGTCCTTGCCGTCGTCCTGGAACTGCCAGATGGAATGCCCATCTTCCATGCAGAGACAAACTACAAATTGTAGTTGCGGTCGTTGCAGGAGCACAGTGCGAAATGCCTCTGGCAGGGGTTGCTGCGTGAAGGCTGAGCAACTCCAGTTCACAGCCAAAGACATCTAAATTTGAGACTGTCGGCAGAAAGCAAAGAATGTCGTCTTCAAGCTCTGCCACATCCTCATAATGGGAGAGGTCTGCTTGCATTGCATTCACCGAACCTGCTATGGTTACCAACTCGAGGCTGATCTCACAACTGTCTTGGTGAGTCGGCATTGTCGCGTGGGCGGTAGTTCGAGCGTGTTTGCTCAATTTGCTTGAGCCAAACTACTGAGGCACCGAAAATATTGCCATTGCGAACACTGTGATGACAATTAGGCCACAAGAAGGAGGGTGGCTGTTGGAGAGGATCGAGCGACAAGGAGACGGTTGCTGTGTGGGAGGACCCCTACTTGTCGACTGCCTCACTGCCACCACCCATAGGACCACCCATAGGGCGAGGGCGATGGAGGGGGCTTACAGTGCCAGGAAGACCCTGCTGCCGACGAGGAGCTTCCCGCTCCTGGCGGGGGGACAGTCCGAGCTTTGTTACTTGGGTCGGAGGCTTCTTGACTGCAGCCCATGTGGTCCCGAAGCGCCTGCTTGTGGTCCGCAAGTTGAAACCTAAAGTTGGGGTTCCCAGTGAGCCATGCACAGAGCTGGTCCCATCGTTCTTTGGAATAGAGATGTGGGCCATATTGGTTGTATGGGCGATCTGCCATCTTAGATTTTTTTTCCACGAGTACGGACGCCGTGTGGGCAAAACAGCCTGATGGTGGAGAAAACAACAAGAACCACAAACACAACCCAAAAACCAAACAAAAGGCCCAAAGCCGAGTCACCACCATCATGTAGTCTTTCCTCTGTGCTAGGTGAAACAGGTGAGACGAAAAAGAGTGTCTAGAAAGGGGCCTTAATTCACGAACGAAAAGCATATCGGCGCAGGTATGTGCTCAAGCAAAGTCGCAAAAAGGCTTCAAAGGGACCTCACTTCACAACTATGAATGACCAGCGGCCACACCCCAGTGCGGCAAAATCATGGTCACGATTCAGGTCAACACCCCAGTGCGGAGTATCGCAATGCTTCAACGTCGACTTCATCCCTGGCAAGTGGGGTGGCGTACCTATGCGGCGTGCCGTGGAAAAGACCTTTCTTGTGGCACAACCCGTTCAACCGGTTGCACTTACAAGTCCAGTGGCATGCTGCCAATCGGCGATCAGTAAGTGGCGGCCATAATCGACGAAAGCCTGCAGGTAAAGATGCGAAAAGGCCCCCCCCCGAAGGGAGGTCAGCCTAGCACACATTGGCACTCAAAGGTGCCAAATAGCAAGCAGAGTGGGGTGTCTTCTTGGTCTATGAAGCGCTGCACCGTTGCAAAAGGTGATCGACTGCGTGCAAGGCCCGTGTGAAACAGGTGAAACAGGTGAAACTTTGGACAATCCTAGCATGGTATCTGTACCTCTTTGTACAAAATTGGAAATGTCGGACATCAACAAAGGGAACTAAGGTTCCCCCTGGGCATCCTCCATTGCCACTCTCTACCACCCGCCTGTTAGGAACGAAGAGCTAAGGCTCTCACTCCTATTGGCTCACAGCATTGCGAATGGCGAGAAGAGGTTGTTTAGTGCTTGCGCATCTTGCTTGCCGTGCTCCGCTGTCGGTTAGCGGTTAGCTTATCCCCCATTCCAGCCACAGGATTGCCGGCTCTGTCAGGTCTGAGCAGTTCTCTTCCCTGTGACGACTGGCTTCTGTCGACAGCTCTCAGCATTGCCTGGACTAGACGGGTTATCCAGTTTGTTCAGGGACACAGGTCTTTGACAATGTGCAGTTTATTTTCTTTTGCTTGCCCCTAGCTCTAGATGCAGGCGTCTCGCCATGATACTCTTGAGTGGAACCTCCTATGGAAGGGTACAATTGCGATGGTTCTCCGCTCCCCTATGGAATTTGTCCTGGCGTGATTATTGACCTACCTTGGACCCACGCTAAGGCGCGTGCCCAGACTCTTAACGAGTAACTGCGATACAGCGCTCGCTGCAGCCAAAAAGGCTTGTTTTCATCCAAGACCAGGGGTGTGCCCCATGTCCGGGATCATGTGCAGCCAGGGTGGCCATCGCATAGCAGGACAAATGGCGAAAGCATTCTCTTCAGCATAGACTCCTCGCCACTTATGCCTTCCTGGCATCTTGGCAAGCCTACTAAAGACAGTGCAATCTAGGAAGGCCCTACTTCCTATGTACCTCAGCGAGGGCGGAATGGCAAGCTCAACTAGGGCTGCACAGTTCATGAAGGCTTTGACTCGGATTGTATGGAGAGTTGTCGGAAGGAGGACTTCTCTGAGACTAGTGCAGTGCACAAAGGCGAATTCCGGAATTTCCTCAACATTGGTGTTGCAAAGGTCTACACTCTTAAGCAGTCGGCAACTGTCGCACGCATGCGCTCCGATAGTTACAAAATGCATTGGGAGAGCAAGTGCGGTGATTCCTGTGGAGCTAAGACAGCCCGGCGTTAACTCACTGATCCTAGCTTGCAGTACTGACTCTCGGGGGGATGGAAGCTCACTTAAGGCAACCTCAGCAAGATTGATACACCCTTGAAAGAGGTATTGTCCTAACTTGGCTTCGCTATTGAACACATTTGCAATCCCTTCCGATGCATACACCCATTGCAAGGAACAACATTCCGCAAAGGCTTTATACCCAAAGTCTAGGCAACCCGGAGCCACGACGCTGTTTAGTAGTTTGCAATCGCGGAAGACATTATCGGAAATGCCTACCACTGTGGCAGGCAGTTTGACGATGCGGAGCTGCCGGCAGTTTTGCCAAGCCTCTGCCTCAATGAACCTGATGCCTGACTCTACACTGGCATGTCTCAGGCGTGGAACCCCTGCAAAGGCCCCTTCTGGGACAATTCCCTCTGGGTTCATGGGACATGAACTGCTAGCGGAATGTGATGGATAGGGCAATCCTCAAGTTCTGCTTGAGATGGCAGGATAACACTGCAGTTCCGAAAAACGATAGTGTATTCCGTGCCTTGCTGTAGCTTGTCCCAGATTGGGTCCTCTAGGTAAGTCTGTGTGGCAGTTTGTAGAAAGTCAATGAAGCGCCCAAATACTTTGAGATCAGTAACAGAAACGAGATAGTCCATGACCTGATCTTCTAGATCCTCAAAGCGGTCAAACTTTGCAACACTGAGAGAGACCTGAAAAGTCTCTCCCGAAAGCGTAGTCAACATCAGGGAGTGTTCCATGACCGGCTCCTTTTCAGGAGGAGTGCTAATCATGGATGAATCATCAAATTCCATGTGCGACAGGCTATTTGCAATGATGTTTGAGCCAAAGGTGTCTGGGTCTGCGTGTGGGCTGTTCCCAAGGCCTTGGATTCTGAAGACAGGGAGGGGCGATCTGCCATCTTAGAAGTGAGAGGATATCCATGGTTGTAGTAGTCGCCAGGGACTTTGGTCAGCATATAGCGGGGAGACAGCAGATGCCACCCTGTGCGGGACATGGCAACCCGTAGCCCGGAGGTCAGCCACTGGGCTACTACAGCACTTTCTGCTTCGATGTTCCCTTGCTCGAAATTGCCGAGCGCCGTTGCGAGTCGAGTATAACCTATGCCGAACCGTCCAAAGGCATAGCTGGGTTCAGCCGCCGTGTCCTCGTCCTCCGTGGCTTCCTCAGTGCCATCTTCTGGTGGTTCAGCAAGCCCCACTGGCACAGGGAGAGCAAGCCTAGGCGACCGTTCTGCTGACCCAGCAGCGTCAGAGGCAGAGTCTTCTTCTGCGGGCAAGTCAGCAGTGGGGTGTCTGGCAGTTGTAGGGTCTCTCCACAAGGGGACTTCGATGCGCAGCCTCAGCTGCAGAAGGGAAGGGAACGAGAAAGCTTGTCCCAAAGACGGGTCAAGGGCACCACTAGAGTAGGCTCTTTCTGCCCAGGAAGTATCCGGCATTCGGGGGTACCGGTCGTAAACAATGTCTTTAGTGTGCACTCCCACCACGAGCAAGGGGTTATCTTCAGCATCCTCTTCTTTTGGCCTTTAACCATAGCCCTCCTTTACTTCCGCGGGCGTGAAGCCTGCCGCTCCATGGCTACGACCAGGTCAGGCAGGATTTGCACCGGTAGGTAGACAAAGAGGTCATTGGTGGGTAGCGTCTGTTCTCCATGCTCCATTCCCCCAACAAAGGACATGATGACAGTGCGCATAAAGGTGAGGGCATCGACATCTTTTTCCTTTGTCGTCTGTGATTTTCCTTCCTCTGCTTGTGCTGTTCCTGGACCCTGGTGTCTGTGTTGATTATCAAAGGAACAGCACCTTGCGATGAAAGCGAGGAGGCCATACTGCCAGAATCGGGGGCTTGCATATAGGGCGAGCTGTTTGTGAGCGATGAAGGGACATGCTGGATGCCCACTCTTCACAAAAGCGAAAAGGTTGGACAGAGGAGCAGCAAAGGCTTCACCTATACGGACAAGGTCTCCTATATAGGCCTGGTTGATTTCATCTGGAATGTTGACAAAGGAGGAGCCTCGCAGTGCTTGTTCTGTAACCCTCCTCCAGAGGAATGTACGGACGAGGCGATTAATTTGCTTGCTGGAGATAGCAAGCCTCGCCATCGGCCATTCCCTAGGCAGGTCACCATAGATCTGTAACGCTGGGAGCGGCACCCTTTGCCTGGCAGTTTCGCTGGCCGTTTGAGCCGCATCTTGGCCTGCATGGCTCTCTGCTCTGATTCCAATTGGAGATCAGTGTCGGCCGTGCCTCCATGCTGTGCATTCTCTTGATCACTGGCAATGTCCATTTCAGTCATCGCCTGCGGGCGCTCTTGCGCCGATGCAGGGTGGTCAGGTGGTGTCTCAGGGTTCCTGCAAGCGGGAGCTACCGGATTTTGCGCATTCCGACTGGCCAAGTCTGCCAGTGTGGCCGGTGGTTGCTCATGTTCAGGAATGCTGCCGAGCGGTTGCCTGGACGTTGGAGCAAGTGATTTCCGCAACTTCTTGGACTGAGCTCGCCCGACACTAGCCTTGGACCCCGGTCTTCGCTTGATTGGGGACTCCGAGGAGTGTGATGTGGGGCTGCTACTTGGGGGGTCCACGTCCTGTGGAGGTAGCTCGCTCCCTGCATCATCTTCTGCCTCCAGCATTTCATCTTGCGCAGGACGTGCATCAGGAGGGGCGGGACGATTGCTAAGGCAATCACCCTCTTCTTCTGCAGAGGAGGTGCTAGCACTAGCGTCATCTGCCATGTGCGCGTCATCATCCTCCGGTTGCTCCGTGCTCGGGACAGTGGGCGACTCAGAGGAGGAGCTGTGGATTGAGACTGCTTCATTGGCGTCTTCTTCAGCCATTGCAGCGTCTGTCACAGCAAGGGAGGACAGCGATTGTCCCTCTTGCACTTCTTGTTCCTCTTTTTCTGGGTCACGGTCAGAGACAGAGAGGACCTCAGGTGTCAGATTTTGGCCGAGGCCAGTAACAGCCATGCTCTAAAAGGCCTGGTTTCGGTGGCAGGACAAGGTCGGAGTCAGGAGCATCTAGGACTGGCTGCACTCTCCACGCGTCGTAAAAGTACACCCGGCGCAGTGCTTCAAAGGTATAATCCTGCGCACTGCGCTGTTCACGTGTGCTTGGCATTGGTTGATAGCGCAGGGAGCTTCCTACGCTACATCGTTGCCCTGGGCCTGAGCTATTGTGGAGAAGTCTCCAACGTCCTGGCTGCTGCCCATCTGTTATGACTAGCCACTCTGGCTCAAGCGAAGCATCAGCAGCGTAACCATAGACAAGGTTATGCAAGGCAGGTAGGGCCCTTCTAATAGGCTAGCAATTTCCGCCTTGGTCAAGTGCGTGAGCGTAGCTAAGACGAGATGTAAGCGCCTCACCTTACCGTGATGGTGTTCTGCGAGACAGACCGGTAGAGGGCCGAGCCACAGGAGCGCCTGTTGGAAGAATGCCGTAGCTTGCGCCACCTGGGTGGCTGTAAGGTCCAAGGAGCCGAGAAAAAAGGCTCTTTATTGCCTTCATAGGTATATATTGTTTGGACACCATGCAGGAGGGCTGCTAGGACTTGCAGGGCCCCAGGCATTCCTTGCATGTTCAATGGGCATGCTAGGATGGTAAGGTCAGTGGCTCGGCTGTATGCTACATTCGCTCGTGTGAAGCACTCCTGGTCATAATCTAGATTGCGTCCTTCGCCACTGAGAAAGGTCGACACCCCGTGAATGACGATGCAATGTTTGGCCGTGGCACCTGCAACTTTGACTGCAGTTTCTGCATTCGCCTTCTTACCGGCAATGGAGAAATAATTGCGCAGGTTTGTGGCCCCTTCCCGGGTGGTTGTAAGGGCCAAGATGTCATCAGTGTCAGAGCCTGCTTTGGTAAGTTGGCCTTCGAGATGTTGATACACTCGTACTGTAGGGTCATTGTTTGGGTTTTGCCGTGCCTGCACATTAGGCGAAGCATGGCACCAGTGGACGAAGCGTAGGCCTGTGGCAATCCAGTGATCCTCTCGAATGGAGGTGGTACCTATTTGCCAAGTGTCTCCCATTCGGCTGCACAACATGGGATACTGAATTCCTATTAACGGCTCGTACACTTCTTGGGCAACTCTTGCACTCGTTGGCAACATCAAGCTCCAGCAGTGTGGGCTTGCAACTCCCGATCTCTCAGCCGCAGTTTGCGCCTGTCGGAAGTCCAGTGGGCTGTCCGGCTGGTAGCTGCATATCCTAGACCCACCAAGCAGTCCTTCCGGGAGAGCCAGATCCACTCTGGAGAGGTCTTTATAGGTGGACTGTAGCTGGCAAGCGAACGAGGACGTGGCTTGGACCTTCTCCAGGCGAAACCATCTACTCCCCAAGGGCTTGTGGCCCACTACTTTGGCAGTTTCTTCTAGGTCACTAAGGCCAAAGCCTCGGCCGTGCCGGAGGAGCACATGAAAGACCCCTGGTATTTCATGTGGCATGTACCAGGTAGTGGGGGCTCGTAGCCCAATGGGAGCTTTGAGTAGGAGTGTGCGATGGGCTCTCTGTCCATCGGCTACTCCACCAGGGCTCTGTTTGGGATCACCAAGCAGCAGTCGAAAGAAGGGTTGTCGGGGGACTGTTGGCGCAAAGGCAGATTTGAGGTCCATGTCCTGCTGCGCCTCTTCGCTGATGAGCAGGTCCACATTTTCCATATGGCTGTTGAGTGTGGAGTGAGTCTGTCCTTTTTGGTCCCAAACAAGCCCAGTAGTGACGATCACTACGTGGCAGCCAGGGATGTATGATGCCGCATCGCTTGCACGCAAGTCATAGTCAGTGCACGCTGTGTTGGTTTCGGCCTCTTCCCTGCTAACTGGCCGAATGAAATATCTTTGGTGGTCCGGCTCTAGGTCAAAAGCTGTGAGCAACTTAGTGATTGCCCGACCCGCTGGATTCTCTTTGTGCACCACTGCAATCTTAAGGTGAGTGGTGAGGGCCAGCCAGGCAAGGAGAAATGTCAGGGATCTAGTCTTGCCCGCTCCAAAGACACCTGCTACTGCCAAGGTAGATCTGCCAGCTCGAAGGGCCAGCGCAAGACTGGCGGCCATCGAAACGATGTGCCCATTGTCTTGCCGGGCGGCGGTTCCTAGGGCAACAGCAAAACGGGCTGCTTGGGGACAGTGTTGCATCGTATTGCCGGAGGTCAGCAGCTGGAAGAGGGCATGCAAGCTCTGCAAAAGGACTACCGTGCATTCTAGTTGATACGGAATGGGCACTTGGCCAGGGATACCCAGCACTGTGGGTTTGTGTTCTGCCGCTAAGCTGGCCATTTGCAAAAGGTGATCAGCAGTGACTGTATCTCCTGCTTCCGCGATGGCCAACACTCGGAGCTTAGTTGCTCTCGGTTCTAGCACGCATAGGCTAGGTGGGAAAGCCCATGGCGCTGGGCAAGCTAGTCCGGTTTCGGTTGGCGTGGGCAGCGGCACGAAATCGGGAACGGTACTAAGGCAACATCCCAGTGCCGAGGGCTGCTCAGTCGGCGAAGTTTCTCACTTGGCGATTCGTCCCCTTTTCGTTTCCGAGAGGGAGACACGAAGGCAAGCAAAAGTGCCAAGACTGAGTAGCACGCGCCGTGCTCCTCCAGAACGATTCGGTAGGCCTTCCCAGCCTGCGAGCCCATATGCACCGTGCTTGAGGGGCTGCTGGCTAGTTGTTCGAAATTGCAGCTCTGGAAGTGCGCTGGGCAAAAGATAGCCGCTTGCGACCCCGAAGGAAAAGCTATGCGATATTCATGCATGCCCTGCAATCCGGTATCTGTGGGTGTGACCTCCACTACTAGGCCAAACTTTCGAACAGTGGGACTACTCCACAGTTCTTGTCTTGTGGTGGCTTCATCTACAAAGGTGAGCTGCGGAAGAAAGAGGGCTAGAATGACAAAAACTTCTCGGAACGGGATCGGTGCCAATAGGTCTCGAGCCATCTCCGTCAGCCATTTAGCACATGCACTTGGATTACCTTTGCCAACCCGGAAGTTTTTGAGCAGCAGCGCCTGTGCTTCTTCCATGGAGGCAATTGGCTGTCCGGCCACGCAGCTTTGTAGTAGCACAAGCAGTTCCTGGTCGGGACGGTGGAGGTTGGACACCAACAAGCTGATAGCTCCTTCCCAATCATCGCTTGTCATGACCGTCTCAAAGCGAATCCAGGAGGCCAGGCGCATTGGGGCAGCGATGCGATCACGGCGAGGAACAACATCAGGGTGCGTGAGCTTCAGCGTGGTGAGGCTCACTTTGCCCTTAGGGAGCTGGCACTGGAGCCAGTGCCAATAACAGTGTTTGTGCTTGCCCATCCATCTTGCAGAGTCTGTTACATACGTGATGTGCAGGGATCGTTGCAACATATCGAGCTCGTTCTCTGTCGGCTTCCAGTCGCACAGGCAATCCTCAGCAGCATGGACAAGATAGTAGTTGCGCCTGTCAGGCTCTGCAGTGGCTACGAGTGCTGCTAAGACGCTCTTCGGCATCGCAATGGCGCCGAGGCGCGCTGTGATCTGACTGGCTGGCCAGAGGCAACGAATTGCTAAGGCAATCACTGCTCCTGTGTAGCTGCCTGCACTAAAACCATTTACTGTAAAATGGGGGGGATCTGCTTGTTCAGCCGGCCGCAGACACCCAAGCACTGGCAAGTAGGCAAGAAGCCGCAGTGGCTGTAACGAAAGGAGCTTCCACCAAAGACCACTGAGAAAGGCCTGTTGCGGCAGCCGTCGATGAGCAGGGAGCAGCCTCGCTGCTTGCAGCGCATGCTGTGTACGTTGGTACAGAAGGGCTGCCTTGCCATACCCTAGGTCTTCCCATTTCTGGCACGGGTTCGCAAAAAGGGTGGCAACTTCATGCACTCCGGTCGACCAGCCATAGGCAACACCCCATTCCTGTTCATCAAGGACATCTGCGGGGGAGAGTGACGGCCCATAGACTGGACTTTCTCCCACAGGCGGACACGTGCAATGGAAGTGCGGGGGGACCTCCCCTTCAAGGGCTCCGGCCCCAAGGCCACCACAGTTGATTTGAAATACTGTCGGCAGCGGTGGGGAGGTACCGCCAAACCAGTATTCATTGAGTTGGGCAATCATCCATAGGACAGTGACCCATAGTATTTCACCCTGCTGACGTTGGTAGATAGCTTCAAACACTTGTGGTGCAATGCCTTCCAGGGGCATAACCACGCCTTGGAGCTGACAGAGCAAGTCGCTGTTAACTTGAAGGAATTGCTCTTTTTCTCCGGGGACAAGACACTTGGAGTGAGCTAATGCAACCTGCAGTTCCTCATACGGACATGCTTCAATGTCTTTGTGGACTGCAACTACCCCTCGTAGCTTGGCGACTTGACTCCATGGCACGAAGAGCGGAGGAGACAGCTGTTGCGGACAGGGAGTGCATGGACGAGAGTCAGGTGCCTGACTACCCTACTGGTTTCCAAGTCTCAACGGCCCATGCTGGGGGGAGGTTGGGCATGCCAAGTATCGCAATCGGTAGCGTTTCCCACCCTTGTTGCTCCAATTCTCGTAGAGCAGCCTGCGCTCCAACTTTGGCCTTGCCAAAGGCATGAAATATGGCAGGACGCATACGGTTGCGCGGCAGTGCACTGGCTTGGAAGAGGTGTTCACCTGGCAACGACGCGACTGTGCATGGCCCAGTAAGCATTGGGAGCACTGAAAGTATTCCCTGTTCAAAGGTGGCGCGAGCCCGGCTAGTGACCCACGGAGTTCGCTCTCTTCCTGCAGGGGTGAGGGCTCTTGGATGGGATTGCCGTGGCCACTTGATTGTGCTACCTGGACCAAGTTCATTCGGGGCGATGACAGGACTAGGCCAAAAGTGCTTACACATGTAAAGCCCGTATAAGGACCAGACCATGCATAGGTCAAGGGCGGTTTGCATTGCGATCCCAACAAAAGGGGTAAACATAGTGCCACTGATGACTGTATCGCTCGGATTGACTGGTGGTCTGGCTCTAGATACTAAGGCAAGGCGGCCTGCCTGGAGGTTCTTCGCCACATTGGAAGCAGTCGCATCATGTTCCAGCGGACTGTGCTTGCTGCGATTGCCGATCGAAATGACCAGTCCTGCATTGTATTCCAAGTGAGCCTCTGTGAAGAGGAGCATGCCAATTCCTGCACAGGAACTAGACTCGGAACGCGCGCGCCCTAGGAGGTCAACCCACTGGTGCTGCCGATGACTGGCACACAGTCATTGTCAATGAGTGCAAAATGTTGTGCAGGATACAAGAAACGCGCTGCCTCTAGCACAAAGACTCCTGCCCAGTAGTATGGAACCTTGTGAAGGCCAGTAGTAGCATCCGCACAAACCCAAAGTATGTCAGTTGCTTCTTCTTGGGGACCCACTAGGCACCTACGCGAGGCCCACCATGCTGCAAAAGCCGGCCAATGCGGGACATCTGTCGGCGTGCGATTGTCCACTATTAGGTAGATCATTTGATTGTTTATGATCAAGTCACGGTGTGACATAAGTGTCCGAATGATGGCAGTAGTATCCGGAAGGTCACCCTCTGATTCAAGAGTGGAATACCCGTCGTCCTTTTTGGGTGGCTGCGCACGAACGTCAGACAAACCGAGAGTAGGGCAGGCGGAATCAAGGCCGAAAGGACTGCTGAGAGTGTCTTTCATAGCCATCGCTGCGTGAACATCCTCCTGGGACTGCTCCACACTAGCCTCCGTACCCCTGGCAAAGCTGGCCTGGCCATCTGCTGTCAGCCACTCCGCATGATCACGTGTGTATACGAAAGGCACATGGACTCTGTCCTCCAACCCGTCCGTTAGGTCCAGTGAGTTACTGTCCTCCATCCACGGGTCATGTGACATTGGCGTTGCTCTGCTCTAAGATACGAGTGCAGCCCCCGCCAGCTAAGGCTGGCAGTTGCCCTGAGCGCCACAAGCAAACGAATGGCAACGATGGTGATGTCAGCTAAGGCTGACCTCACTCATGTATGCAGGGCGCTACGACCTGCTGCGAGCCAAACATTACAGCAACGTGCATCTGCAGAGGATCAACTGCATCTAGCTTTTAGTAGGGGGCACTTGTCCAAAATGTACCGAAAGAAAAAAGGGGACATCATGTTGCAGCAGAGGCATGTCACTACGACCCTGTAACTACTGGTCATGATCATCAGCATGCGGATGCAAAAGGGAGAGCAACCAGGCTACGTACACCAGGCCACAAAGTTGGGAGTGTAGGTCAGCCAGGGGAGTGAGGAGAGCACCCTGTACATCTTGAGGCATATAGTCTACTGTTTGTTCAATTTCCTGTACCAAAGCATGTAGACCTTGCACTCTTGCATGTAGGGCTGATTCGATCTGGTGGTGCGCACGTTCTGGCTGAGGTTGGCACTACAGTATCCGCTGACCACCTGATGAGCACCATGCCCCTCGAGCACAAGCCGACAGCACTCGGAATCCCATTGCGATCCCAGTCTCCAACCAATTCGAGGGTGCGGAAGAGTTGATTCATGGGCTACATGCTCTCTTTGGACTTCTGGCATCGGCCAATACCCCGCGGTATTGTCCCCAAGCCACTGGTTTTGGCCACAATTGCATGAGGCCGCGTGCGCGGATAGCGCCCACATTCTCTCTATTGCCCTGTCTATGGTTTCAGCTTTGCAGTCAGGGCGATCTACATTGGGAATTGCGGGCGTATTTGGGGCAGGAAAAACCAGGTCGCTAACCTTTGCTTGCCTGGTTTGCACTCACTACGAACCTGCACTTCGGTGTTTCTCATAAAGAAAATCCAGCTGGCCGTGCCATCACAAAATTGTTGAGCTCTCTTGACCTCAATGAAGACCAGCAAGCCCTGTTCATCAGGCCAGTAGGAAAGGAAGAAGCCAATGCCAACACTGCCAGCACAAAATATGATAAGCCTATGTTCCAAAGCACTGGCCTCACACCAGGGGCAAGAGTTGTCATGGCCACTGCTGGTCTCATTTGGGCAAAAAGGTCAAGCACACTCACCCTCAGGGCTCAAATGGAAAGCCTCGATGTCCTTGTCTGTGAAGAGGCCCAGCACCAGCAGGACATGGACCTGAAATCTGCCTTTGTCCCCGCAGTCCCTCGACGGCCCTTCTTCCGGATACTTCTTGGAGATCCCCGTGGGTAACTGGCAAAAAAGGTACGGGCTCTATCCGTGCAGAAGGCCGGCTTGCCTCAGGATCCCGCTTTGTGAATTGGGTCCACGACGCCTCGAACCCAGAGATCGGAGCGGTCCCGACGCCGGAAGCCACCAGCACCGTCCACCGGCAAATAGAGCAGTAGCTTCCCATGCAAGATCGAGAAACCGACAATGTCCGAATTCTCACCACGCGCACCCCCAGTGCTCAGCACCTGCAAGGCTTTTTTCAACAGTCGGGTCGGCGGGCCAATGCTGAGACAGCAGTCAAGGTTGTGGGCGCAACAGCCAAACATTGTGTTGTTTTGCATGGGAAATCCACCTTTCTCAGTGGCACTGCGCGTGGCAATGATGTTGACCACGAGTGCTACACGCGAGCTAATGTTGCCCACAGCCGAGCCACTGACCTAATGGTATCGGTCTGCCCTGTTAACATGCAGGGCAGCACGGGGATTGCGCAAGTTCTTTCGGCGCTGCTGCATGGTGCCTGCACCGTTTCACACCAATGATCAACAAGACCAGTTCCCAGTGAGATGGAAGTGGGTCTCTGAGTCCTCGGAAGAGTTCCTTGCTGCCATGGAACCACAGCCGCTCTGGACTGCAGGTTGCGTCTCCACTCAGTCTGTATGCCAACTTGCCACAGAGTGGCCCTTACCGCGCCTCAGCGTACAGCTCCGCCACATAAATGTTATGCTAAGAGTAACCCTATTCCGTCGTGTCGCCGAGCTCAACTTCCGAGGAGTTGAGCTTCGACGATTGCCAAGGGAAGTAATGACAAGTAACATCCATGACTTCAACAATATTGCAGGAGAGTTGGCCAGACGGCTCGCGTCGCTCTTCCACTTCCTCAAGTCGGACCCCAGCGCAAACAAACAGGCGGACATCCTTCTGTGCCAAAGCCTGCGAAGCCAAAATTGAAGAAGCCAACGGGCGTCCAGTGCAGAAAAGCCAAGGAAGAAGGAGGTGTGCCGGATCTAGAGGCCACAGGCAAAACATTAGCACTAATGCAAACAGTAGTGACGTCCTTTGGCCGCAATCAACGCCTGGGCACGCCAGACCTCCCTATCTATCACCTGCATGTCTATTTTCCGGTCCAGCTAGTGCACAAACTAAAGGCTCGTATGAGAACAGACTTGCACTTCACAGAAGCCACACAAGAAAAAGGGAATTATAAGCACAATAGTGAAAGCGAGACAAACAGCCCGTACATAGTGGTAGGCACCTATGAGAATGAGTGTCGGCCAAACACCTCCTACGGTGCGACCCTCCCGGACACTCCCAGCCTTGCTGTTGCTTACGAGCAAGGTCTGCTAGATGGGAACCTGGGCCAAATAGTCTCCTTTCAATCTACCTATAAGAGCACTCTTCGAATAGAGGTACCAGTGTGGCCGGACGTACGGCAAGCTGTGCTACCCACAGTTGCACCAACCCTCAAAAAGACAAAAAGACCTACTATGTGAGACAAAGGTTTGTGCAAAGCGACGTTTCTTCAACTCGCGTTCGTCCATAGTGGACAGGAAATCTGAGCGGATGTCACTGAGCATCCACGGATCTGATGCACTTTTACCATCCAGCTTCAACCTGTGTCGAAGCTCTTTCAAAAAAAGGTTCTTCGCTTTTGAAAAAACCCCAGGGGAGTATTTCAGGTCTGGCGTCTCTGCGCGAACTAAAGCATCCACCTCAACTTCAGCCTTCTGCAAAACCGAAGCAGGAATGTCTTCAACCTTCTTGTTTTGCAAGTCGTTCTTTTTGTTTTGTTTTTCCTCTTTGAAGCCTTTGGCTTCGAAGCTTGCATTTTTTCCGGAATTTCCTCAGCGCCAGCGTCACTGTCGTCCACATCAACGACATGGATAGGGAAAGGCTTCACACATGGAGCAGCTTTCAAGGCCTGCAGAGCCTCGGAAGCTTCAAATTGCACGTAGACGCACAAAAGAAAACAAGAAGGCAAAACAACCAACGCAATGCATGGACAAAGGAACCCACTCAGGCATTTCCATCCTAGACGATTTCTTCTCTTCACAAACAAAGCCTCCCTTGACAAAGCAAGAAGACGGTTCTGGCGCACCCGATAGAGCAAATAAAGTGGAAGAAGAAACAGAAGAAGTTGAAGATGACAAGTATGTACCGCCGGACGGACAAGGGTGTTTCTCCTTCAGGCAAAGCCTCCTCCTCCAAGCTAAAGACACCTATGCAGCTCGTTCCATTGGCAACAAGTATGAGATCATCTCCAGATGGCTCCTCACAGGACTAGCGGTGGTTCTCTCGAGGCCAAACTGGCTGCTCCTTGCCAAAAAAGGGACCCTGACTTACACCCCCCAAGAGTTGCTCCAGAAATACTATCAGGGAGGATACCCTGTTGGCCTCAAAGACAAAGTAGAGCGGCCCTATGCGCTCCCAAAGCACAATGCCATCACAGAGGCGGAGTGGTGTCGCAGGGTCGGGTGGTTTTGCCACTCGCAATACTTGCAAGACATGGAGGTCCTGTATAACGAACGTGCAGGATCAGCTTTCGAAGCGTTTTACGGGACAATGGACCATACCAACCCCATCCAAGCGACAGAATGCGACCAAATCGAAGAGGAACAAAAGGAACCACCAGCTGAACTGGAGAGTCAGGAGCAATGCAATAAACGGCGGCCATTGGCTCAAACCAGCCCTAACTACTGCTGCTACACCATCCCTCATGGATACCAGAGACAGCGATGCAGATCAGTTGGCAGGCATTTGCCGCTGTCCCTTGAGGCTTGTCACGTTAGCAGGAAATGAAATTGAAACTACTGTCCCACTGAGCATTTACCATCATTGGGAAATGCTTGAAGACTACCTACTAGAGCTATTGGCCAACAAGCATGGCCTTGACACCTTCGGATGTGAGCTGGCACTTCTGTCAGATGAGACCGACAGCCCCCTCAGTGACCCCATTCATGAGAAGCTTTGGGAGAACAACCGCTACCAACTCACTGTCTGGAATAGCCTCCGAGTAATATCCTCGAAGGAACAAATCAGAAGGGAAGAATATGCGGACCACCCCAAAGCAATCTCGGTTCCGAGGAATGGGACCGGCATTCTTCCTGCCAAAGCATTCTTTGCCGTAGCGCGGCTTCGGCATGTCCAAGTTGAGGCGGGATATCATACCATCGAGCGACAGGCATGGCGATACTGCCACACGCTTACCATAGTTAAATTGCCTAGCTCCGTGGTTACAGTGGCGAATGCTGTCTTTCAAGGATGTTATGCACTTACCACAGTGGTAATGCCAGGGTGCCTATTCTTAGGCGCTCGACTTTTTGCAGAATGTTGTGCTCTAGAACAGGTGGGAGTGCTTACAGGGCGCCCCTGCAGATTAGCCTGTGGTGCCACAATCTCACCCTATGCCTTTGAAGGTTGCGTAAGGCTAGCGCAAATAGGTCTTCCCCGGACCAGAGCCACTACCGGGATTCAAGAACAAACATCCCCACCAGAAGGATTGCCTACGGGGTGCTTCCATTCGTCAGGCATTCAAGACATCCACCTTTCGCAAACAACCGAGTTTATAGGTCGTAAGGCCTTTGCACAATGCCAACAATTAATTGCCATTGACCTTTCACACACTAGAGTAAGAATCTTGCAAGTGCAAGTATTCTCACACTGTCGGGCCTTGGCGCAAATCACCCTGCCAAAACAGCTCACAGAAATAGGCGCTGAAGCCTTTGAAGCTTGTGTTTCGCTTTGTACAATAGCACTTCCGCCGTTTGTAAGCAGCATTGGGTACCGTGCCTTTGCGGAGTGCAGTAGTCTGATGTGTCTCACACAACGCAGTGACAGAGTAGGCCAGCACGGCATCCAAGTTGCAGCTAATGCTTTCGATGGGTGTCAGGCCCTAATCGTTCCTGGAGGAATCTGTGGTTTGGCGGTTGAAGGAAAAAAACACCCTCAACCTTCAACGATCAGATGACTGCCCGTGCAGTTGTCCTATCCACTACACACAGGGCAAGCTATTAGCAAAGGCGAGTCACAAGCGAGTCACAAGTTGAAGCGCAAGCAAATTGTAAGTCGACGCGATCCTTTTGGGCTCGAAGAAAAGAGTGCAAAGTCATACTGAGGGGAGACTGCCATGATTGCTGACCATATCTCGGTGTCTACCTCGCAGTGGAGTGAAGAAAGGGCACTGACTATACATCTGGTCTTGACCACATTAGCTGGCGATGAAGCCCAGCTAACAATTGAAATTCAAGAGTTCGACCGACTGCAAGAATTTGAAGATGCAGTCATGGAACAACTGCCAGTGATAGGTGAAAGCAGCACCTTTGGGTGCGAACTAAGCTTTGTTTGTCGCAACTCGCAACAGAAGCTTGTTGACCCAATCTGGCACACGTTGCGAGATTGCAACTGCTTTACTGTTGTTGTCAGCCCCTGCTTCGAACAAGCCGAGCATAAGGGGCAAATGCAAGGGGAAGCCAAAGCCCTGCAGGTCCCGTTCAATGACTATGATCGGATTTTTCCACAGGCCTTCGCGCATGTTGCAAAGGTGCGGCATGTGCAAGTCGATGCAGGCTACCGTATAATAGGGGAAGGGGCTTGGCGCAACTGTCAGCGCCTCCAAATTGTACATCTGGACAGCACTGTAATCAGCCTGCAAACGCAAGTCTTTCACCGCTGCTATGCATTGCGCAGAGTCATAGCACCAGGATGCAAGCAGTTTGGAGCACAGGTCTTTGAAGAGTGCTGTGCGCTTCTGCAGATTGGGACTACTCATGATGCTACCAATCAGCTCGCTCCACAGGCAGAACTCATGCCCCGAGCCTTTCGTAAATGTACAGTGCTGCGCCAGATCAATTTCGAGCTGACGGAGTACCATCCGAACGGCCGGACGCGATGCTTGCCGGAATGCTGCTTCATGGAAGCTGGCTTAACCGCATTGACCCTACCTCCAGATTTTAATTGGATGGGGCCGGGTGCCTGTGAGCGGTGTACGCAGCTGCAATTAGTAGATCTCTCACGAACTGAAATCACAGAAATCACGAGAGGTACCTTTGCGCACTGCAAACACTTGCAAACATTGAAACTCCCTGGAGTACTGAGGATGATTCGACAGGAAGCCTTCCTCAAATGTGCCTCCCTAACAGAGGTGCACGTGCCTCCCACATTGCTCTATATTGCACGACGAGCTTTTGCGGGGTGCGCACAGCTCTGTCGCTTTCAGAGAAATGGCCAAAGTGTGACATGGCGGGGCACCTACTCTCGAGGAAATGCTTTTCTTCGCTGTGACAACTTAGATATGCCGAATTGGGTTCGATGGTTGCCACGCAATCAAGAAGACGAGGATCAATGGGCAGATGACTCCTTTGCTGCCCTCGATTGAAGGTAGGTGTCGACGTGCTCACGGATGTCTTGCGTCACTGCTTGCGCCCGTGTGCTGGCTAGACCCCAATCACATCCCAATCATACCTCGTTACGTCTTTTTGAAAGCTGCGAGCACACTTGTTTACCATCAATGACTACATAAGCAAAGTAGGCTGCTGACCAACACCCGTGTGCTGGTCCTGTGCGTACCAGCCAATGACACAGCCAATGACACAGTGCTAGCTGCCTTCGTCGACACTGAGTAGTTAGCCAGTCCCAGCCTGCTACCCGTGTAGTGGTTCTGGATGAGTACAGTGTACAGAATTAGGAAAACGGCGTCTCACCCTGTTTCACCTCCTAACTTAGTATCATAGTTCATGGGGCACACGCATGTCTTGGCCGCTCCTGATGGCCGCGGTGGAAGGAGGCTGATAGAAGATGAAAAGCAACACAAAGTGCAGCTGTTGTCCAGGATGGCTGCCCACACCTGGAGCATGTCACGTTTTACGCTCTGTGTCAAGCCCTGTGTGCTTGACTTGCCTGACATGCTCTACTTGTGCCTCCCCCTCAGGGGGAGGAAAGGGAGACACCTCTCCCTTGCCACCTCTTTTTGAACCATGTCGGCGACCGTGCACTGTCCTTCATCCTCGGCTTTTTGGAAATACCGAACTGAGTGACCGTGGTTTTCCTTTGACGGCGCCTCATTGGTTCCGCATTCGTGGCTACCAGTTGGCAAAAAGGCAAATCGTGACGAATGGACCCAGGTCCAAGGGCCATTCCCGCACTAACAAATCACTTCTATTTGATGCACACTTTCACTGGTGGTATGAGCGCAGTAGCAATGCTGCAATTTTGGACTGTGCCATCCTTTCCATCGTTGTCATCCTCTCCCTTTGGTGGTGCTACGGCACTCACAGGGTGATTAATGCCGATGCAGTACTTGCAACAGCACATGCAACCGTTTGCTCGTTGGGCTCTTATGCCCCTGATTCGATTGCACCTTGCTCCGCTTCATGAAGAACAAGAAGTACTGAGCTTTTTGCGGAATTCGTCGCCCCTGTCTCACCTTCTTCATGCCTTTTTGGCTCTCGGAGTTGCTACAGGTTGCACTCTTTCTTTTTTGGGTTTTGTTGTGTTGTTTTTTGGTGGGTGTTGGGTGCTTTGGTCCTTTCGTGTTGTGTGCAACCTGTCCTGTAACTCCTTCTTAACTCGACTAAGGTGACTTGTGCGTGACCTGCACACACAGCGCCTCCACTCGTGCAAAAAAAAAGCTGGAACACAATTTGAGCTGTTATCCAGAGCTGCGGCCTGGATACCTTTGGGTGAGCTAACGCTCCTGGCAGTGGACACTCTCACTCACTTGGCGACCCAATCCATGATGAGCTTTGGGACAATGAGGGCTTTCACCTCATCATACAAGACTGCTTACGGGCGGTTTGCTCAAAGAGCACATTCGAGAGAGGTGTATGGGTCCCAGTAACTGAGTCAGGTATTCTTCCGGCCAAAGCTTTTTCCCCCTTGTGCGCCTTCTGCATGTGCAAGTAGAAACTGGCTTTTCACACCATCGAAAAGGCAAGCGTGGTGTTATCACTTCCTCACCATTGTCAAGCTTCCTAGCTCAGTGGTTGTAGTCGAATATGCAGCCTTTCAAGGGTGTTATGCACTCACAACAGTGGCAATGCCAGGCTGCGTGCCCCTAGGGGCAAGACTTTTTGCAGAATGTTGTGCCTTCGAAAGAGTAGGGATCCTCACCGAAGACTTGCCGTCTGGCTTGTGGGGCTGTCATTTCACCATATGCTTTTAATGGCAAAGACTCAAACGGATTGGCCTCCCTTAAACAAGAGCTATTGCAGACGCCTTTTGCTCTCACGACCGCAGAGCGACCATGAGGGTGGTTTTGTTGTGTTGGGTTGGTTTTTGGTTTGGTTGGGTTGTGTTCTTTCTCTGTTGTTGGCGCATTTTTTCGAACAGGCTCATCTCGCATCCCCCTCTCTGATTCATTATGGTGACTTGTGCCTTTCTGCACACATAGCGCCCTTACCCGTGCAAAAAAAAAACAAGAGCTATTGCAGACATGGTGTTTCCGTCGTTCCCTCCAGCAGGCATGCCCATTGGGTGCTTCCACTCATTGGGGATCCAACTGGTCAGTCTGCCCAAAGGGACCAACTTCATCGGACATGAAGCCTTTGCATTTTTTTGCACGAGTGGGCGCTATTAGTGTCGCTGTCCCTGCCTCCAGATTTTGCATGGATTGGACCAGCGGCCTGTGAACGATGTCTGCAACTGCAGCGAGTTGATCTCTCATGTACAGAGGTCACTGAGATTGTGGATTCAGCCTTTGTGCACTGTAAACACTTACAGCACCTGAGGCTTCCGCATAAACTTCGGAGAATTGAGCAGGAAGTCTTTCTCAAGTGCACCTTGAAAGAGGTCAGTGTCCCACCCACGCTGCTATATATTGCCAGACGTGCCTTTGCTGGCTGCACACAGCGGAGGGGAACATGCTCCAGAGCAAATGCTTTCCTCAAGTGTGACAACCTTGACATGCCGAAGTGGGTTCGTCTTCTGCCACTTGATCGAAAAGACGAGGACAAATGGACAGATGACTCCTATGCAGTACCAAGTCAGGTCTAAGTGTCTAAAGATGCAAATTGCCGAGCCCTTCAGCTGGCACCCGTGCTGGCCCTGACTTGTTAGAGGCCACCTTTATCTAGCGCACTTTGCCATCACAATAGCGAAGCAGTACCCTGACTAGATCGCTGTCCATCAAAGCCACTTCCTTGTGGACTTTCTTGCAATGCGCTCATGACCATGACCATGACATCTACAGGACCAACAGGAAAGCCCTGTCATTAACTGCCACTAACTCTGGCATCAACTTGGCATCGACCTGCCTTATGCGTGCCCTACGCCTGCCTTATGCCATTCACCAGCACAAGCACAGCAGGCAGATTGCGCAAGCGCATTGTCCAACACCTCAAAGCTAGCCTCTCAGGCTGGCGCCTGTGTGTTGGTCCTGAGAGTGCCACAACGTCTTGCCCGCCAAACTTGCTAGCCTAAGTAGCTAGGCAGTGCCCAGGCTGCTACCCGTGTAGCGGCGCTGGATGGGTACAGTGTACAGTAATAGGAAAACGGAGTTTCACCCTGTTTCACCTATTTTCGCGTAGTTCATGGGGCTGTGCGCGTGTTGGCCGGTCTTGCCTGGCCACTACAGAGAATTGTTTTCAGGTTCGTGACTGCTGTGTCTTTGAGGGGTATGCTACGCCTTCGCTATCCATAGGGAGTGCCTCTCGCATTACTCCCGTTGCCAAGCCGTTTTGGAGTCTGTGCGGGATTGACTCTCCCCCTTTTGCCTCCTCCCCCCCTGGGGGGAGGATTGGGTCACGCTGCTATCTAGCGGCTCAGATGGCCTATTACCGCACCGTGGCTTTACACTGCTCATTTTCTTTCGGAATTTTGTAGATTCCGTTTGCAAGTGCAGTGGTCTTCCTTGAATTGCCACACTATGCCAAACATTGACCTCCAGGTCATCGTGTGTAGCATGTCCAGTTTGTCCCAGTTTGTCCTTAGGGGACCCCTTGTCGGCTTTCACTTACACGACACCTGATGCCTCTCAAGTGCATGGCAAGTACATTACTTGTCGACGCCTAGTACCTGCTGAGGTAAGTCTCGATTTACCTCTTGTCACTATCTCAAACTTCTTGGCTTTGCCATGAACTAGGCAAGCGCCAATCAGCTTGTTGAAGGACAAGATGTACTGAGAGCTTCGTGGAATTCATTGCCCCTGTCTCACCTCTTCTCATATGGCCTCCTTGGCCACACGAGTTGCGCAACAGGTTGCTTTTTTCTGTTTGGTTTTTGGTTTGTTGTTTTTGGGCGCTTGGTTTCTCTGTTTGGTTTGCAACCTGTATTGTAACTCCTTCTTAACTCGACCAAGGTGACTTGTGCAGAACCTGCACACATAGCGCCTCGACTCGTGCAAAAAAAGAGCAAGCATCAACCTTGTCACACAAGTGCTCACTGCCCACAAAAAGGAATTTCGCTACCTCTTGACCTTCCAGTACTGGGCGCTAGCAGAAGAACGAATTCAAGGCCCCGTCTCACCTCTCTTTCACAACTTTTGCTTCGGCTTAGATAGCCCTGATTTGATACGAGCCCGGCTCTTTGTTTCTGCGTTTTGTGTTTGTGTTGTTTTTTTGTTTGTGTTTGTTGTGGTGTGCCTGCTCTTGTTCCTGGCTCGTATCTCCTTGGTGTCCCTATTTAATTCAATCAAGGTGACTTGTGCCTCTCGGCACACATAGCGCCTCCACCCGTGCAAAAAAAAATGCCAAGTCCTTCAGTGATCGCGGCTTGGCCGCAGGCCGCCGTTTGATTGGAGGCTCCGAGATGTTGGAGGGGGCACTGCCCGCTTCATCACATTCATCTGCCATTGCGTCGATTCCTTGTCTGACATGGGAGGAGGAGGGGTGATTGCCAAGGCTTTCACCCTCTCCCTCATGAAAAGTGGCATCGTCATCTCCTGGCCAGGGAGGTGGGGCCCCTCCTGCAGGCAAGATGCCTCAGCTGTCAAGAGACATGCGCAAGTAGATGCAGGCATGCACACCATATTTTTTTTGCACGGGTGGAGGCGCTATGGCGCAAGTCACCTTGGTTGAATTGAATAGAGACACTAAGGAGATACGAGCCAAGCATCAGAGCGACGCACCACACCACAAAACCAACCAACAAACAACCAACCCCAACAAACGAACCCAAACACACCCAACCAAAACAGCAAGGTTCGTATCTCAGAAGGGCTGTGTTAGCCGAAGCAAAAGTTGAGTGAAAAAAGCCGGTGAGACGGGGCTCTGAATTCATTCTTCTACTTGCGCTCAGTACGTGATGTACATGATGGTCAGGCAACAGTGATATTCCTTTCTGTGGGCAGTGAGTTTTCTATAGGCAGTGATGATCATCGCCCATGTGTGCGAAGGGCACCCAAGAATGTGCAGCAGAGGAGGGAGCGTTCACGAACAATCGCAGTTGCAGCTCGGCAACGTTGTAAACTTTTTCCAAGAGCGAGGCTGCCTGGCAGAATTGTTCTCGTCTGCAAGTGGTCCATCTGCCGAGCGCAGTCGTCTACTTGCAAGATGGTGTGCTGTATTTCGTGGAAGTTACAATCTCCGCACTGTCCTTGCTCCGCGGTGCAAATCCTTTGGGTCTGTGCTTTCGAAGAATGTTGCTCCTTGGTGCAGAGAGGAGATCAAAGTGCTGCAACCAATCTGCTGGCTCCACAGGCGCAATTTCGTCCGCGGGCCTTTGAGAAATGCAGTGCTTTGAGCGAACCGAGTGTGACCCTGCAAACTTGTATCGTTGCCCACCTGAATGTTGTTTTTTGGAGGCGGGGATTCTATCGCCACACCTGCCAGCTGATTTCAACTGGATAGGCCCGGCTGCATGTGAACTCTGCAAGCGGCTACAAACTGTAGACCTCTCCCGAACTAGAGTTCGTGAGATTTTTGGGGTCCACCTTTGCCCATTGTTCGCAGCTGGAGCGACTCAGTCTTTCCAAACAAGTGAGGCGCATGGGAAAAGAGGCTTTTCTAAACTGCGCGTCACTGAGTGAGGTACACGCTCCACCAGCATTGCTGCATGTTGCTCGACGTGCCTTCGCAGGCTGCGCACGACTTTGCACAATGTGCAGAGCGGAGACCAAAGCAACTTGGAGAGGGACAAATGCAGAATCAAGCGCCTTCGATAACTGCAGTCAATTCACGATGATTTGGGTCCGCCTCCTTCCAAATTAGCGGTAGAGAGGAATGGACTGATGACTTTCATGAGGAACTGCGCAGAGACTTGCAATGGGAGTGCAAGACTGTTCAGGCCTACACCCACGTGCAGGTCCTGGGAAGGCAATGAACCTGTTAGGCAGCTCTCTGTCAGCTTCACCAGTCGACAGCACCTGCAACGCTGAGTAGCTAGCCAGTGCCCAGGCGGCTGCCACCCAAGTGGTAGTCCTGGATGAATACATGGAGTACAGATGCACAGTGATTAGGACCTAGGATAACGGCGTTTCACCCTGTTTCACGCAGTCCATGGGGCTTGCACGCTTTGAGCATGTTTCAAGAGCGCACAAGGGGGTATGCCAGCAGTGAGGCCCTTGCGCCTTTCGAGACTTCAATAGGCCAGTCTGAAAAATAGTTGCAAAGCCTGTCCGACAGTGCTCCCGTGGCCGTGCTGTTTTTGGAGCCACTGCCTTTTGGCTAGTGCTACCTGCTGCCCTCCCCCTCTGGGGGAGGCGGGCGCCACGAATGTACGGTGGATTCGTACGCTGTTCGTTGGCCGACACTGGTGTTTTCCCTATGCCGGTTGTCTCGTAGCAGTTTCGTCTGCACCCTCACCTCCCCCCCCGCTCTCTTCGCCTTTCCTCAAGATTTTGATGACAGTGAGATGTTTGAGAATACTTGGCTCCTCGATGGCTTTCTGACGTGCTCACCTGCATCTCGTATGTGATCGAATGAGAAACGCTGGTGGAACAATAAAAGCCTATCGCCTATCGCTGCCTTGGTCTTTGCACAAGTCCTTGCACTGCATCGTCCATTCATTGTCAGCCAAGTTGTGCGCAGCACGAGTATGCCACCTTTGATGCTAGGCAACACGACTGCAAAGCTGCGACCCCAGAACACCTTGGACCACTTGGAGGTGCCTCTTTAAACTCTCCTGCAGCTGATCACTGTCGTTTGCGCCCAGCTCACTGCTCTCTTTGAGGAAAATATGTCAGCCTGACCAAGAAGTACTGAGTGACGCATGAATTCATTGCCCCGTTTCACATTGTTTCACTTTGCATTGGCTCACGCAGCCTTCCTGAGTTACGAACCCTGCTCCCTTTTTGGTTGTGGTGTTTTGTTGTGTTGGTTGTGTTTTGGGTTCCTTGGTTTGGTGTCGCTGCTGGGTTCGTATCTCTCTCTCTTTTACTGGACTAAGGTGACTTGTGCATATTCTGCACACATAGCGCCTCGACCCGTGCAAAAAAGTTCACATTTTCCCTTGCGTGCACTATATAGGGTTTTTGCGGTTACAATCAAGCTCTGAGTTGGGCCACCTCGGTACCTCGTTACGGCTCGGGCCCTTTATTACAATGCGCGGTACCGCCTTGGTACCGCTCGGGCCCTCTACTACAATGCGCGGTACCGCCTCGGTGCCGCTCGGGCCCTCCATTACAATGCGCGGTACCGCCTCGGTACCCCTCGGGCCCTCTATTACAATGCGCGGTGCCGCCTCGGTACCGCTCGGGCCCTCTATTACAATGCGCGGTACCGCCTCGGTACCGCTTCGGTACCGCTCGGGCCCTTTATTACAGTGCGCGGTACCGACACCCCGTTTGCGTTTTACAAAGTTTTATACAACTGGATCGGAGTGAGGAACTTCCAAGAAAACAGAAGGACCAACAGAAAGCCACGAAACATTGTAGTCCCGGCGCTTGTTCAAACGGGGCGCTCCACACTTGCGCCAAGGCAGTCCAAGTGTACTTCGCGCTCAACCATTCTTAACAAATGCTTGGGCGTGGGCTTGGCTATTGACGTATCCAAAGCTCCATGTGATGCTCATCAAACTCGTCCCGTCTGGGGCTTCTCCTTGGAACATGGAGGGCCAGCGGCGTAGCGCCGGTGTTTCCCCAGAGCTGAGACTCTAACTGGAACTGTTTGATAGCGCACACTTTTGAGCCCACGCGCTCCAGCGGAGTAGTTTTCAACTAGTGAACAGTGCACCTCATGACTGTACATTTGGTTACCTAGTAGGCTCGAAATACTTGACACGCCGCCTAAAAGTGTGGCGACCGAGCCGCAACTTTTCACTCCAGGTACCACTTCGTCAAAGTGGCATAAGGTTACGTCCACCTGAAGTTAAAATTTGTCATCGTACCAAATTATGTACGGACCGTTCCGGCATTGTTTCAATGCTATTGCCACAAAAGACCATTGCTAACTCAACTGCACCAAACCATTGTCGTCTCAGTTCAATGCATCGTAGTGCTGTCATATGAAGATGCGTGGTTCAGCTGGTGCACGCACCTCCATTGTTGTCATGCAAAATTCATTCAACATTCGTTCTTGGCTCATTCTCAGGCTCTCCACCATCATCATGTGTCGTCTCGGCTGTTGTCATTGCTGTACCTGCTGATGCTGTCGCTGTTGCTGTTGCACCATTCTTCGTTGTCTCATCACCTTCATGTTCACTCTCGCTACTCCAATGATGAAGTGCCATCCACATCTCAGGATCTGATACCTCCTCAAGTCTCGAGTTCAGATATCGAGCCACCTTAGTGTCATTGGACTCGACACTCTCTTGGTCCTCCTCCGACGTTTCTCCATCTCCTTCTTCGGAATCATCTCTTGTGTTTCTTGCCGTTCCATAGTTCCTCCATGGAATGTTGTTGGGATCGAAATATCCTCTATCTTCACCACCAACCATATCACCTGCCGCTAGTGCTGTGTCCACTGGTAGGGCTTCTTCTCCTTCTCCCAGAAACTCCGGTGAATTGTCACGAGGAGAAAGATCTGTCATTGAAAAACAGAATTCATGTGCCCGTTGTCGTACTGTTGTACTGTGATCCAACTCTAATGCAGCAAGTGTTGCCCCCAAAATTCGACGCCTTTGTTCATACTGGCGCCGCCTCTCTTCCGACATCTGCTCTCTCTCCAACCTCCCCGTCACTCTTCCAGCCATCCAGTAGAGGAACCACTCAGGGCTCCAAGGCGCCCACCTTGGTTGCAAAGTAGGTGGAGGAGGAGGAAACTTTGGGCCTCTTGGAAGGTCAGAAGGAGCAATTGGCATTGGATCTTGGGACGAGCTAGCACCTGTCGTTGAAACCGGTCTCAACACAGCAAGGCGAGGTTTTGTTCTCTCCGGTTCACCAGCTTCAAGATTCGACCCTTCTTCGGTTCGGCCCATCTGTCTTTTCCTCTTTCTTGTTCTCACCCAGGATTGAATGTCGTGCCAACTCACATAGATCCAATTCATACAAGCCAAAATCACAAAAACACATGCTGTAAAAAGGAATTGGTGTCTCTGGTCTTCGGGCTCCAACTGAAAAGTCTCTTGCTCACCACAACCTTTCATACTCAAAGCCTGCAACAAGAATGCACTTTGTACCAAGCGTTTGTTCGCTTTGTTCTTCACCCACTTTGTTGCTCGTTGAATCTGTCCTTTCCACATTTGTTCTGCAAAATATTCTAGTTGCTCTTGTTCGCCAACAACTTCAACTGTCTCGCTCGATGAGTCCAGCCTCACCGTTCCAAGAAAACTCAACAAAAATCTCCTTCTCGATGCTGTCAGCTTCTTTGTGTTGAGGTTAGCTATATTCACCTGGGTCGAAATTGGTAGAGCTCGAAGGACTTGGCCTCTGATGGCCTCTTGTAGCCAACATAGTCTCACATCTATATGTTTGAGCCTTCCCAACCCCGACCGTTGAAGCCACTGTCGTCCACTCGAAGAATCACTCCTGGCTTCCAACGTGACCTTCTGGCCTGTCATGAATTGCCAGACCTCCTTCAACAGCAAGGCTTCACTTGAACCTGAAGTCAAAGCAAGGACCTCTGCTTCACACGAACTCAGGGATACTGCTTTCTGCGTCCTGCTGTAGGAGAGGATTGGAAGTGAGTTCAGCAAAATCATCACCGACGTTGTGGACTTCCGAGCAGGACCACCTGCCCAGTCGCTGTCGCAGAACACCTCCATCACATGATCCTCATCGGGCTCCAAATCAAGCACATGGTTCAACTTTGTTGCCATTCGGCTTCCAACAGGAGTGTACAACATCCGAAAGGATAAATCTGCAGTTCCCTTCAAATAAAGTAACAACTGGATCAAACAACGCTCTGCATGCTCTGTTGGGTTCCTCATAAAACTGGCCAAAGACTTCACGCAATACTGAATGTCCCATCTCTCATGCGACATATACATGGCCGTTCCAAGAGCTGTTCTGAAGGCCGATTGTCTCTGATCATCCAAGTCTGCAGAAGTATCGGGCTGTGTCAACAGACTGTGTTCAGGAACTTGTTTTTCTTTTCTCTCCTGCAAATGGTAAAGATGCACCAGTGTTTCTGTAAATTTTCTGTTCGGCTTCACGTAGATGCCGTCCTCCTTGAACACGTACACCTTTTTCAAATAATTCAGTTCTTCATTCGAACCCAGTGCCTCTATTGGAAAAGGTCCTTCAGCCTGCAGTTTGTAGTGCTTCTCCAATTCTTTCACCAGCCACTCAACATCTTCTTTGTTCTCTGCTGCGATCAGTTCGTCATCAACATGAACATTAATTGCCATCTTCCTGGTGTTGTGCTTCAGGACTGAGGGCATGGCTGTACAAGAATGGAAACCAAGCTTGTGTAAGTTCTTGGTGAAATCCTGAAACCATCGTTGAGCACCATTTCTCTGTCCAGGCAAGACTTTCCGCAACTCCCAAATGGCATCATCTGGCAACTTGAGCTGTTCCTTCATCCATTGGGAAATCTCAACATAGCAAATCTCCTTCTGTTCGACGGTCAAATAAGCATCGCTGATGTCCAGGCTAGCCAGCTTCCAGCCAAAACAAAGGTGACATAGCAAAAACAATCTCACCACTCCATGGGAAGAAGTTGGAGAGAAAGTTTCTTCAGTCGACGGGCCTGTCTTGAACTCCCTGGCAACAATCCTGCACCGTCTCTTCCATGCACCTTGTCTGAACCGCCAATCAAACACCTCTTTCAAATCGATCCACTTGCCTTGAGCATCCATGTTGTGGCGTAACACGACCTTCACCACTCCAAGCCCTGTCAGCTTTTCTACCTCAACTCGCATCGCTTCACTGTCCAACTGTTGTAACTCTGAAGTAGAAATGTCTGGGGGTCTATCTCCATGAAAATCCACCTCCATTGTCTCCAACTCTTTGTCAATCACCTCCCAATCGACTTCGCTCTCCCAGCACAGGTCTCCATGCGGCCTGTCCGCCGCATTCACATTGCCAGCAAACAAGGGTGCAAACAATGATTCCTTCGGACTTGATGAGGGACTTGGAGCTCTGTCAAAGTTCTCAAACCTAGCTGCTTTCTTCTGTCGTTCTTCTGGACTCTCATTTGCTTCTCTCTTTTCAGCCGGGGCACCTTCTTGGTCAACATCAATCTGCTCCGGGGTTGTTGGAATGATGGGAATGCCAAGCAAACTCTTCCTTTGGACATCTGACAAACGTTCCAGAGGTTCACTTGCCATCGCTGTAGGAACTTGTTCTTCTTCTTGTGGACTTCCTGGCTCAGTAGGTTCATATGAATTAGCGTGTTCCAGCACTTCCTCTGCTTCTTCATCTACAAAGCCACTTCCCAGCAGAATCGGATCTCTCTTGGATCCTTCGGGCTTTTCTTCAATCGAAGGCAAAGGGGCCTCCAACAGGCCCACAGGACCTGATCCCTTCATCTTTGTCCAGGGCGATGAAGTTAAACTCTTGATCACATCGGGCCTCCAAGCATGTCCACACCTCCGAATCGACCGACAATGAATTTGGCCTCCTGCCGTCACCAACACGTGCATGTCTGCTTCATCTTTGCCGATCCAAATACCGCCTTGCCAAACACTGGTTCCCCGTTTCTTCAAAGGTTGCCTGAGTCCAAACACAAATTCACCAAACGGGAGGATCTTGCCATTGTATTTGTGTCCGAAAACAGTCTCAAAGGCGGTTGCTTTGATGCCAGAATGTTCGTGGAACCGATTCAACAGGAAAACTGCATGAACAAGCGCCCAAGCTCTTAAACAGTGGAGATCGTCTAGAAGTTCATGAATGTTGCTCTCCACACTGGCCATCAATGTATTGGCTTGGCGCCTCACCGTCTGGATGTAGCGTTCCACTCTGGCAGTGCGCCCTTTGTGGTAGGGCTTACCTATCTTCTTGCTTGCCCGATAGCCCATTTCCTGCCTGATCATCACGATCATATCCAGCAAACCCAATGTAGCCGGTTCAGAATCCATGACAAATACAACGTCACCAACATGGTTCAACCCCAATGAGAACTTCACACAAAATTCAGCCAAAGCCTTCCAGGCACCTTTCGTTCTTGCAGGAAAAATTGCGCCATACCTCGTAGTTGTATCCAGCATCACCAGCGACGGGCAATTTCTTCCCAGATACATCCAATCAAGCTGAATGTGAGGAGTTCCAGTGTCGTCAACTGAGGCATCTGTATTTGTCAATGTTTTGTCTTCTTTGGACTTTGTCTTCAAACAAGCTTCACACGAAGGAGCAAATGGAAGGTGTGTTGCCTCGTGGCGATCAATGACCTTAGGATCTGTAGGTCGCTCCGTTCCCTTGGTTGGGATGTTGGCCTGAGGTCCCATCTCAAGCTTCTGCAAGTTGTTCTTTGCTCTGTCAACATCTTTCTGAAATTGTTTGGTCACATAGGAACAGAGTCTATCATACAACTTTGATTTGGATCCACTTGCATTGATACCATAAAAGTTGCATGCTTCTTGCAAATCTTTCACCTTGCTTTCTTTTGTGAGCTCCCGACCATTGACCCAAACCGACTCTGGCTGTTCTTCGTGTCCTCCGGCAAATCCTCCAGGTTCCAACATGTCCAAATCATGTAGTTCCTCTGGCACGCTCGGCTCCTTTCCAAACAAATCAATTCCTTTCTCCTTTATTTCTATCTTCTCACTTTCCTCCATCACTTCAGGAAGTTGTTCATCCGTCAGAAGTTCACACAAGCAATCACTCAAAGGAGAAATGTGTCGTTGAGGAAAGGTCAACACCGTTGTAGGAATGAGAATGCCCGGAATATCACCTCCAAGGTCAGAAATCAATGCAATCTCCTTCGAATGTTCTACCACCTCCCAAACAGGACCAAGCAAAACAATCGTGGTCCTGAATCGCCAAGTTGTCCTTGACAAAGCTTCTCCAGGATCAACAAATGTCTTCCCGTGCTGCTTGTGGACTGGATTGCCGTTCTCTAGAAATGACCATCCATCTTTCAAAGCAGAAACATCTAAGTTCAGCTTCACATAGACTCCTCGCACCTGTCCTGAAAACGTCGGGGGTATCATCTGCTCGGATGCCCTTCTCACATGCGCCAAAACACTCAAACTGTTCTTGCGAAAGAAAACAGGAATCCTGAATTCACCATCCGGTGACATCAACACACCAGCGCATGAATGGCCAAGCCTCGAAACCAGCTCCATATCACCTGGTCTCACCTCCCCAAAAGTCCAGCCTGTCTTCAACATACGGCCAAAACTGAGGAGGATGTTCGTCACATCTGACACAACAAATGACTCGCTCACACAACATCCACTTTTGCCATCTGAACAATGTTCAAACTCGACCTGAGCTTGCTTCATTCCTCCAATCCTTAGAGAGTTGCCTTGAGCATCTTCAAGTTGGAGGTTCGGTGACGGAATGTCGAAGCCAGCAATACACCTGAACGGGAGAAGAGACACGTCAGCTCCTGAATCAAGCACAATCCATTCACTATCATTTGTTGCTCAACTGTTCTCACATGCATTATCTCTTCTTTCTCTCTGTCTTTCTCAACCTGCAAAAGCTCCGGTTCATGCTCCTGTCCAAACCACCTGTAGAACGGGTCGTCTTCAAGAAGTTCAAACTCGCAAGAAACATCTTCTGCATCAAAAATGTTGTAATGCACACAAGGAAAGGATTCATGCACATCTGCTGAAACAACTCTTACGTGTCCTGTCAGGGTCACCCAATCTGCTTCTGAACCTGAATCCACCTCAGACAAAGTGAATTGTTCCGGCCTCTGATGAGGTGGAGTCCCAACATGGTACATATGGACACGTCGCACTGACCGTTGTGATGTAGAGGCAGCTGTACTACCAACTGAACTGTATGTGGTGGCTGAACTGGAGGGAAGTCGAGTTTCTGTCTGGGCACCAACCTGTCCAGGCTCTGTACGAACCTCTCGAACCATGTCCTTGTTCGGACATTCATTTCCCCAGTGTCCAAACCCGTTGCAAATCCGGCACCAATCCGGGTTCATCTTCCCTTTCTTGCCCTTTCCTTTGCTCTTGCCTTTGCTCTTTCCTTTGCTCTTGCTCTTTCCTTTACCTTTGCTCTTACCTTTCTTGCCACCTCCTTTGAACCATGAACTCGTCCAACTCCATGCGTCAGACCAGCTGCCCTTTCCTTTGTTCTTTCCCTTTCCTTTTCCTTTGTCTTTGCCACCCTTACCTTTGTAGGTGACTGCATCCACCTCCATGGGCGCCAATCCCATGTTGTCTGCATTGTTGTTTTGCCTTGTTGTCACTGACTTTGTCATGTCTTCAACACTCCAAAGCCTCGAGCTCCTCTCATACGCTAAAATGCGTTCTCGAACTTCCTGATAGGACGTGGAGTCAGATATACTCAAAGTCAGATGCTGTCTGATCCCTTCAGGACACAACCTCATCAACACTCCAAGCAACACCTCTCTGTCAAAAGGTTTGGCATGCAATGAATCGTACTGTTGAACCAGCGCCTCCATCCCCATGATGTGTTCCTGTATTGTTCGTCCTGCAGTTGGTTTGTAAGCGGGGTAGGAGGATATCGCCTGGCTGAGGGCTAAAGCTCGTTGCCTTGTAGCAGGGGCGAAATGATCAACAAGAGTCTTCCAAAGTGCATATCCATTTCGCTCTTCTGAACCAGACCTGCTAAGTTGCAAAGCTGTACCCTTTAGGTAGGACGTGAGGACAGCATAAAGCTTTCTAGCCAAATCCCACTCAGCTGAATCCCAGTCAACCGTTTCCACATTGTCTGAAGGTGCAAGCTTCTCCACCTGTAAAATGTTGTCCAAGAACCTGCTGTCAGCGTAGCTCAACCAGTTCAAGAAACTGTGGCGCCAGGTCACCCAACTCATCGTATCTCCAGCATCAAAGATTTCAGGTGACTTCAAAATCTTGGCGGCACTTTCTAGTGACTTTGCTACTGAGGCTGTAGCTGTCGAGGCACTTGCACCTGCTGTGGCTCCTGCTGAACTTGCAACCTGTTGCAAAACCTGATCTTGTTGTTGCAGTAGGGTCCCAATCCCTGTCAAAAACTGTTGAAACTGTTGTCCAATCTGTTGTTGTTGTTGTCCATCCATTGCTTGTGTACCGTAGCTCATGGATAGAAGCAAGAGAAACTGGAAACCTTTCTTCTGATGTCGACAAATGTTCAACTGTCGTCTCAATTGACCATTCCACCGTTTCCTAGTCTGAATCTTTTGTCTTCTTCTCTTGCAACTCAGGCCTAAGCGCGTACAACGTCTGCAGCATACCCAAATGCAGGTCATCAACAC
>CAXAMN010003225.1:0-77188 GCA_963970005.1 Durusdinium trenchii
TATACTTTTATCTTAATTGATTATCATGAAATCATGTTATATATATATAGTTTATTTTATAACTTAAAGTGTGGTTGATTTTTGATGAATATGAAACGACATGAAATGTTGAACCGATAGTGTAATTATAAACATTGTTGGTCTACTCCGCCTGTCTACTTTTGAATCCGAAGTTGAAAATTATTGAGTCTCAAGTCAATCCGTCAAAGTCCAAGTCTCCAGTGCAGTTTCTCTAGCCTTAAGAGCCTGAGAACCAACTACAATTGCCAAAACTTCCAGAACAAACTGCGGTTTCGATTTTCATCATTGAATATGTGCTATTGTTTGGGACTTAAGCCACGTTACAATCAACCTGGCCGCTTCGATGTCTAATTTTGCCAACTCTCTCTGGTTGAAGATGGAAGGGGCGTAGATGCCAAGCTTTTTGCTGCAATATCCCTCACCGTCAATGATGTGAAGCTCTTCCTGCAGCTTGGCAATCTTCTTTGCAGTGCTTGATTTGCTCCGATTTGGAGAGTCCTGGCAGCGGTGCAGGAAACTGTGGAACTGAAAAGTATGGAAAACAGGCTCTAGACAGGGACTGTAGCTGCTGTAGCTGTAAATTTACTATAATTTACTGTAGAAATCTGTTCCGGAACCGTTCCACGGAACCGTTCGGAACCGTTCTGAACCGTTCGGAACCGTTCCAGGCTGGCTCTGCCTAAGAAAAGGCAAACAATCAGAGCACGAACATGAGCCCATGTCCATGTAACAAAAACCAGCCAGTTCATGAAAATTCTGATCTCAGGCTAGCGCCTAGTATGGCTAGACTTGACTAGACTAGACTGCTTAAAGACTGCAGAGCCCCAATATGAAGAACACAATGAACATCACAGTCCAGTGAAGCGCCTTGGATTTGTCTGGAACATCAACCGTGTCCAACACGTCATTGGCGTACTTCCAACCTAAGTTGGGCTTTATCAGAGCAGCTTGAGCATATCTACATTGCATGTCAGCTGTCAACCTTTCATTTCGTGCTCAACGCTTGACTTGATCATAAATTATCCCTATCCTGTACAGACTGCAGTGGAAGTTCTAGACTGCTAGACCGCTAATCTATACTAATACTGACTCTATAAAGTTGGAACATGTACAGAATAGTTGTTGTGGTGGACAATCATCATTATAGACTCATCTCATATATTTATGTATATTGTATAATTTATGTACTAGATTAAGGCTGTCGACTGTAGACCGAAACTCTTTGCAAAAGAACTGGTGGGCCTGAGGCTGCATCATGAACTGCATTTTTTCTACCTACTGCTTGGTTGCTACTCAAATTGCATGCAACCAGGGCACAGTCCATCAAACTTACCCTTGTATGGATTTTTGGGCAAATCAACGAGATGTAAGTCTGCATGCTCTTGAAGTTCTCCTTCGTGCAAATATCCACACGAGCTGCCACGATGTACACACGTCCTCGTGTGTTCGGAGAGCCATAATCTTTAGACCTCAGAATCTCAGGCTCAGAAATATCTAGAAATCATTCATGTCACGTTGATTAGTTCAATTAGTTGGAAACAGTCAGAAGAACAAGATAATGACACCGCACCCATGGCCTGAAGCACAACAAGTACCAAATGCCGAGTGCCACAAAAGCAATGATTAGAGCACAGCCCTTACCTGTTGCACTGTTTTCGATCACCCCCCTGCAGCATGTTAGTTGTTTGTCAAAGTTTGAAGCTGTGGCTATGGCTATGATTATGATATTGTCTAGGAGTGTAGGAGGTATGTAAACACGAAACATTGGTTGTGGGCATAGGTCTTTGATTCAGTTAAACCTCTTAACCCGATCTCTCCTTTTTCATTGCACGGGCATACATTATCATATGATGTGATACAGTGATATTGGATTGTTATCAAGGATACAGGATACAGGATACATGACTCATGTCGTGGTACAACTATTACAATTACACAATTTGTGAACTGTTCGTGTTGCAGTGTGTATGTTACAAAACTTACCATATAGCTGTAGCATAACAACATATACCCGTAAAGTACTGTAACATAATAGTCATAGTCATAGTACTTGAGTTGTGGTATGTTACAATTTATGTTCTATTGTTTGGTGTTGAAGTTTATTTTGAATAGTCGGTCGGCTAGTTAAGTTATCTAAGTTAGCCATCTACTTAAAGTCACAGTATTAAGAGTATAAGTATTTACATTTATCATTTATATTATATTTAGATATTTATATACAAAAAATGTGTGCATTTTGCAAACAATCCAAGTCTGTACTGGAAATAAACGAGCTTCATGAACTGACCTTCACCTAAGTTTCATCCCAGTTTGTGCAACTGGAGCGCTTCAGCCTCAAGACTTTCCAATGGTACGGGATGTACTCCGGCAGCTTGTTGTCACTCCTCGGAAGAAGCAAATTCAGATTAATGCAAAACTGCAAAACTAAACAACGTGGGAAGTACAAATTTTGAAGAAGGATGCAATTTGCCGCCACTATCGCTACCTAAAACATCACCAACTTGGAATCAAGTTGTTGAAGTCCAGTAAGTAAGAAGATGTTATTGAGACTCTGACTCTGAGTTCTTTGTCAAGTCGTAGTCTGGAGTCCATTGAGTGTACTGTTGGGCCTGCCAAAACTTTTCAATCAATCATTGACTCTGAACTCCGAAAAAAATCCGTACTAGTACTACTGTAGTACTACTACAAAAAAATCAGAGTATTACTGTATTACTATATTACAGTAACTCCACAGACTCCACAGTGCTACTGTACTTACCACTTACCCTGACTCTACTTGTCCTTACTTACTCTACTGCTCACTTACTTGCTTGGCATATGAATAGCATGTCATGGCCTATGTTTTAGCCTTCAGGCTGGTAGCTTCAGATGGTTGCCCTAGCAATGCAGACGTAGTCACACTGGCAGTGGTGGCGCTGCAATGCCGAGCACTTCTCCAAAATAGACACCATATAGAAAGAAATCCAGTGGGGCCTGGCACAAGTGAGCAGATTCCCTGGGTAATCTTGTTAGTCTACAGTCTTGTCTACTATTTTGGACTATGCCACATGACCTGTCCAGTCAAGTCTGAGTTAGTCTGTAAGGTATGGCCCATGGCGGTATGGCATGACGGCATGACAGCATGACTCATTAAGACTGCAGCAAGAAGTGACAATTCCACTGACACGACCTTTTCTACATCACAATCACACTTCGTTCTGCTGCCGTCCGTAGGGGAGCAACTCCACTTCAGCTTATTTCAAAGCTGACTCGACCTGCCCAAGGGCCTCCGTTACTTGTGGCAACAGGTCTTCTTTCTCCTTCATTCTAGCAAGGAATGCCAAGGCTTGTGGGATGCTGGCTTTCTCCTGTTGCAGGTGGGGCACAGTGCAACTTACATGGAGCCATGATGCAAACTTCTGGCGTTTCCACGAGTAGGCGAAGCGTGTGCTGCCCTTCGGAATTTTGCTGTTGCAATGTCGACATTGTGCCAATTTCCCTGACACTTGGACCCCAGCATCCACAAGGCCCAACTCCGAATTGCAAAATGTTGGTCCACGTGAGCCACTTGAAGGATTTGGCGGTCTGGAAGGTGGCGCTGCCGCCTCTGCTTCTGAAGCGGGTGGTTCACCCCGTGGGCAAAACAGACCATGCCGTAGCTCCATGAGCTTCTGATGGCTTCTCATCACCAGCTGCTGCTGACGCTCTTCTTCTTTTGATTTTGGGTCCAAAACCATTTCCTCAACTTGACTCTCATCACCTGACTGGGAGTTGTCAGCAGCTGACTCTGATTCAGACATTGATTCACTGGTTGATGAATCGCTGGAACTGGAATTGTGCGAGTCTGAAGAAGGTAAATGCGCTTGGTCCTGGTCCTTCTCAAGGTCCTCTCCCTCATCCGCAGGCGCTGCTGCCCTGGCTTCTACCCTGGTTCTTTTGACCCTGGATTGTCCAGCTGCAGTTTGTCCAGCAGCCTGCTGCCTAGGCTTTCGCTTCCTAGGGGAGTTTTTCAACCCGAAAGGCAACCTTGTTTGAACGGTTGGCACCCGTGCTTTGATGAACTTGAAGTAGTAGCAGTCACTCGTTTTGGTCAAGGAAACTGTATCCAAGGGCTGGAAAGGGCTGACTGAATAGGAATGGATCACAAATGAAATTGCTTCGACCGCGTCACTGAGCTTCAGAACATCTGCAAACATCTGGTGGCTCGTGCGAAACACAGGCTTGCCAGAAGAAGGCTCCAGGATGGTGACTTTTGTCACATCATCACGAGGCGCTCCAGGACACAAGAACCCATCCATCAAAATGTGCATCCGAGGTTTCTTTATGAGCACTCCCAGAAAATAGAATCTGTGGACCAAACCTGGTCCTTGCAGCTGGATCAGTGAGCCTGGCAGCAGCGTACCTCCCAGCGCAAAAACACCCTTCAGGCCCTTAAGTTCTTAAGTTATTAAGGGTATTTAAGGTCTGCAAAAAAGAAATTGAACGACTTGAGCAAAATTCAATTTTGGGGTGCTATGTGCTACAAGCACTTTACCAATTGTTTGACTGATTGAACATATTCATCAATAGTATGAATCTGAAAAGGCGACTGAGATGATGATCTGATATACTGTAGTATAGTTTCAACATATGTTATATGATGATATATGATATAAGTACTCTGAAAATGTCATTGTTACTGTTTGATCGGTTTAGATTGGTTGGGGGGTCATCAACAACAATCAAAGTTAGCTAGTCCTTGATCAATCCCTTTAAGGAGTACAGTATAGTATAGTGCAGCATAATCATGAACGGATCAGAAACAACTACGACCAAAACCTAACTGTCATTCATTTGTTCTTCAATTATCACTATAACAAGTAAGGTACCATCAGAGACTAAGTCTGCGAAGCTGTGGACCAATTTCGTTGCTGAACCTGCAAATGGATTCAATTTGCAAATCCCACGCTCCACATGGCACACTGAATGATGCATACGATCCTCATTCGCACTGGTGTCCTTCCACTCCTGGGGAAGATCTGGCAAGGACCGAGCAAACTCAGTCCACGCCCACGCTAGATGAATCTTGTCATCTGTGGAAACCAAGTCAATGAGGTCCAATCGAAGCGCGCCATCTGCTGACGAAAGTCCTCCGTCATGTTCTTGCCATTCACTGCAATCTTTGTAGCGACCGTATGTAGCTATCACTCGCTTTTTGGAAATGGTCTTCTTTGCGTTTCTGCAAAGAAGGTCTGCCGCAGTTCCATCCACTTCAGACGATGCAGGCCTGCCAGATCCCTGCTCTTTTGCGGAAAATGGTTCCAAGGCTGCACTTTCTCTGAGAGCTTGCTCCTCTGCAGCCCTTGCCATGTAAGGGTCCTGCTCACTCTCACTCATTTGTTTCCAAGCCTGCCTGCAGGACTGCAGTTTGCTTTTCCAGGAACCAGGCTCCAGCTGTAGTCCCTGCATTTTCTCTCTCTGAAACACGTTCCACCCTTGGATCTTCGGAGCAAAACCCTCTTTCAAAACGTTTGTTTGCAGTCTGAATTTCAGATTTGAACAGACTTTATGTAACAGACTGGAGTCCTGGAGGGTTTGGAGACGTAGAAGTTCGAGGTTTCAATTCTAATTAAACAAATCAAATCTGAACAACACGCACGCAAACGACATGATGTGTATATAGTCTAGTCTGGTCAGTCTATGTAGGTTTAGATATTGTCATGATATTGTATATTAAATTAGTACTTGAAAAAATGATTCAGGGGCGGGGGTACTATCAATCCAGAGTCTGATCCACTTGTGGCTTTTCCCCTTTTGCAAAAAGATTTGACACATTCGCATTCCGCTCACATGCCCAGGCTCCTGAAAGCTTGCGAGGCATTGGTAATGACTCCTCTTGCCCAAATTCGAAGAGCCTTTTGACTCTCTCCATGGACATCCCTTGGCGAGGGCGCTTCTGAGACTTGCAAACATCATTCGCAGGCAGGTTGCATTGAGTGTCAGGGACAGGGATGATGGTGCCCTTACCTCTCACAGCACCTGCCATTGAGTGACTGTACTGATTCCGGCTGGCTCGTCCAAATCTGTGCATGCGACGCCCAGAGGATGCATCCCCATACCTGTTCCAGAGCCATTTTTGGAATGTTGCGAAACCTTTCGTTATAGTCTTCCACATCACCCTTTCTTGAGCTACCATTTCTGATGGCTTGGAACCTCTAAACCTGTGCAGCAAGGTTTGCGTAAAACCATGCATGCATTCCACCAAGTCGGAACTTAGTGGTGCCACAATAGAAATGTCAAGCAAAAATCGACGGAGCTGTTTCACTGAACACACAATTTCTTCATCAGAGGCGTTCAGATTCACAAACTGTAGTAGTATTGTCGAGAATTCCAGGTCTACACATTGCGGGCAAACTTCCAGAATGGATCTCAACCTTTTGTATTCATCAATGAAGGTCTCATCTTCTTCGCAATTGAGCAGGTGGAACATACAATGTGGAAATGTTTGTGTCGGCAATACAAACCTCCTCCAGTTGTCTGCCATGGTTTGCACTGACATCCGCAGGAAGTCAGTGGCAACAGAAGGAATTCCAAGCCGTGGAAAATCACGGAGCTTCCGTATGTAATCATCAATGAGTTCTTTCCCAAACTGTCCCGAAACATAGCTCAAGAAGATCGACTGGGACCTGCTCGTGGCACAATGGCAATACCATCGTCAATCTGTCAATGTCAAAGCTGTGAACGATCAATCAACATCCAATTTGATAATGTTTTCTCTATATAGTTTGATTCTCGCTCTGACTCCAGCTACTTTTGCTCCTAAACATTGGCAAACTAGCAATGGATGATGATTCATGATTCATGATGACGGTGTGATGGGTGATGGATGACTGAAGGAAGCCAAGGCGCGTTGACCTTAGCTCGGATTGCTCTTGCTCTGCAGACAAAGGTAGCCGTTGAAGCGTTGCGATGGTCGAGCTTCTCTTGAACAGGAGGAACATTTTCCGAACATTTGGCGCCACTAATGCCTCCAGCGCCACAGTTCGTGGCATCATTTGTGAGCTTTTAAAGGCTTCAAAAGTCAGAAGCTTGCGCTTGCGATTTATCTCAGCCTGTGATAGCCCCTTTGAATCCACGATTTCCAGAAGAATTCGGTGCCACGTTTGTTCGTCGTTGCCTTCAAGCGAGTTCTCGGCAGCACCCTCAGTTCCAGCCTCTCCCAGAAGACTTTCCAATTCTGCTTGGCGGTCTGCAGCCATTGAATCTGTCCCACTTGACAAATACTGCAATGTTCGTGGGAGGATGTTGTGCAGGCAACATCCTTCCTTGGATCTTGCGGCCACAACTCGCTGAAACTAACACAAGACGCAGGCAGTCTGCTGTAGTTAATATACGGAACCTCCAGTTCCAGAACAGAACAGAACGCACCAGTGAATCAGGATGCTACCAAGTCATCACCTCTACAACCTTTTGACCTCTAGTTCCTAGGCTATAGGCTAAAGGCTAAAGGTTTGGTTTTCACCTAAGCCTAAACTCATTTTCATTCTGCAGATTCTGCAGCTTAGAGCCTGCTCTTTTGGGTGCAAGTTGCAAAAGACATGATGCTGGCAAGACCAAGGTTCCTTCACGAATTGCAAAGCCCGTGCAGCGTGTACCCACCTGTAAGTTAGTGGGACTGGATATCCAATCCCAAACAAATTGCAGTAGCCCTGTGCAATCCTCGTTAATCCAAACTGTGCCTTGGACTTATGGTCCTTCCCCCGGCAGCATGTGCCGATACAAAAGTGCTGGAGCATATCGCTGTCTGGATTGCAATTGTCATACACAGACAATTGGAGATGTAACTGGACTCTTTTGCTATTTTGCCTTGTAGAGTCATCTGCCAGTATGCCAACAATGGACCTACGCTGCCTCTTCCACTCATCAGCTCCCTCTGGAAGGGAAGCGCAAGGGATGTAGTGGTACGAATCATAGATCACAGCAAGCAAGGCGCGTTTGAACTGTGTTCTAAAGCTTGAAACCTCGAAGAGGTGTCCCAGTCTGACGATACTGCTGTAGTAGTGGTCAAATCCAGTGATCAAGCATTTTCGTGAAAGTGCAAGTTGGTGGATGAGGCATGTCACTGCCAGCATCGGATGGATTTGCTGGCCAGACTGGTTAGCATCCATGCGATCTGTATGCTGTTTGTGCAGAATAGCCCTCACTCTCTTCAATACACTCAAGTTTGTGACAAGAGAATCGAAACAGATTGTCAACCCTTGGATCGGAATCTGATTTGCAAAGCTCGAAGAAATGCCCAATGATGTGAACCTTCGGGAGACATGACCTGCAAATGTGATCATTCGATCCACGAGCTGCGCGCAAATGGAGTCCTTGTCTGTTTTCGGAAGTGTCACAAGTGGTGTGTGGACACTGAAAGTTTTGTGGCATGGCGCCTCTGCCTCAGCACCACTGTAGCTCAACGTAAAGGCCTGAACAGTGTTCATCACACTCACCACACGACTGGACTTCCATTGGGGAACAGAATCTTCCACAGCACTGGAGGTCAACCTCATATTGGTGTCATCGATGATGGTCGAAAGAATGGTGTGATGAACTGTCCTGCCACTGGAGTTCGCCCAAGTGAAAAACTCCATGAGCGCACTTCCCCATGCTCTCAAATAGCTTACCAAAAGCCGCAGCCGACGATTGCGTGGGTATGGCGAATACTGTCCTGGTTGATGCAGAACACTGTCATCCTGCACATCAGCTCTATAGGACTCAGCAGGGTGTGAAGGTGCTTGCAACTGTGCACCGACCGTTCTGGCAAGTCTGTTTCGGGCTTTTGACACCAAAGATGCGGCTCGAGCCTTGAAAGTCCTGGCTTGTCTTTGCGACCTTGCTTTCTGGTTCTCAAGATCTTCCAACTGTTGCATGAGAGACGGTGCTGCTTCTGCTCCATCTGAATCGTTGTTCTGAGACTCTGCCTCATCCACCTGTGAACCATCACAATCACTTGAGTCACTTCTGACACTCGAGTTGCTTGAGGTGCTACCACTGGGATTGGCTGCAGCTTGATGATTGCTTGTGCCACTTGTGTTTGAAGCTTGTTCAGATCCACTGGATGCGTCCACCAGTGGCATGATCAACACGAGCAGCACTGCAAAAAGTATCAGCAACGGTACGCGCGCAAAGTGGCATGTGTGTGCCAACATGGGCATCAGCAACAAAACATGAAATGAGTCGAGTCTGTGCCTGTGCTTTCCTTTGCTGCTTGACAACATCGTGACTGTTTGTGTCTTTGTTACTTTGCAAGTTACCATGCTCCCGACTCTCGCCTCTCCCTTCCTGTTTTTTGCTACTTAGGTTTATGATGGACCATCATCAAAATCTCACATTCTACGTCGCAAACTCAAACTCCTTTTGCCTCTTGCTTTTGACTGTGGAATCAAAAATCCAGAAGCAAGCCTGAGTCAAACTAATGAAGGTAACCGGTAATCGGTATTAGTAATAGTAATAGTAATACGTAATAGCAATAATATATATAATATAATATAGGTATAGGATCAGTATTAGAATTAGTATTCAATAGTTAATGCAGGTCTTTGTTGCGATGGTTTTGTAGAGCTCTTTGTCACTCCAAGACTTGAGCAAATCAAGAGACAGCCAACTGCTCATCAGCTGCAATTGTAATTGGAAGCCACTAGTCAGTCGTTTCCCTACTACTGGCACTAGTTAGTTATTTTGACGATCTGATTATGTGTCCAACTGAGTTTTTCGAAATGGCAATGGTCAATCTGACTGGTGACACTTCCCACACTGATCCGCGAACCTTGTAGCTGCTGAACTGTCCAGTGAGTGGTGGATCGAATGGCTTCAGCAACCCCTCCACCTGAAAGAAGCTTGAGGTTTGAAGTCAGATCAATTTTGGTGAAAACATGCCGTGTCATCAACTATCTACTACAGACTGCAAGTGTTAGGACTTAGGACTGAACAATGTAATTGCAGTACACTGAACCAGTTGTTTGCGACACGAAAGTCAATTGAACCCGCCATGAGTTCTCAATCCCACAACAACACTTTATAATTCCTGATTTCTTGACAACTTCTAGACAAATTGATAAACTAACAAAGTGATGACAGTCTGACAGTCCAGTTAGTCTGCTTGTGGAACCCAGGCCTTGCCTCCTCAACTATCACTGATTTGGGGTTCATCCGCCGAATCTTTCTCAAGCATGCAACAATGACATCGGAGCCTTTCCTCAAATGGCGTAGCAAGGCCGAGATGAACGTGATTTGAAGTGTTTTGAGTTTTGTGTTTTAACACACATAAAGAACTAGAACGGCTACACACATGTCACATGATGTAATAAAATAATCCAATATTGTCATTGTATAATTGTATATGATCTGTATATGGCTTTCTGGCTATGGGCTACATCCCTGGTAGCTATTTCACTTGTTTGGGAATGCCTGAGTCCAAAAGAGTTTCGTCTCGTTTTGTTTTGTCAGCTTGTGAACTCACAAGCCTTCGCAAGCTACGCAGACTGTTTGCCTACCTTGCAAGATGGCAAAAAACACACAAACAAACGGCCTACCTACTGCCCACTGCAACTACCAGTGTTGCAGAACCAACAAATCGTTGCTTCTCTCCCTCCACGCTCAAAATCGCCCTGAAACCTAGAGTTACCAGCATTCACCCAAGTGACTGTTCGAAAGGATTGTAGGCGGCTCCATCCTTATCCTTAGCCTTTGTCTTCGAGTTCAGGGCTGAGAACAATGGACATGGGATGCCCATTAGGAGCAGGTCGGGCGATCTTGCATCCTGGGCTGTTGCTCATACACCCTGCTGCCGTTTCCAGAAGGTATCGTTGGTATAGTCTATAGTCTAGTCTAGTCAAGTACTCTAGAAAGTCAGAGTCAGAGTCATAATTAATAGTAGACTAATAGAGTAGAGTCAGAGTCATACTGTTACAGTCATACATACAGTCTGTCCGGTCCAAAAGAAAGACTTGTAGTCAGCTTGCATTCAAGTTCCATGCCATGCGGACCATGTGCCTTATTTAATATTCAAGTCAATATTTATGTTTTCGATATACTTCTACTGCTACTGCTACTACGTGAACAGTTCTTTTGTGTCTACTGTGAATCTACTGATCCTATTGAACTTCAAAGACTCCAAGTATGTTTTTGCTTGTTTTGAATGAGAGTCCATATCCGGGCTGTGGAGACATTGGCACACGTGGCAGAACACCTTTTCACGGACCTCCTCCACCACGTTGGAGAAAAAGTGCTTCCCTGAGTCAAAGGCTTGCAGGGTGTGCACCAAATACTAAGATGGAACACTGCTGCTACCACTGCTATTTTGCGTCGACCTGTTCCTGACCAGACTGCAAAATGAATTGAGTCATGCCATGTCATGTGCCTCCACTGATACACTTGACTTGGACTCAAAGACTGAAAGACTCTATTAGAGTTACAGTCACAGTTGCGTAAGTGCACCCGTCATCCGTCATTCATCCAAGATGCAGTTAAAGTGGCGCAAGCACCACTCACGGTTCCTCCAGGTCACCTCTGAGCTGTGCACCAAGTCCACGTCAATGCCCTCACCAATGAACTCCTTGACATATTTCCTCAGGGTTCACATTTGGCATTAGTCACTACTGTACTACTGTAACCGTGATGAATTGAGTCGAGGCTTTACCCTGAAGGTTGACTCTGACTCGAAGTCTCTAAACTCTAAACGTCTAGACCGATTTTTTTGTGACCTAGCCAGCTACCTTATGTCAGTTCTGATCTGAGAGGGCCAATGCGGCCAAAGAGCATCAAGTAGCCCAATATTCCAGTGCCTTCACACGCTCCAACAACGCTCATCCTTAAACCGTTGCAGAGTTGTCACTTTTGTTCAGTCTTGGTCTACGCCTATGTGACTCATGTCAGGCTCTTCTCTTCACCTAGATTTGGCAATCAAGCTCCCTGCCCAAGTATCAACTGACACAGCTACAGCTATGCGGCTATGGGCTATGTGACATCAAATTCCTAGTCTGTGACTCATGACCCTTGTTCACAGGCTGGCCCTTAGTCCCCGATGTTCCACCTTAGTAAAGTGGCATCCTGCTGCCAAAGAACTTGGCTCCTCCAAAGTGCTTTGGCTCCACCCCAAGCGTGTCAAAATACCTTGGAGTGAGCTGAAGTTCAACAAAAGTTCGTTCCTGTGGTCGGTCGTTGGCATAGTCATAGTCTTACTTATCCAGACAGCACAACTACTGAAAAGTCACCAGGCTAGACTGCTTTAGATACGGGCTTATGTCCAGTCAAGAACTTCTGGTCTGGCCAAGTTTTCGACAATTAAGCTCAGCTGGGGTACTTTGGGCACCATTCCCGCGGGAACAAAGTGAAGTTGGGGCACTCAGGGTGATCTGCCTTAGTCAATTGAAAGTGGGAGCTTAACGGTTTCTTAACATGTTGCAAAAACCATTGCAGTTACAGCTGCTGGTCACTCTGGAAACTCTTTGACAAACATCCGTTCAAACAAAAACGCAAGTTGAATTTAGCTGAGCGGTTGAGTACAGTTGAGTCGAGTGTCCAAAATACCATGACTCATTCTGCTCACGCCGCTGGTCGAGATCGAGTCGGAGTCACTGTCTGATTCCTCACGTGCGAGGCGAACAGCTAAGAACAAACAGCAATGGCAATACAGCAAACTGCAAACTCGAAAACTGACTTGTGGGCTGCCAAAATCATTGGCTGCAGCAATTGCCTGGTTACACGTGTGCCTTTTGGTATCTTTTGGAATCGTTTGATTTCTTTGAGATTCCGGGGTGGAATCCAAAAGCCAAGGAGGCATGCGGCATATATAAATGTGCAACATCACAGCAGAGACTACAAACTGCAATTGTATTCTGTGTGTTGGTTTAGCTGTTAAGTTACTTTAAGTATCTTTTAGTTACTGTATGTACAGTCTTTGCGTATTTGCTAGTTGGTCCCCAAGTGCGACCAAAGCTCATTGCCAGCGTGGTCACTGCTTGAGTCAACTAAGCACGCAGAGGAAAATTTTCGCTGCAACTGTTGAGCATCCATGGCCCCTGGTGATATGGAAATCTCCCGCTTCGGTAAATGATCAAATTTATACTTATTGTTCATGATTCATGATTGATGAACTACCAAAAGAAAAACAACTATTTTCTATCTACTATATAATATATGACTCTATGACCATTGTATGTATATCTCATATCATATAATCATATATCATGCCTGGTCACGTAGGCTAGGGGTTTTATCTTGCAGTGAAGCATTGGCTTGTTCGCTTCGCATGCATGTGCCTGCTTTCGTTTGATCCAAACCCCACTGAAGTGGAAACAGTGCAACAACAGCAACCTGGAGGCCTCCAACCCCAATATCCAGGCCAGGCACATAAATTTGTTACGTTGGTTTGGGTTCATCAACCTGTGTTTCTGTCCAGGAACAGAACCCTCTTACACCACAAATGATGCCACACATTTTGTTTGTTACGTCGAGTTGTGCACCTCCAATCACTGCTTTTGAATTTGTTACATCCATTTGGGTTCCTCCCATCCCCCTTTCCTCAGGGAACAGCAGTTTTGTAACATCACTTTGTGCACATCACTGGGCTTCCCCAGCCCCCATCCATCAAGGAACCAACAATGTGTTACATGGGGTTGTCCCATACGGCTTTGGGCACGCAACCTATGGAATAAAGAGGCCACAATCTGGAATAATGTATAGCATAAATTCAATATCTATATCGTAGATATTGGGAGGACGCTCTTTACAATTCCATCCTCCAAAGTCGTTGGCCCACCGTCGGGACCCATTTTCACGCACAGGGCCTAGCGAACTGAAGGAAACTGAGCATGAAGCAGCAGGGCCGTGTACAGTCTGAAGTTTGGCTGTTTGAAACCGTCTACTATCTTGTGAAGCCGTCTTCACGTTGGAACATGAAATAAACCATGAGCGCAGAGATCTCGACTGACAACCCATTCAGTGCAAAAGTCACTGACCCAGTTCCTTTGTCCCACAGCAGCTTCATTTCAGCTCTATGTACCTTCCAATCTCCTTCTGGTCGCGCTTTCGGATCGCATCCATAAGCTTGTGAACGCTTGACCTGTGTAGACAGGTGCGACCTGGAGCCTTGTGACAAAGCGATCAAAAAACACACCCAGCCGTTCCAGCCGAACCACACCGGCCAGGCACAGTCACTGCTCTCGGAGAACCCGTCTCGGGGCACAGTCACGAGAAGAGCGCGGAAGAGCGCGTAGGGAGGCATCAGATGATAGTGAATGGATAGTGATATAGTGAAATAGCGGTGGTGAGATGGTGATTTTTCCATCTAGACAGTGATAGTTGATACATTAAATTCTTTTGGAACCTCTCTGTATATATATACATCAATTGCTGTTGATATATGATCTGCGGGTCTGTTTCCTCCCCCAATCTTCAGGCGGCGAAAGGCTCGGGTCACGGATCACATTCCTGGAACTCAAACTGACCCCTGTTTTGATCGGAAGTTTGGCCATAACTTGGGTGGTTGGTCCAAAATAGAGGTCATGACCTGTCGACATCGGTTCATTCGGATCAATCGGTACGCTCCTGGACGGCCGACAGGTTCGGCGCGAGGAGGGGAATCGCTCCCGAACGGACGGTCGACACGACGCTTGGTCGTTGCAGACGGTCAGGGTCCGTGGTTTTTCTCTCTACGATCTTCCGTGGCTTTTGCCTTCATCTATGGGGTTCAGAATGAGTGATATGGGGTGTTTATGGGGTGTTTCAGAATGCGTTTCTTCCGAGCCGGCCCTGAAAGACTCTTGACTGTTTGGCTGCTTTCGGGTTGAGTGTGAATCGATTGGAGGTCAAAACAGAAGAGGTGACGGCCCCGAAAAAGACCTCTGGATCCATTTGTGACAACTTGTGCCCCAATACGACCAACAAACTTTACCTTGCTTCCTTCAGGTTTCTTTGCTTGATCTACGTGGCGCACTCATTTGAAACGTGACACCCCTCCCGACTCCCCAAGTTCTCGGCTTGAGAAGCAAACCTGATCTTCTCATATCCTAAAGGCACCCTTTCGCACCACAAGATGAGCCCTATATAAAAGAGGATTCTCTATGATTTCACTTTGGGAGGATACATTTTTTAAGCGTTTCAACTCATCAGACATGGTGCCCCTATTCTTGCATCACTTCCCTCGGCCATCCCGCCATCCGTTGCCCTCCCCTGCCATGCCCCGAAAACCACGATCTGCTCGGTTCCGGGTCATGTAGAGGTCCGATGTGGCCAAGCACATCACCATGATCCGGAACTGCGCGGTGGAGCACAACCTGGAGGGGGCAGCTTGGCAACGGCAATAAGAAGATGGGCCATGTCCGAAAGACAACATAAGACCAAACGAATGGGTCCCAGACTCCTTGGGCATCCAGTTGTTGATGGTCTAAGTGCCTCTTGAGTTGGCTGGATGGGCTCCAAAACCGGTCACCATGGTCACATATGGTCACCATGGTGATTGACAGAGCTAGATCGAGGACGAACATCTCTGGGTCCCTGTGGTCTCTCAGGGGCCCCGGGAGGGGGGTTGGGTTATCCAACGGTATTTGTTGATCTATATTGATCTATCATATATACCAGCTGCTGATTCCAAGGGGTGCCCTATGGACAAGCCAGCCCACAATCGCCCACAATCACAAGTTCCACCTTTGGGCACGCGTGGTTCAGCACTAGAGATGTCGGACCTGCGTTCGATGGATGGAGTGACCTCCCGTTGCGGCACACCGAACGAACGCTCCATCCCCGGTCCGGGGTGTCCCGAAGCGCCGCTGGGGTGGGCCGGGGCAGTCCCGCGGCTGGTAGGCCATGAACATCTTCGAGTCGCTGAAGAAGAGCGGCGCGGAGTTGAATTCCGTGGTTTACAACACCGTGCTGGATGCTGGGAGTCTCAGATCGGACCAACAGGGGCGGTGCGGCGGTGCGGTGCACAGCTGAGAGCTGGTGAGAAGAACGGATTAACAGGGGTGCCGGGCTGGTGACAATCTGCCATTTGAGTGTGTAACAAAAATAGGGACCTGGAAGGAACATCGACCAACACCATCCCAAATCCATTTGTTGGGGGTCGCCTTTTTCAAAAACACATACGTCTGAAAGGGGAAGAGTTGGATTCTTGGATGCTTCATATCAAAGCATATCAAAGCCACGGAAGAAAAAACAAGGTGCCAATGTACAAAGAGGCTCCATATGGCTCAATCGGTGGCTCAATCATCTCCAATTAAATACCCAACCCACACCTAATGTGATGATGCATGACACAGTCAATAGTCATTATGTCTTCTGAGGGCCTGTTGTTTGTCAGGCCCTCAAGAAACTTTTGAACCAAGACTCGATCTTTTGTTCTGCCCCATGTGAAGGCGTGCGTGGAATGTGCTGAGCTGGAGAAGGCTCAAAGATGGATGGAGCAAATGAAGAAAGATGTGCAGGACTTAGCAGATGAGGATTGACAAGGACTTAGCACATATTGAGGATTTCTGTCTCAAGACCTTTATCAAAGACTTAGTAGATAAGGATTGATGAGGATTAACAAATCAAAGCAGATGTTTTGTTTTGGACCAACCTGCGGCATTTTCCTCTCGACCCCACCGTCCACAGACTCTCCCCCCCTTCCACTTTTGAACTTCTTGCCGCATGTTCAGTGCTGTGATCTAGAATGCGCCTGAATCTTTCTTGAGCTAAGTTCAGGGTGGACCTGAGGGTGGACCCCAGATATTCAATTGGTCCCTCTTTAGTTGTGCTTCTTCTTCTTCTTCTTCCTCTTCTTCCTCTTCTTCTTCTTCTTCTTCCTTCCTTTGCAGGTAGAAACATCTTCTTTTCTCGTGGGATGTAAAGCATTTGTTCAACTTCAACAAGAAACACCACCTCAACTGGCCAGATCAGCGGATCTCCATTTCCATTTTTGCTAACATCTCACAGGCTCGCCCAATCATGGATCACCCGTCGCCTGTGGTTCCTCACGGCGACGGCCGGAGTGAAGACGTCGGCTGAGGGAATGTCCGACGTGGTCAGCTACAACACTTTGATCAAAGCCCAGTTGCAGGCCAACAAGCGGAGTTAAACATCAGCCCAACATCAGCTGCCAGCTGATGTGTTTGGTGGTTGTGTCTTTTTTTCCTGGTTGCCCCAGTTCTTGGAGTTTCCAGGGAATGCAAAGCTTGAAGCAATGTTTGTGGTGTCTCTTCCTTGTGAGAGGATAAGTCCAAGACTGCAGAGGCACCCACGTTCTTTCCTTGCACCTGTTCATTGTATCGGGTGGTGTTGCCACGTTTGAATAACCTGAATCAGTGATATGAGAGACCTCACAGGTGGATGTTGGAAGACCTAGGAAATCCAATCGTTTGCTTCAGAAGACTAGTCCACTTGTGGAGTGCCATGTGGAGTGCCATGTGGTCCTCTTGGTGCAAAACCGCTGCCAACTCTGCACAGACATCCCATGACCGACGGGTCGGACGGTTCAGCAGAGAAGAAACCCGACGAAGAGCGCCGACGAAGAAACTGTGGCAACGCGTGAGGCTGGCAACATGAAGAAGGCCAAAGCGCTGGTTGAGGAGATGAAGGCGTGTCCGACACGCCTGAGTACTGCACAACTCTGCGCGTGAGCTGCACGTCCTGGACAAAGCACCCTGGACAAACTGCTAGGGAACGGAACGAAACGCTGCGGACGAACTGTCAGCAGAACGCGAGCAGTTCCGAAGGATTTTCCTGCTTTGGTAAGATCGGTCCAGCACTCTATTCAAATGGCGAGTGCAGCTGAGCTTTGATGGTGAACTCGAAGATACAGACGATACAACTACAGAAACGCTATAAACCCGGTGGAGTGAGGAGACCCGGAAATGATGCATGAGACCCTAAGGAGTTCTTCATTTGTCAGTGGTTCATGAGACCCTTCGAGCTTGAAATGAACTGAAACGCTCCGTGCATCTCCCCCCATGCAATTTTCTGCTCCGAAGTGCTCTGAAGTTCGTTCGAAGTTTCATCGTCAGCGTGTTTTGCCTCCTCTCATCGTCGCTCACAGAGCCCTCTTCAGGCGGAGCAGCTCCAGCCGTTTGGGCCACCCAGAAACACAGACACATCGCGAGGCCGTTTGGATCTGTTTGTGCGACTGAGAGTCACGAGAATTCTTTGAGACAGATTGATGTTCGGCTGAGAACATCATCCTGTAGGACATGAGATTTCGATGGATTTTGGGTGGATTTACAAACCTGCAAGGGTTGTGTGAGACCTCAGGACCATCCGTTTGGTGCATGCACTACCGTTATCGGAACCACCGTTTTGGGCAGAATCCAGTGCCGCAGAACAGGTCAACGCCGCCCAGATAAGTTCCAGAGACACCTCGCGATCCAGGATGTATCTAGAACGTTTGCCGAGGAACTGTATCACCTTCAACGAGATTGTGAACGCCACGGTCTCGGACAAGAAGCTCCGCTCGGAGGCCTTGGGGTTCAGAAATCAGCATTTGGCCATTCGGCAGTGCTTTTGGCAGCACCACCCGTTGAAGAAAAAGATAGAAAAAGAATTGGTTGCTCCGGGTGGTGTGTGGGGTCGGTAGATGACCTGAAGCTTCAGACTTTCACACAAAGACCAAGTCCACAGCGTTCTCTAGTTAACCATGGCTGACATATGGGACATATATATATATATATGTCTGACATATTGGGCTGAACAGAGGGGTGCCTGTTGCTGTTCTAAACAAACACGACGGTGAGTGGATTTGTATTCTCAAGGTGTTGTGGTCCGTGAAAGTAGCCATAGACAAGATCAAAGGGAGTCGATGATGGACCCATGGATGTTTGCATCAGATATTTTGTAGAGTGTTTTTCTCAACAAAAGGATGGCTGTTGGATGCTGGCCTCCGCGATGCATTCCATAGGGAGAAAACAGCATGCCAAATGCCCACAAGACATCACTGGCACAAGTGCCAACGCCGACAGTTGCAAGTAGGGGGACGGGTTTGTAGCTTCAGTTCTTGTGCTTTGCGGTGCTTCTGCGTTCTTCATTGGTGAAACACCTGGCCGCTTGGTCACCTTTTGCCGCAAATGGGTACCTCTACCTTCGAACCTCGACCGTTCTGAACGCCCGAAAGAAACACAGCGGCTCAAGCGGAAACACAGCGGAGAACGTCGCGACCATGCGACGCAGAGTTGGAGCGACCATGCATGACATGTGGTGACGACAGGCGACGGTTGGTGCGAGGAAGATGTCCATATCGAAGGATCTACTGGCCATTTTGCCATATCCATCCATCATCCCCACATTCTGTGGCCATTACTGAAAACCATACCAGACTTTCCGGGTTGCACCAAGAACGCCAAGAACGCTGCTCAAGTGGTCTCAGGAATCCAGGAAAGCCCGGGAAAGCCGCCGGCTCTTTTTTGGGCTGTCAAGCATGAGTAGCAGCGTCACATGAGCCGAGCCTCACGAGGTCGATCGGTTGCTTTGAGCAGAAAAATCACTGAAAAGACTTCGCAGTCGCAGAGGTGCTAGAGTTCGTTTGGATACTGTCAGTTCATGGAATTCCATGGTCCATTTCGTGACCTTTCTGCAAGAAGTCATCACTCCCAAGATCTCCCAGGGTCGTTTCCGGGTTGGTTTCCTGAACCAAACTCTCCCTGCTCCATCGTCCTATCTCATGTTTCTTCTCATTATGGAACCGTGTGTCTTACATGACCACCGATGGGGCAGGAATTGATGATCTGTTTGATCCACTTATAAGCATTCAACATTCTCCAGGGTTTGGAAAAGAATCTCCCCAATCTCCCCAAGCAAAGCTTTGCATCCCCACAACGGTCCACATACAACCAAATTCTGAGGTTCTCAAAACTTCTCCTTCTACCGGAGGCTCTTCGAATTATCACACACGAGAATCTCACGCGCGCATGAACGATGCTGCCGTTTCCTGCTTTCACGTGGCTGCTGTCCCTGCCGTTTCCTCCGGCGCTGGCGGTGTTTTCGCCCGCGGTGGATGCGGAAATCTCCAAGCTCCATGCCAGCATCGAGGAGCTCCGTGGTTCACGGAACCGCGCGCCTCGTTGAGCGGTTCCGTTCTGAGAGATTCTGAGAGCCAAAGACAGTGGAGAATGGCCAGAGGGTTTAAATGGGGATGGTCGGTTGGAGGCCATTAGTGTCCTTCCCAGACGCGGCGTTTGGACCCTCATACGGAGGGACCCGAACCTCTGGAGGGGTCCGGACCCTCAAATCGTTATGGTTTTGAGGGACCCAAGGGCTGTGAACGGAGCGTCTGGGTTGCTATGAAAGGAGCACAGCTCGCGGACCGTCCGCCATCCGTCAAATCGGTCGGGCCGCTAGACCGAGCGAGCAACGTCGTTGGTAGGTCGATGATGATGATCGCGACGAATGTAGTCACCACCACATTGTGCCACCATTTAGATCCACCTGTTGCCATGGACGCGTCGACCTCGCACGGGACAACACTATATGGTCGGAAACCCCTGTCAGATCCAGTTTGAGTCGTCACACTGAAAGCGGTTTGGGATTGAGTTGCACACAGGATACGGCTTTTTTACCAGGTACATGGTAGATCAGCACTTGCAGAAGTATACAGTATACATGGTGCTTGTGGACATGACGAATACGTATTGCTCAAGGGAGTAACTTCTGCCTTTGAAGCCTGCTCTCACCTGATTCTTGTTGAGTCATTGTCAAGCCATGGGTCCAACGTCAGCCCGGATGGTCCTTCTTGCCACTTTCGGGGTGCTCTATGTTGGCATGGCCCAGACATCGACGACAACGATGCCAAACCAGACGTCGACCACGTGCATGCCGGCCATGGGGAAATGCCGATTCCAAGGGCGAGTGCCGGCGATGCGAATCCATTCAGGATTACTCTGAGTGCAAGAGCATTTGCAAAGACCTAGGAACCTTGGTAGGATATGAACACAGAGAGCTCGTCGTCATGGATGAGACCGTCCCATGCTCTTATGAGACAACCAAATGTTGTGACAATGGTCCGCAGTTGGACAGGTATGGCACTGTTCCATGTTCCGACGTGAACGCGGCAGAGGACTGCGAGTATGCGTGCGCGATGGAGAACCTATACGGCAATTTGCGTTTCATGGCACGAGACCCTAATTCGGACCATTCTGCCATGGCATGTTCCTCAAGCGGGGAAAGATGCTGCGGGCTGCCTGTAGCCACAGCAGGGGCAAAAGCCCTGGGTGTGTTTGGCATGGCAATGTCCGTCGCCATAACAAGTCTAGTCTATTCTCCGTCATCAGTGCGGACTTCTAGTGTATGTTTTCAGATGTGCTTTTCAACTCCCTTGAAGTTGAATCTCAAGAGCCCGAAGACTCATGCAAGACCAACGGCTTTTATGATTGGAACTGCTTTGCCAATGTGCAATAAGGTGGCACAGGGATGTTGTTCGCCTTGCCTTTTGTGAGAAGAAAATGACAGAATCCCAGTGGCATTCGGTGGCATCATTACCTAAAAGCGGAATGTTTACCTGCAAGCCAGGATACATGGTAGCTGGAATGTTAAACAATTACAAGCCTCTTCATTGAGAACACCCAAAAAAGCAGTTTGGATCGAGCAGATGGTTGCCGAACAGCAGATGAACCCTGGAATCAGTTCAATCATCATGTTCAATCTTGTTGTTTTCTGGTTGAAGATATGTTTTGCCCTGGCGTGTCGCAACTGATGAGAGAGTATGTGTTGCTTGTGTTTTGTTTGTTGTTATTGGGTTTTCCACACCAAGTCGTTCTTACCAAGGCTTTGCGGATTGTTGGTTTTTGTGTGGGTTTCAGCAACAACGGGGTCCCTACTTGACACAGTTTCTGACACTCCCCTCTTTGTGGGTTTCAAAGTTGCATGTCAAAGATGGTGTTGTGTGCTGTTTCTTTTTGTTCAACGATCGATCATTGTCGGGCTGTTTGTTTTTGAATCTCTTCAACTTAATGTAGACTCTCGATTTCATGCACCCTTCCTCGTTTTTTCATGTGGCATCCTCCATCGAGGGTTTATGGGCCTCATTTCGTCTACATGATTTCAACTTCATATCCTGGTCGGGGTGGACACCATGTTCACACAGCGACACCAGTTCACTGGTTTACTGGTCACTTGGGAAGCGAACGGAAGAGAGCAGCGATCGGAGCAGGGTTGGTTGGGTTCTTCTCTTTCCAGGAGCTATGGCAGCGAATGGGCACCGTCGCGGATGAGCTGCAACCACTGCGGATGACTTCAGCATTCTTTGTATTTTCGTGTCAAAGAACTTGAAGACTTTCTCTCTCTCTCTCTCAAAGATCTTGAAGATAAGTCCCAGTTATTCGCTGGTGGCCGCAGGCCAGTAGGAGGCTGCCACAAAGATTTCCCAGCCCATGTCTATCTAATCTACGAACTCAAGCCTTTCTTGCACTGGAAGAACAAATCACAAAGAAACTCCCACTCCCGCCAGACAGAATACGGAGACCTGGTATCCACCTGCTCACCCTGGTATGGATATCTGGCTTCGCCACTCCTTGCACCCAAATGGCGCCGCTCCGCCTGTCTCTGCCAGTTGCCTGGTTTTGTGCACTGTTCCAGTGAAAAGCCCGCGCCCAATGAAAACAGCACCTCACCCAGCCCGATGTTGGGTCTCTGGCAGTGAAAGCTCAGGCAGGCGGCTGGAAAGATGCCCGTGCCCGGCACGCGCTTGGGCACGGGCGAGGCTCAGGCGCCAGCGCAGCGTACGGTGGGCCGTGGATGCCGAGGGGAACACCAAAAGCATGGGAAACACCTTCCAAGAGCACAAAGCATGGGAAAAACCCGGATGAAATGGTTCTTTTGTTTTCCTGGGGATTTCCTGAACATCATCGTTACGTGGAGTCGACTCCACGTGTTTGGTATGACGATGGTCATCCTTTCGGGGGCCGACGCCCGTGTGACCAGACTGTGTGCTTTTCTGCTCAGTCTGTGCTGCACTACAAAACACGGTTAGAACCAGAGAAGTGAGGTACCTCAGATTTCAGATTTTCAGGGTATGGAACTATTGGTTTTGGGGTTGTTTCGGCATGGCAAACCATTGAAGAAAAAAAACAACAATAATACGGATGTTGGTCGCCCGCCACCCGAAAGCAGGGACGTTGGTAACAGGCGAGCCTGCTGACGTTAGAGATCTAGGGATCCACATGATCCAACAAGGGCCACAAGGTCTCGCTTTTAAGATGCACATGCTTGCATGTTAATAACATACTTGCATGTTAATAGGGAGACCTTGTGGCTCTGCTTGGTTAGATTGGTTTACTATTTGGGTGTGTTTTTTCATAGGCGTCTCCCTCCCAAACCTCGTATCAACGAAAGGGTCGACAGGCCAGTCGGCCAGTCCGAAGCCACCCCAGGGGCTCGGAATGCTGGCGGTTCGGTCGTCCCTATCCCAGACACGACGTGTCTGGGTATGTTGGAGGTGGTCCCATGTGAGGTAGGGACAGCGGGTTTCCGGAAGACGGAGCCTTGCTGGCGGGGGAATGTGGGGAATGTGTATACCAGTAGCGTTCTTGTTCCTAGTAGTAAGGCCAGGAGCCCCTAGTAGCGTCCTTGCTCCTAGTAGCGATGCCCTTTGTTACTAGTAGCGTCCTTGTTCCTAGCCGGTTTTGGTGGACCAGAATGCGGAACTTGGAGCTTGTTCAGTTTGCTGACTCAAGATAATGTTGGCTTTCCGACTGCAGAGCAATTTTTTGAACCTTTGTGTTGTCGCTGAAGGGTGTGGGATTCTTGATTGTTGGGGTGAGTTGGAAGGATTTGACCATACAACAACCCCCTGCTTTGGCAGAGGGTTTGTCGGTTTTGGTCGGCATTTCTCTTCACCCGAGAACCCACTGACCGACGATCATCGACGGTCGAGGACGCGGTCTCCTCGGCGGTTCTGATGGACTTGCAACGACTGCAAGAGGACTTCATCGCTTTGCAACAGCAGGCACCGGGGAGTGTGTGATGAGTGAATGAGTGAAAGGTTTTTGCTCAGATGAACTGTATAGGGAATTAGGGAAAAACGAAAGCCTTGTCTGACAAAGCGAGGGACACAGACGCACAACACACACACACAACACACCGTCAATGTCCCTTCCCCCTCAATCCACAGCTGCCCAAGAGGGATAGTTCTGCCCCTTTGTGACGCACCTACATGGCCGAACTGGATTTGGAGCCGCGCAGATTCGTGAGGCATACGAGATCGGAGAAGATTCGCCGGACAACGAAGCGCTGGCCAGACATCCGCAGATAGAAGCAGCTTGACTGGGTTCATGATCTTAATGTGCTTGGGGTTTGAAAACCTTTGTCAGGTTTGTGACCACAGAGAGGTCTTCCCAGAGATTTGGGTATGCCAATTGATTTGATCTCTTCTTTGTGAATTTGTTGAGCCTATACCTTGTGGTTGTGGATTTGGGTGCCCTGTTGGTGTTAGCACCTGGTTTTCGAAGTCCCACATCCGGCACAAACCGTGGCTTCAAGGACCCAGGGACCCAGCGAGCTGGGTGAAACACACTGGAGCTCGCAGAACTGAAGGAACAAGATGGAGTTTTTCGTTCGTGCGGCGTCTTTTGGATCCCAAAAGACCTGAGCAAGAGACAGGAACGTTGTGCAGGAGGTTTGTTTTGCAGTGGGGTGAAAAGAACATCAGAACACACATGTCCAGCGGACACCAACTCCGTCCAATTCCCAACCTTGTACGGTTTCTCTGAATGGTTTTCACTGAAACAATGGAATACAAGGCTGATTTCTATAATGTTATGTAAGTGATTATAAGTGTGAGATTACACTCTGACTCACAAACATGGAAGTAACAAACAATCTTTGGTATGACTAGTTTCCTGTACGTACAAACAGGTGACCAGGTGTATTCTTTTTCACACCACTTTCATGTGAGTGATGCGTTCGTCGGATGTTGGCCAGGCCTTGTGATGTGTGAACGCTGTCGGTTTGTTGTTCTTTTTTGGGTCCAGAGTCCACCAATTCGTCCTTCCAAAAGACTTGTGCACCGTCCATGTATGTCCATCCATCCACTATCATCCACTCATCCCAGTGTGCTTTAGTCCTTTCGTCCGTTGATTTGTGGTTGATGTCTTTTATGCTCTTCCAATATGTTTCGCAACACATCCAAAAGTGGTGTGAGAGCGCAAGAACTTTGCTCAAATCATCTCAAATGCGTCAAGCTTACGTTTGATTAGAGGTCTGTCTACCCTTGGCAAATCGCCACTGTGGAGGCTTTGAAGAGGCTGTGAAGAGTTTCTTCCACCATGATCACCAATTGACCATCGTTGACCCAAAACTTCCAAACCAACAACCCCCCTGTGTCGTCCTGGTGACTTCCCCCCCAGGCTTAACGCTTCGCTGAGGCCTACTTCGAGCGCTTGCGCTCCTTCGAACCTGAGCTGCGAGAGTCTCTGGCTGCCCTCGACAAGGCGGGGGTGCGCGAGAGTCGCAGCTGACCAGGGGTCAGCTGAAAAGGGGAACGGGATGGAACGGGCCATGATCCACACGCTGAAAAAGCTGAGGAAGCGTCTATTTTTTTCTTTCCTTCTCCCAGGAGAACCCATTCAACTGCCATGAAAGTGTCAGTCCCATTGGAGCCCCATGGCACACATTTCGGCTGCCCCTTAACACCCCAAAGGTGGGGGAGAAAAAACTCCGTTTTCCGCACCAGCTTGCACGCGTCACGGCAGAGGGAAACGGTTGTAATCTCATTGTTTTGGTCATCGATTCTGTTCATTTTCGGTGGAAGAAACAAGGGCCCTGGAACCAGTGGCTTGAACGAACACATTCCCCACAAAGGCCCTTGGGCAAGAGGAATGTTCAAACGAGTCTTCGGACTTTCACAAAACAAAAAACATGTCTTGTTCCGGTGTAGAAGTAGAATCGGTGTACTTCGTCTTCTTCCAAGAATGACTACTTACTGACCCGCAGCATTAAGCGCGGAGGCATCAGAGTGTTCGTTGTGGTTTCTCTGCACCCCGGGAAGAGTTGAGAGTTTCTCTGCCGGTGGAACCCGCATTGATGCTTTAGGAGTTCCGTCGGAATGACGGAGCCCTCTCCATCGGGAAGCAGCATTTTTGATCGATGCTCAAGGGTCTCAAAGTGGTGCATCCTCCCAAGGCCTCAGAAGGCTATAGAAAAAGGCTACAGAAAAAGAATAACCATGACCTGTCATTTCATTCAGATTGCCTTTTCCAAGTGCTTCGCAGTTTGCAAGAATATCTTTCACTTGGACAAGTTCGTACGTGAAACAGCTCATGATAGGTCCCTCTTTTGGCTTCGCTTCCCGCGCTCGTTTCCGAGGAGTATGCCCGTGTCCTGGTGAAGCCCCGCCAGAAGCAGAAGGATCTTTGGCGCCGCATAGCCTCGCGTTTTTTTTTGCGAAAAACGAAGGAAGCACTAGGACCACTAGGAGTCACAGAGCTTTGGGGTGCCGAACTTGGAGGTGCCCCAGAACACATCCACTCAGTGGATGGGACGAGCCACACCACCCCAACATATGAATCCAGGCAGAGAGAAGTGCAGGGGAGAAGTCTTGCAGAAAGATAGCTTGGTTACGTTCGTCGAGATCCGCAGGAGGTTGTCACGGCTGTGACGCATCCCTGCGTGGATGGACAGGCAGACCACTACCCCCTATTGTTGCAGGGGCCAGGGGCCCAGTGGATGAGTGGACTAGGTGTGGACCCACCGTCAACCACCAGCAGGAGTGTTTCAACCATCTCATGGACCATCCAGTACATGGACCATCCAGCGTCGATTTGCGAGTGCCGAACCGGGCCGATGTCGGTGTGCCGAAAGAACAAAGCTCCTCACCGTTGACACCCCATCACGATCATCACGCTCAGCGCGCCATCTTCGCGCGCCACGCGCGCGCACTGAGGATTTGAACAAGGAGTTGTTCTGTGGCTCCTCACTGTCAACGCTTCGTGCAAAGGCCAAGAAGCGTTTGGCACGTGACCCCAGGCGGAGCTATCGCTATCGCTATCGCTGGTGCGGTGGTGCGGTGGCAACGTCCATGCATCTGCAGGGCTTTTCGTCAAGGTCAAAGCCAGAATGGATGGAGGATAAGGCTTCAAGATGTGTTCATCCCTCGTGTGATCGACATAGGCCACTGGCCACTGATTTTTTGGGGAAACTTGGAAGAATCGCTGACTGTGCAGTCAGCCTTCCAAACTGACTGGCTTTGTTTGGTGGAGTTTGGACCGGACCCCATTGGTTTCATTGCCGGCCATACCAGTAGCCATGTGTCATCCTTGGACATGTATGGAACTCACTGAGCATTCTCATCCTGGTATCTTAAAGAAGGAGCATCATAACAACTCAACTATACCATGTCTCATGTATAGAACATGGTCATACGAGTCATACATGGTCCATTTTTCATGGAACAAGTTTGGGAACGCGCCCAGCGGCTGGAGAAGAAACACTTCTTTTCATACCCAGAAGATCCCAGAAGGCACAAGTAGATACACCTAGTGGTGACACTAGTGAGTGGTGACACTAGTGGTGACACTCTTCAACTCTCCGGATGAACATGACACTCTTCACCTTTGGGTCCATCCAACTGAGTTGTTTTTCATTTTTGTCAGACCTGTTGTTTCTTCTTTGGTGTCAACACCCAGACCTCCGAACCGCGGATCCTTCGATGTGAACCCGGACACGTCGGACGGTCCGAACAGGTCGACGGTTCTTGGAACCGGGACCCCTCGCCGGTCGAAGGGGCGTGCCGTATGGTGTGTGTGTTTGGCACCAAACGAATCGGTTTCCTTCGTGGCTTTTTTTTCAATGGCACGGAGGGTCGGATCTTTTTTTGGTGGCCACAGATGTTCAACTTCCACAAAGTACATGTGGAGCTTACATGTTTTTTTACAGTTTTTTGATTAAAAAATAATAGCTTTAACATGTCCTAACCATTTCCTACATGGGCTGAGCTAATTCAGAGCTGTGGGAACCACCCTGAAAAAAGAGGGGGCGGCTGTTTTTCAGTGCCGCGAACTACTCTGTTTCGACAGGAACTACAAGACGAAGGCGATGGAGGAGATGACCATCTTTCGAGAGAGGCAACTGGAGATGCAGGACAAGAACGTTTAGAAAGCGGGCACACGCGGGCACACGTGCCAATATCTCAGTCTTAGATAGTATCTTACCTGGCAAAGGTTTTGGCACCAGTCCAACGCTTCAGTGATTCGGATTCAGCCTGTTCCATTCGCAGACTTCCACCTGACCCTTGCAGACTTCCAACCAGTGTTTGTCCTCCAAATCATTCCCATTCTTCCTCACTAGTGTCTCAACCAAAACGCCCGACCAAAACACATCAAGTCCACCAAGTCCACCCCAGTCCATGCGGCAGAACGCCCGTTTCGCCCGTTTCGATCCTCCGGGGAGGATAAGCAGCGGGAGATGTTGGCGCGAATGGAAGGCCCCGACTGGCCGGCGGCCGACTGGCCACTGAGCAATGCTGATGCACGGCATGTGGGTGACGCAGAGGAGAAATGAACAGGGTCCAACCAACAGTGGTCGGGTTTTGATGTGTTCGTTGGTTTTTTCTTTCAGCCCACCGACGTCGCGAGCTTCGCCGCGAGCTTCGCGCGTGTTCACGCGCGGTCGTCGCTTCGCCCATGTCTGCTTCGTGAGGACATCATCCACACCGGGGTGGCCTCCTTGCAGCGTCGCGTGCCCAATGGCATCCCAATGCTTCATGAGACCAACGATGAGGCGAGGAGCTCGTCCGTCCGTCCGTCCGTCCCAACGTGGAGCGACGGGTCCGACAACGTCGTCTCCAGTGTGGGGTTGGAGCTGGGTAGGGATCTTCCTTCTGGGAGTGTGTTCTCTTTGACCTCCTTAGCAGGGGTCGGGGTGAAGACTTCGGGGGGGTCCGAAGAAGGTCTGGGTGAAGACTTCGGTCTCGCTCTCAGGTTTGGTCTTCTCCCCCATGCTTTTCACACCGCAGCGGTAGAAGCGGCACCACCCAAAGTTGCGTTTTTTTTGCTCGGGGTGCCATGTTTGGGCGAGTGGTGTGAGCTTCGGTTGATGAAAAAGAAGGCATGGGCTGAAACGAACATGTTTTTTTGAAGAGACGTATCTTTCTGGTTGGGGCGGCAGGTGATCGAGAGAAAGGTCAAAGTATGTCCGAAATCGAGTTGATTGGCTTCTGTTGGACGTGTGTTGATTTGCTTCTTGGATCAATTCTTCTGTATACTTTCAGTGAAGTCATTTGAACCGATTGTATATTCATAGGATTTTGTATGATCATGCATGATAGTAAGGTTGACTCAGGTGGTTTTAGGTGATTCGAGGATATTTGAGGTATGGCACCAAAGCATGAAATCGAAGTGAAGTAGTGCTGGATCGCAAAACGATTTTGCAACAGATCGACACAGCGGGAGTTTCAGGTAGTACATGATATATCATCCTGTTGCTTTGCTTTAGATCTCCAGATCACAGCGAGAAAGTCTCCTTTGACCTTTCTGATTCACTGGGCTGACCAAATTCTACAGGTCACCGAAGCTGAGGATTATATAGCTGAATAGCCCAAACCGACACCACATTGTAGCCCAAAGCCCAAACATCCAAAACAACCCCTCAACCATGCCGGAGAGGCCCGTCCTCTTGAGCCTCTCCACTGCCTCTCCTCTCCACTCCACTTGGTGGAAAAACCGACTTGTTTTGCGCATGAGGCGGCCCTAGAGGCCCTGGTGGCGGTGGCCGACATGATGCCGCACGCCTGCGAAATGACGGGCATGGGATGATGAGAAACGACGTTGGAATAGACAGGTGGATGGGGGCAAAGGCGGCAATGTCCAAGTGTCCAAGAGTCTAGCCTTTACATAGCTAAAGAAGCTACTAGTAACAAGTGCCACGCTAGTAGTAACAGGTGCCTTACTAGTAGTAACAAGAAGCTAGTAGAAACAAGTGCCTTAGCTTTTCTATTGGCAGGGGTCGAGTTTGCCATCCTGCCCGCAGTGGATCCACAGACCTCCGCCTTGGCGACCCTCCCCAGCAAGCAAAAAGACATCATTCAAGGCACTCGCGCTTATTGCACACGTCCCACTTGGGTGTCATCAGCTTGGGGAACAATGCAGAATCCGCCTTTCTGTACAGATGTTCAAGGAGGAGATCTATTCCCAACTGCAGAACACGTGCTCGACTCTACAAAGAGTCCATGTTAAGTCCTGATTCTCCTTGATCCTGATTCTCCTGGATTCTCCATCTCAAGGACCACTTGAACTGCCGCCTGGGGCAGGCGCTCCTCACTCTGGATCGATCCGACTCCCTGCTTCTGAACACGAGGAAGATGGATCTGAAACCTATTGGTACCTCACAGATTGGATCTGACACCTATTGAAACCAATTGGGAACAATGCCTCTCTTTTTCGGTACCAGCACAGACTGAGCAGAAAAGAAGACTTTCTGGTCACACGGGTGTCGGCAGCACGCGGAGCAAAGTGCTAAGCATCTAATCCTGATTGCCACATCCCCACAGCCCACAAAGCTGCAATTCCACATGCCCACACCTCTTTGAACCAATCACGGAATCCGGAAGTGGATGGCATGGCCCCGAAAGGAAGACCAAACAGGTGGCGTCATCCATCGCCTACGTCAGTTTGACTGTTATTCTTTGGGGGAGGGTGATAACACCAGCCACTGTTCTCCCCTACTCCTCTCTTCTTTTCCTTTCAGGAAGTCTCCTTTGCCCAGTTGTTTGTCGGACAGTTTCGAGCTCGCACACTTCAGGTTTTGCTATGCAAAGCTGATGGATAGACGCTGGGTTCAAATTCAAATCCCGGCTTTTGGTCTTTGAATGTGTTGTGTCATGTGTTGGAGTAGGGTAGTGGGTAGTGGCGCGGTGCTAAGCCTACTCGCCTACTCATGTGATTTTTTGCCCTGGTCTTTCAACGGCGAGGATATGTTGAGAAGGTGAAGAAGTCACAAAAAGCAAAGAAGGAGGCAAGAAGCTTGGCGTAAAAAGAACTCGAGACAGAGCAGCCTCAGCCACGAAACTGATGCGCATCATCGTCGACTAGCCTGGCGAGTTTTTCCTCCTCCATAAGTGCAAAACGACAGAACCTGCTTTGCACCTCCTTTGATGGGTTACGGTCACGTGGAGACTCCTCCGACCAGTGAAGTGGTTAATGGTCGGTCGAATTGTGATTTTTTTCTCTCTTGACACAGCTGGAAAACGAAGCATGGCAAAAACATGGCAAAAACACATCGGAAAAAGATGGTGCATGTGAAGACCTAAGACCTATACCATGTTAAGAGGCCAACCCAGCAGCCAACAAGCAGCCAGTGCATCGCTACTAGTAACAAGAGGCTATTAGTAAGACAACTCTTTGGCCTCCTGACTCTACCGTTGTTGCAAGACTTTGCCTAATTGCGCAACCTCTCTCGATCAACATGAGTGAAAAACCCTCGATCAGACACGAGTTCAGCTGGTTGTATTCAAACGAGATTTCAAGACAACTAGGACTCCATTATACAAATTGTATGGAATGGGTATGGAATGGGTATTCCAAGGTCCTCTCAACAGTTTCTGTCAACATGTTTTCTCGTTTTCCAGGTTTTCTCTTCCATTGTCCTAAGGAGACGTGGAAGTTCGAAACAGCCTCCTGAACTTTGGGAAGACGGATCTTTCTCGGCCCTTCGGTTGGCTCCTTGGACGAGCTTCATGCTGTTCCGGAGACACACATCACCGGGAGAGTGGCAACTGCAACTTAGAGATGTTAGGGGTAGTCTGACAGGGGTATTTGTTACATGGTATTTACTGAAGGATAACAGCAAAAGCACAATCTCTGCACTTTTGGTCGATTCATAGACCCGCGTTCTTTCCAGTGCTGCGATTTTCTAGGTGGTCTATGTAGCATCCAGCAGCCTTTTTTGTTTTTGCAGTGTTGACCGTGTTTCTTGGTGGTTTCAATTTAGCGAGTTTCTTGGACAGCCTGAAGCTTTGGAATGTGGTGAAGGTACCGTTTCGTCGGGTTTTGAGCTCCAAGCTCCGCTGTTGGAGGACTGTCACTCATCCGCATGGAATTTCCTGTCATTTACTGCTTCCTTCCCCCATGGGTAAGACTACAATGATGACTACAAGCATGACTTCAGGCAGTTTCCATCACCAGCATCGTGGCAAGAGCATCCTTTTGCGCACCTCGGCCCGACCACGACTCCAGGTTGGCCTCAGCGCTTCCACCGGCGGACGGCGCCGCCGCGCCCGCGGGGTCTTCCGCCGCGCCCGACGCGGCGGAGGCGCTGAGCGGCCTGGCCTCGCTGGGCAGCAGCCTGGGGGGCTTCGGCGGCCACGCCGAGCGGTTGGACGGGGAGCAGAAGGAGCTGCAGGAGGGAAGGCGGGGGTCAGGGGAGGGTCGGGGGGCGGGTGGTATAGGCGTCATGCTCAATGATGCTCAATGTGGGGGGGAGTGGTGATGGGTTGAATGGTATAGATGGATGTCGTGGTCTTCAATGGGGGAACTGGATGTTTGGTCTTCATGGCTCGTCTCATCTTAGAAGAGAAACCCTGAGTCTTGCATCCAGTCATGTCCAGCCACCGTGGCGATGGGCCAGGTCAGCCGCACTATAGTTATAGTTTTCCCTACTTTTTCTTAGCTCCTACTCAGCTACTCTTGGTCAACGGCTTGCATTTTCTTCTTTCCTTGTGCCACCCCACCGGTGGGCCTTTTCCCTTGCAGGCAACGATCGTTGGACCGCAGCTCAGCCCATCTACAATGACGCTGAGTTGTAGCTCGCGCAAGCGCCCCAAAAAAGCCAGCGCTGCTCGCCGACCGCGGCTTCCACGTGTGGACCGATGGTTTTGCCAGCGGGGGTTCATCCAGGTTTTCCCCAACCACGTTTTACCTTCAGGTTTTTCTGGTTGTACACGCAAGTCGTTGAAACAAAAGACCCAGAAAAAGAAGCTGGTGCGGAGCACTCCTGGCTCCGCATGATTGGCTTTGACAACGACTCTCAGGCACATGTTTACAAAGGCGGATGTGTTTGGGCAAACTCCCTGCACTGTTAGAAACTGGAGCCAACCTGCTTGGGATTGGAGTGAAAGGCTGGCAGAAGGGGGTTCTTCTTCCTCACGCCAAAGCATTATTATAGCTGTTGTCCAGGTTTTTTTGTTCTTCAGGCCTTTTGTTGTCAATTGGATTTGTCGCATGCCTTCTGTGAATTTCTGTGACTTGTGGCACCGTTGCTTTGCTGGGTCACAAAATACACCATATTACACCGAAACAACAACCAAACGGCCTTAAGAACAAAAATGACGCCGTTGGCAGGTCTGGAGCGTGATTCAGGAGATGCAGGCTGCTGGGGTGAAGCCCAATCAAGTCACCTGCCGGGAATCCCAAGCCGTCACGCTTTTGCGTGCAAAACCGATCCATGGGTGGTGTGCGCTTGGCTGGTTCTCAAGTGTTTTGATGTGCTTGAACTGGCTGCAGGTGCTGCAGCCAGTTCAAGCAAAACAGTCATCAACTTGCACTGTCTGCAAGGTCAAGCCTCCCTCCCTTCGCTCCCGACCATTCCAGCTTTCGGAAACCCCCTCCACGTACCGATCATGTCTGGCCGTCCATCCATCGTCCTCCAAAACGGATGGGAACCAGAGCGCTTCCGACGGAGTCGCGGCGGTCTGCGCGAGGGTTCGACCCTTTTGACGTCCCGGCGTGGACGTCGATGGAGCGTCATGCTGACTGAGGAAAGGTGGATGATGTGGATGACCTCCAAAACCGGTTTTGACTCTTAAGTCTTGATTTGTGACTGTTTTTTGCTTGGTAAATCTGCCAAAAACCAACAGGTGGAGAAAAAGGTTATAAGCTTGATGACTTGATCACTCAGAGTCGACTGAAGGCTCGATCCTGCTGAAGAACCTCAACAGTTCCTCTTCAGAGGTCGATATCGACCAAACGTGTGTGACTCAGAGTGCTGGACCGGCAGGACACATCCAACGACCCGGCAGGACACGCCACTAAAAGCAGCCATAAACGATCTTGGGCAGTGACTTGTAACAACCAGCCAACAACCAGGCAGGACAATGGTATTAACAATTGTCATCTTTGGATATCTTTGGTACAGACGCTTTTCTTTGTTCTCCCCCCCAAATCATCCTGCGAAAAGGCTGAGACCCACCATCCGGCCGAACAAAAGGACCATAGGCACTGTCTTTCCTCCAACGTTTGGAGAGTCGTTTGAAGAGGTCCTGCGCTGGTCCTGCCGGGAAACGCCGGTACCGAAGGAGGTGCGGCCAGTAAGACGACTCGAATGGACGGCCATCAACGCGGACGGCCAGAACTCAATGTGACGGCCGACGGCCGGACTTCCAGTTTTTCGTTGGGATGGCTCCATTGGCCAGGTTAATGCGTAAAGAACAACTCGACAAATTTGTGCAACAAATATATAGACCTCTCAGGAGTCCTCCCAATGTGTTCTTTTTCTTGTAGCCTTGCTGCTGAGCTTCCGAGAGTTTCGCGTGCTTGCATGCTTGCGGCCGGGAGCTTCGCTGGGAGTCAAACTTTAAAGCCCTCGTCATCTCGTCGTCTTCCGTTGATGGTCCAAACGTTTTTCGGACCACGTCCACGGAGGAACTCCGACGAAATTCTCGAGGTCGTCTTTCGGATCCCTCCGTCTCGGTCGAGCGAGCGTGTTTTTTTTTTTTCTGAGGATGAGCTTGATCAACGGCATGGAGGAGCAGTTGGATGAAGTCTTGCTCTCTTCCGTGGCCGAACTGGTATGATTTGCGGAACGATGTTGGCATGAACATGTCACGTTCTGAGAACGAGGGTGATCTCGACCCTGACGAAAGGTCATGAAGCATGACATAGCATGACCCTTGCTGGGAACAAGCGAAGAAGCGCGTAGTGGTTCAAGGTCAGTGAGGGTTCTTGGGACTTGGTTTTAACATTTTACCTGGCAAAAATGGGTTATTCAAAAAGGTACCCTTTTGAAGGAGGACAAAGGGGTTATTTCAATACCGGGCAAATTGGCTATTGGGACTTGGGAGTAGGGGACAAAGGGGTTATTCAAAAATAGGCAGATTGTGGTGGAATCGTACTGCTTCCAAGTTAACATGCAAGGAACGGGATTGGACAACATTGGACAAAGTGTGTGTTGGACCATGTTGCTCTATGGGATTTGGTATGCAACAAACCAATCCAATCCTTCCAATCATCCATGGGCACTTCCTTTTCGAAGTACGTCGAATCATGATGTCCTGCTGACAGATTTATTCCCAACTCCCAAGACCCAGCAAAACCAGGTCCCTTCCCTTCTTGAGGAGTGTTTTTGTATGACCAACTGACCAGTAAAATGTGGTCTTTGACCTGTAGGGATTGAATTGATTGCCACCAATCTAATAGCGATGGCCTCCACCCTACTAGCGATGGCCTCCAACCCTACTAGCGATGGCCTCCAACCGAATAGCGAGATTTATTGAATTGATTGCCTCAGCGTGCCAGGTAGAGGCCTGCGTGAGAATCGGCAAGCCCGACCTCCTCAATACCAAGCTGAGGCGTTTTTCTGTGAGCTGACCGAAGCGACGTTTCGTTGTGAGCTGAAGTAGCAGTAGGTCACACTGTAAAAGAGTGGCAAAGGGTTGTGGATTTGGTTTCAACATGTCTCAACCAACGGAAAGGGATTGGGTAAATCATCCGGTTTCGATTTGTCATCCTCATCCTCTGCGTGTGGAGATTGGTTGCTGGAGTGGGTCTGTGCCACCAGCTCAGAGCGGTGCCGTAGGTTTGGAGATCCAGGGATCTGCAGGGTGCGTTTGATCCCCCCTACGTGGAGGGGTATCCACCGTATGAACCCTCTGAAGCTGCAGAGGCTTTGGGGGACAGGAACTTCGTATGTGGCTAACACCGACTTGCAGGATTCCAGTGGCATAGCATCACACTGGCAGAATCCAAGTTGGCTGAATTAATCCCTCGCTCTCGCGGTGAGTCCACTTTCCAGGATGGCGAGCCATGCAATGCAACCCCCAAACAGAAGCAAACCTGTCCCCCCGCAAGGCCGTCGGCCAGTTCAATTGAACCCGGTCACAAACACCCCCCACCCCACCCGGTCAAGGCTACCTCCGTTCCGCGAGCCCCGGACTCGGACCCATCGAGGCAGCTGATGTCCGGGGATATCAAGGTGAACGGCTCTCACACCTTTGGATCGTTGATCAAGGCAGGTGAGTGACTCGAGTGACGCGTGACGGATGTGACGGCTCTCCGCTCTCTCCGCCATCCTCGCTCGCTCGGAGCGCCGTGTTTTGAGGGGGTTGGCGCTGGCTAAATCGCGGCAACTCGGGTGGCAAGCGGTGCGGGCGCAGCAAGTTTTGCAAATGGGTGAAGAACAGCAATTGGTTCATATCGGTTCGCATGTGCAAAGAAACCCACCAGGGAAAGGATTACTTGTTCCGCTAAATCGAAGCGAGCATCCGGTGAGCTGTGGTAGATTGCCTGGTAGATCCTGCCAAGCAGTCCAGTCATTTCTGGGGTCCCAAAGCAGTCCGGTCATCCTCATTGCCATTTGACACTATTGCATGCAACTAGGCTCGCAGGTCACTTCTTCTGGAGGACTGGAAGAAAAGATCTTTTGTTGCATTCTTTTGCCACGGCACAGGCCTATGGACATGCCCACGACATGAAGTCGGTGCTCGCCTTGGAGAAACCTAACAGAGTTGAACGAAGGCTTTTGAAGAACCGACGGAGTCGGCAGGGTCTGGTGGAAAACGGGGCATCCATCGAGGTTCTTTGGCCGAAGTTCTCAGGTACCTATCGTAGATTCTAGGGAGGGAGGAGGTTGTTTTGTTCTACATCAACCCGAAACCCCCAAACAAAGATAGAAAAGTAGAACCATGACGTAACACCCCTTTCAAAAGGTATTGGACAGTGTTTCTATCTATTTGGGGACCACTATATGGTATATAATCGGATTCTATGTCTGCCCTTGGAGGTTTTAAAGGAAGGTTCTTTGACCTCGAGGTCCACATTCGAGCTTCAATTTCGCTGGGAAGTCGCAATCCTCTAGGATTGTAGAGAAGGTTCGTCCTGGAATGTGTGAAGTCGCAGTTTCTTTTACATTTGCTATACACTAGAAGTCCAAAGACTATATTTTGACCGGCTGAAGTAAAGGAAGTTCCCTTTCAGGTCCCCTAAAGACCATTCTTGTTATAGTCTTTGACTCCCAAGGTATATATTGCAAGAGGAGTAAATGCTCAACCTTTCGTCGAAATGGGGGAGAGTTGAATTTAATTTGTGTCGAAGCCAGCCCCCCAGCTTCTGACGGGCTTCTCTGACAGACCATCTGACTCTTGAAAAATCGCCGATGGTCATGATAAGTTCAACTTTCTGCACTTCAATCTCTGCAAAAAGTGCTTGTGCATACTTGTCCATATTGGTTCATTTGTCAGAAAACCATTTCCACACCATTTCGTCCGATTTGCTTCGCTTGACCAATCTGAAAGCAGCCAAACCGAGGTTTGGCGATGCTGGAAGGAAATGCGAACACGTCCGGGGCCAAATCGACCGCTTCGTCGCGTTTCCGTGCTGCGACGAAGCGTCGTTGATGTCGACCGGTTTCGACCCAAGACATCGGATTCTTGTCAATCCTTCAAAGTGAGTGAGGGGAGGGAGGATGAGGGAGGTTGGATTTTGCACGCGACAGTCTTCGATTTTTCCACGTACACGGAGGTGCAGCCAACGGCGATTCCTCCAATGGCCACTTTTGTAGAGAAGGATATTGCCTGGGTTAGCAGGGCGTACTTATACTAAGTCCGCCATCCCCGGAGGTCGAGGACCATGCCTAGACCTCACAATGCCATCGTGACAGCCCCCCAGCAAAAAGGACGACCAACAAGGACAGCTTTTCGCCGATGGGCTACAATAACCGACTTATGCTTGTGGCTGTTAAGAGAGCTTTTGGATTGGTTCATTTTCCTTTTTGCCGCCATAACAAGGTCACATCAAGCCCACCAGCATCACCGTGGGCTGCATGATCGAGGCCTGGGCAACGGTTCGGCGTTTCCGTTTCGGCGGCTCATGCAAAATCTAAGGGTTTGGATGGGTTTGGGTTGATTCGATGAATCGAAAAAAACACTCTCCTCCAACGACTTATATATCCCTCAAAGCACTCGCATTTCTTCCCTTCAACTCCATCACAGGGCGAATCCATCACAGGCCTTCGGGAATACGATGGATTGGAATTGGAGTTGAAGGAATTGGATGGAATTGGATCATCCCCACGCTGCAAGGTGCGCGAGCCAAAAGCGCCTTTTGCTCCCCAACACGCCCTTCGCCTCTGCACGCTGCGCGTCCCACGACTGCGGGGAAGGCGGTGGTCTCCAACGGCGACCCCGATGGCGCCTGGCATTTGATCCAAGAGTTGGGCGAGGTGGGAACGGATGGGATGGTGGGAAGATGTGTGGATCTGTTTGTGTTTTTCGTGATCAAAGACTCAGTTCGTTGATTAAATGCATTGGCAAAAAGATTCAGGACATGATATAAACAGAGCCAGTGGCAAGACTCTCAAGATTCTTTGAAATTTGTAGAGCTGACATAGCTGAAAGGTCTCAAAAAATCCCGAGTCTAGTGGGTGGGATTATATAACCGGTTGATTCTGGATTTCACTGTTGAAGATGTTGAAGGAGTCGAAGAAACTGTTTTTGGTGTGTATCCAAAGTACCAAAAAGATGACCACAATCTTTGCTCATTTTGTCCATGTTCTACCCGATGTTTGAGCCAGAAACCGAAGAAACACATATTAAATATATTTAACACATCTCTTACTGATCCAGTTCATTCATTGAAAGCGGATTCAGGCTGGTTTGCACAGGTCGCATGGGTAAAGAACTTTACAACTTGGGTAACTTTTGGTACTAGTAGCGTCCGTGCTCCATGAAGGGAGTGAACAAGCACAGTTTGGTAGTTGGGATTGGTTTTTTGGATGGTAACAAAGGACGCTGCTAGGGGCTCCTAGCCTTACTACTAGGAACAATGTTTGCTACTAGGAGCATGGTTTTAGAGGGGCCCAGGCTCTTGGATGAAAGCCCTCTCACATCAAAACCACCAGTGAGCTTCTTTATACTTCGATGAACACGGCCTTTAGAAGACCAAACACTTGGCGACATCTTGCAAAGACCGGGTGCTGTTGTTACCGGACACGGGGCAACCCGGCAACAGGATCCTAGCTGCAAGGGCATCCTGAATGCCGTGATCTACTGCTCAGTCCTGAAGGCAGGGCCGCCAGCGTCGCCAAGGGCCACAGCAGGGCCCCACGATCCGACCGACCCAAAAAGACGAGGAAGGCAGCGATGCTGTCGGCGTGTGATTGGGGATGTTTGTTCGGTGCGATCTTTTTTGTTCGGTGAACTGGGGGGGGCAACAGAACATGGTTCCTCCAAAGGTGTTCTGATCAATTTTTGGCACGGTGCGGCTCAAACATGTCTTCTTCTTAGTGGCACTCAAACCATGTATCTTCAAGAAAAGGATCCCAGCTAGTGGCTTCCATCTTCCTTAGTTCTTCTTGGTTCCTTATTTCATTCACCCTTGAACTGTGTACCTGTTGAAGCCCTTCCCCCAACTCCCATGATGGGAAACGTGGGAAGAACTTCATGCGCTGTCCCTGGGCTTCACCAGGGCTTTACCCGTGAGAAGAATGCCGCCAAAGTCTGGGCCGTCTATGAGGCCGTCTATCCGATCGCGGAAGTCGCCGGCTAAGCGTTGTAAACCGGTCGCTGGAAGAACCGTGTGTGGGCGAAGGTGGTTGGTGGCGCGGAATCCGCGGCTTTTTTGGTGCGATTGTGAGTTTTTTGGCGTGAAAAACCAGGTCAAACAAACAGAAATTGGTCACTTAAGCCCTGGGGGAATCGGCAAGCTTTGACTTCTTCAGTTGCCGGGTCAATCTCGACTGTTTCTTACTTTGGTCAGATCCTTTAGTTGGTCCTTTTTTTTTCCGGGACTGCAAAAGGGCTTCGATTGGCTCATGCGTAATGCATGATTCGTACACTAGCTAATTATACATGTTGGGGGCCATTGCTAGTAGGTTGGAGTTGGAGGCCATCGCATCAGACTCGGCAGAGGATCTGTTCTCCGCCGATGTCACCCTGGTCGTCTGTAGGGGTTACCCCCTAGTTTGTCACCTTCTCCCATTGGTTGAAGGGAACATTTATTATAATCAGCGACGCTAAGTGGTGGATCAGATTGGAAGTGGTCTAGATCAGTAACTGTTTTTTAATGAAAACAATGAATAAATATATAAAAACATGAAATAAATGGTCAGCTGCTGTCAGCTGCTGTCAGTTGCTGTCACACAGATGACAATTGCGTGGCAAGTGTGTTCAAAAAAGAAAGATTTTGTTGTTGTCACACATGATCAATTGTGTGGGCTAGTGTGTCAATGGGTTGCTGAAAATAGAAAAACATAGTTTAAAATCTAGAGAAATCAAAACGAATATGTTAAAATAGTTTTTATGTTTTTCTATTTTTTGCTTTTTTATTTTAAACTGTGTTTTTTCGAGGGCTCAAAGTGCACAAGAGCGTGCATATTTTCGGCCCCAGAACTCTGCGTGAGTTCGACGTCCTTTTTATTTCCTTACGTGTGCCATCGGAGCATTTGGTTGGTGGTGAGGGTGCCAGCTGCTCGGGGTGAGCATAACGGGAAAGCGAGCAAAAAGCCCGAGGTGGCATCGGCGGCAACGGACAGCCAGATCCAAAGCCCGCAGGCTCATCAGGCAGAGCAAAGGGGTTACTCACCTGCCCCAATCCACAAGAGAGAGAGACTGGTGAAGGCTCGAAGGCTTCTTCGAGAACACCACTCGTACGCAGTGCCAGCTGGACAGCCAATGGGTGGATGGTCTGGCTCAGGCAAGGGCAAACAAAAGCCATGGTGGAACCATTGGCAACAGCAACAAGCGCCTCAGGGAGGTCCCGAGAAGAAGCCGGACAAGAGCAAAAAGCAAGAGAAGACAGACCAAGGCAAAAGTGGAGGAGACTTGTTCCCTACTTACGAGTCCTTGCAGGCCTCCTCGTCCTCTACCAAGGAGGCCGCCTCCAACGAGGTTGCTGCACTGAAGAAAGAGGTCAAGCAGTTTTTAGAGGCCAGGTCCATCACGATCGACGACCACCTGACGGAGCTGCTTCAGACCGGAGACCCTATGGAAGATGTCAGACAAGAACAGAGGGCTCTCAACCTAAAGAAAAAACTCCTGGCAAAGATGGACAAACTTTGGTCGAAACACCAGGAAAAGCAGGAGGCATGGAGCAAGTTCCTAGACCTCCTAGAGGAACACAGGAAGAAGGAGAAGGTCAAGCATCAAGAAGACCTTCGGATCCTCAACGAAGCGATGGCCGAGACTCAAAAGGAGATCAACCAGATTGTGCTCAAAGAGTCAACATCGGTTGCCGACGCCGGCATGACTGCAGAAGAGAGAGAACGAGAACTTCTACGCATGCAGCTGGCGAAATCGAATGCCATCATACAGGATCTCCAGAGCAGAGTGGACTCCTATGTTGCAGCGATCCCAAAGGGAAACCATGCATTCAACGAGAACTCTCCACAGATGATCAAAGAGCCATCGTTGTTTCTGCCCAAGGAAGAAATCGAGCAGTCGGCTGCGGCAAGAGCTGCGAGGGCAAAGCTACTCCAACGTGCAAGCGTTGCCCTGGGAGACGTTCCAGTCCCCGTTCGCTCGAGAAGTACGAGCAGAAGCCCAAGGCGCGATGGGTCAAACTCGCTCGAGAGACTGGACAAATGAGTAGTATAAGGTGCGGCAAGACAAACTCACTGATGTCTGCCAACTTTACCACTAGTTGTTGTGACGGGAGCTATCATGGTCATGAAAGTTGCTTTAGTCACCATAGATATGAATCTCACATCTTACAAGAATGTGGCGCCATATTGAAGGCGACACCTTGCAGATGTTGGGAAGAGAAATTGATCGCTTTTAGGAATAGAACTTGCCTTGTAGTGGATACAGAGGATTGCCATTTGTCTGCATCCGACCAGTATGAGGCAGGTCCCAGGTGTCTCAGCGATCCTGACTTGCTCTTCGCCAGTGGGTCAAGCAATTGTGGTGCTAATGGGGACTTGAATGGCACTATGAGGCTTGACGGAGACATCGGTGGCATAGAGTTGAAATTTGAAGAACTCGAATGCCGCAGTATGTCAGACACACCCTTTTTCGCAGGTATGAGCTTCATCTTTTTGTACGCACTCTGCGACCTGTTTCGGCGAACATGCCGAATTACCAAAGCGTATCTCCTTGCTTGCCCTCTTAGAGGTCCATCAAACAAGGGGAAATTCACTTACTGGGCCACCATGAGCTTTGTCTTAGGTGTGACTATCCAGATAGTGGTTTATCAGATCATGGTCATTGGCGGTGTGCGCATCCAGCCGGACCAGGTTTCGACAGCTCTTCAGATCCAAGCCGCTCTTTGGTCGCTAGGTCTGTTTTTCAGACTGAAATCGATCTGGAGACGTGAGCTAATAGGTCCATGCAGAAGGCTCAGTGATTCACGCAAGTCTGCTATTCGACCTAAGAGAAACTCAGTCAAGCTGAAAGCTGTATTGCTCCTTTTCCATATAGTAAGTTCACACGCCACACAAGTTTTCCAAACGTGTGAACAGGGGACTATGACAGACAGGAGCCAAGATATAGAGGGTAGCTACTATGCCAATCAACCCCCAAGTAGTTTCGAGAGTCCTGATGCTTGCGATGATGAAGCGACTGTGCCTAGTGATACTGAGCCGAGCACCTCTAATTATGCAGAATACAGTGGGGCACAGACGGGATCCTTGGAGCACGAACGGGAAGAGGAGAGCTCGGCCCTACCAGAGGCCGTCTCCCCAAGAGATTCTCCCCCCCTTTCTCAGCCTTGCGAAGGGGGGTGTAGACTACGGACTCCCGACGGAGACACTGAAGGCCAGGATCGATCGTCCTTATGCTGTGCAGCCGAGTCGAACATTGATAGAGACTGCCAAGGGAAGCATATCGATAGTAGATCCGCATTTTTGGGCAATTTTGTTTTCGGACCAAGAACACAAGATTCTTTTGGTTACGAAGAAGGTCATGACATTTCGGAGAGCAGAAGCAGAGCCGAATCTATTGTGTTCCAAGAACTACCTGTCCCGGCTAAGGTTTGGTTTGCACCAGAACACAAGTGCGCCAGCAATGTCAGAGATGTTGTTGTGACTAAGGACAGTTTCGGCAACATCGCAGATGTCGTCTGCGATGTATGGAAGGATTTTCTTTCATATGAACAATGCTCATTCCGAATGGTTTGGCCACAGCCTGACGAATACACATACCAGAATGTATGGCACTTCATAGTGTTCAAAAGCACTGGGCCGACGGCCATACTGCTTCAGAATCATCTTGGAGTTGCCGAGGACAGCGAGCAGTTAGAGTTTTGTGCCTGTGCCCTTGACACACGGCACTCCTTCAGAGTTTTTCATGAAGCCAGACAACAAAACAAATGGCAAAGTGGACGACTCATTCAAACTTATACTGCTGACGGGAAGAGAATCTGTGGTGAGCGAATGGGGGAATGTAGCGACGTTCCTGGCGGGGATAACACTGCAACCCCAGGGCGAATCCAGGCTGCAGGAGAAGGCGACATGGGCTCTTTGATGCAACTCGAGGAGTTACAAGTTTCCACTATTCGAGCCATGAGATATGCCCACGCGGTACATCACGGACAGCCGATTTTCGAACCAGCAAGCTTTGCAACACAGAATTTTGTCAAAAAGGATGAGCTACGATCGTGGATCAGGCGAGTCCTTTCGTATCAAGGCGATGTCGTGGTGCTGGCAGTTTGGAGAGTCCAACATGATAGGCTTGTTGTGGATGAATGCCATCGGGTTAAACTCGATGGATCCAACTGGGCCAGAGATTTTCGACATGTTTGGAGAACGGATGAAACCTTCAAGACGCCAGTTGTGACAGCAGTTGAGCCGCAGCCACCAGTGATCAGCGGATTGGAACATATACAATTCCATGTTGTCGCGGCTGAAAACCGCTTTTTTCAGCCAGACTCTACAGCGCATCTGTTTGACATTTGGATGGCAGAAGATCCGGAGCAAGGAACAGGACGGACCTTCCTGGCCAGACGAGCTGCAGTCATACGCAGGGCATCGACAGTGGATGAAATCGCACGGATACTCGACCGAGGCAGTAACAATGCGGCCGTGCCGTATGCCGTCTACTCCCAGAGAGACGGATATCAAAGGCAAACCTTCTGGAGATATAACAGGTTGGAAGTACCTGATTTCTCGTATATTGACCTAGTCTTTGTCAAAGAAGAGCGTTGACATCAAGGAGATAAAAGATGGTCATAGACCAATCAGAGTCGAGATCGGGGCGACAAGTGTCCCCGGAGGGGATAACACTGCAACCCCTGATGAACCTGAGATGGACGAATTTACATCCATGCAAACACAGTATGGTCCACGTACAGCAGCACAGATTGAGGAAGAAAAATGCTTCCTGCCGGTCCACAATTCCATCAGGCTATACAGGGGACGTGAAACATCATGGAGGCTATGGAACCACTTTGCGCAGGCCAGATCATGGACTCACCCTGGTTTGGACGAACTGTCTGTGTGGGCCTTAGTTGAAGGGAGCTATATACAATCGATTCCAGTTACACTGTTTTCCTCCCGAAGGAATAGCCCTACCTCGAATGACCCAATGGCCATATGGGCCGATCTGGGTGGCATCTCTGACCCAGAGGCAATTATGGTGTTCCCCAGGCCTGACACTTTCGCTCTGCCGGAAGAACACCTCATTTTCACGCCGGCGTCAGCATACGATCAGGAACAGCGTGCTTTCCTCGTTGAAGTTGTTGATCGAATGCTTCCGCCACCCTACATTCGAGAAAGAGTCGCTGTTAGAGGCGAACGACTGACTCCACAGAGTATTGCTCGTATGCTGAATTACAACTGCGAGAGATGTGTTGCCATGACCAGACTAAGGACCAAGTCAGTTGTTTTCATGGATCATCAGCACATCAAGGCACGCACAGGATCACTTGTCCAGCTTGATGTGACAGCGGACCCCATTTGTCCGGGGGAATGTCTGAAACATAAAGTGGACAAACGCCAGGAACTCCCAACTGCAGCAGAGAGACATCTTTCTGCCGAACCCGATGACCATGCTCTTTTCCAATTTCAGCCGCCGCCACGGCAAAACACCCACACCGATGGGGAAGCATATTTTTGGGTTCGAAAAACAATCATGTATCAAGCTGCAGTATTCGTCGCTGCTATGCAGGCGGGAGTTTGGATGGCAGGTCATTGGCCTCTGCTAATTGTGTATTGTGAAGATTTCCCGTACCAAACACGGACATTTGGGTTTGAACAACATCATCAGGTCACCACAGACCAAATTCGAATCCGGTTCCGTGAATTGTATGCCGATCACTTCAGCACGCAAGAGGAGGTCAGTTTAGGCCCGATCGGAATTGAACGACTGCAGCAGCAGGGTGGCGTCATACATGACATCGAACTGATAGCCCGACGTGGGCGAGTTGCCCTTGATGTCAAACCAGTGCTACTTTGTATTCAGTTGCCTCCTAATGTTGGACAGATTGCATCCCGAGCTGTGTCATTGCCCAGAAGAGTTACCCTTCCGCTGTTGATCACAATGGCTGATTTGGAGACCATATGCAATCAACGAGAGCATCATTGTGCTGCTCGCACGGAGGAAGGTACTCTAATTAATGAACGGCCGACACAGATTGCAGGATGGCAGCGAATCTTTGTTACCGTCCAAAATACTCCCGCTGAGGTGATTCAGTGTGAAAGCCATGAGGACACTTTTGCTGACACTCACCAAACTGAAGTTGATAATGAGGATCACAATTTCATGCAAGTGAGCATGGCTAGACATGAACAGTATGATCCCATGACCACGTACATTTTTGCTGGACAAGACCCTTTTTTTTGGGGATACTGCAGAAGGGCAGGCTACTGTGGAAACATATTGCCACCTATGGCAAGATCGTGACAGGTCCTGCCGAGACCATCGGCCCATAGTTGTCAGCAAAGCCAGTCCAGCAACACCCCAGATTGCTGCGGTTTGGAGGTCCCAGGTACAAGAACAGCACATGAAGCTCATTCCTGTTCGTCCCATCCCTGACTTCGGACTCGGACCACAGCCCACTGTCATTGTCCTAGATGGAGAGAATGAACAAGTCATACCTGTTCTATTTGATTATACCAGTGACGTCAGGGTGTTTACCGGGACTGGCCTGGTAGACTGTTCCCTGGGATTCCCTCAAGTGAACGCCATCTTTGACCTACTAGTCAATGAGTGTAGAACTGATACATCCTGTCTCATCCGGGCTAATGGCAGGCAATATGTGCCTGGGCAAACAGTCATGTTGTATGCAGGGATTTTTATGCGACTTGACGAGCAAGACCTGGACGAAACAACGACTGAGGACGTAATTGGCACGGACTACGACCCAGCAGCCAGTGCCACATCAACCCATGGGGTTAGCTCCAATGCCAGTGTCCGACCAGAGATTGCCTCCGAAACGGCACAATCAGAGTCGGAAGTGCTACCACTGACCGCCACCACTGGCCCATTTTTCGACCTTGATTCGCAAGGTACCCTGATGGTGGTTGACCAGGATATCGATCCTGACATGGCACTACAATGGTTTTCTGCAATTGCTGTCCAGAGAACTTCCTTCCCACACTATGATCGACTGCTGGCAGAACTCCGCAACGGGCCAAACCAGGGAACATGGCATGGCATCGTTTTTGTTATCGCCGACACTGACTGGAGTGCAGCACAGTACATGCAATTCCAACTTGATGAACGGGATCACCTTGCGACCATAGGCCACATGAGATTTGTCCTGTTTGATGAGTTCCCGGTGCATGTGCAGCTTGAATTCTGGTTAGTGCATCCCAATCTAGAAGCAAATGAACAAGATGGATTCAACGATCGTTATGTCCTTGTGGAGCATTCATGCCCGGAAGATCAAGTGTCTATCATTGTTCTAGTTGATGACCCCGAAGATGCAGAGCTCGAAAAACTTGTAGTTCGTGTTAGACATCAGATGACCAATTTGCTTTTGTACATCCAGATTGGGAAAACGGTCAAATGCACCTCAGAGGACTTCGAGTGCAACATCCAGTACGATGGGCAGTTATTGCCCCCAGGATCGTACTGGCCAACATATCATGGCATGAAGCTGAAGGTCATCATCCGAGAAGTAGAGGAAACATCTCGATGCAGAGTGACCCCAAGTCAAGGGCTGGAAAGTAGATCTGTCCGACCCAGGACTTTGCAGCATGCGCATGACAGTGAGGACTATGTACTAATGCAATTCTTTACAGAGGCTGAACTGAGAACTGTTGAGACAGAACCTGTGACTCGCAGCCCATTTGCTCAGTCTCATATGGGAACATTGCTGATTGATCCAGAGCATGTCCATGAAAATGACCTTCTAAGAACCTACATTCATGACCGTAAAGGAGAAGCTCCGCGCGATGCCTTTACCATTTATGTGTGGATGTTGCAACTTCCTGATACTAAGGCGGCACATACAGCCCAGCGCTGCGCATGCACAAAAGACAAATCCTACACAGAGGCACTAGTGCGCCTGTGGGCAGTTTCCTTTCCTCTACAACAGCTGGCAGCGACATTGGTTCACCCCGACTTGCAACCATTGTCACTCCGAGTTATGCCAGTTGATCTGATCGTAACGCCTGAGAGAGATGTCAGCAGCGGGCATAAGGCCTTTCTTATCGATGTAGTTGGAACGCCCATGCCGCGAAGGCTGGCTGTCCTGGTCTTTCATCAGATCACTGTACGGAGCATTGCCGAGCTAGCTGGAGCGAGACTCATCTGCGAACTTCCGGATACTACTTGCATCCTGAGATCCGCTGCACCCCAAAATCAACAAAGCTGGCAATATGAACAGATGGTCGAGGCAGAACATGGTTCTGGCTTAGTACTCTGGATTCAACCAACCGGACAAGTCCAGATGCTACAAGCACCACTTTGTGATGACGACAACAGCCTCATGCAACTCTCCATTGCCAGCAATGATGCGGCAATGACAGAGTACATGCAAATAGCCACTGTACTTGGGTTCATGCACTTTTGGGTTCACGATGGCGACCTCCCAGAGTTCGTGCAGTCAGATCATCGCAGAGTACACTGGAGAAGGCCCAGAACACTGGCAGCGCTACGTCAAGCGAACTGGCGTGACAGTCATGGGCAAGATTGGCGTTTTCTACAAATAGAGCCAATACCAGTGATGGGAGGGGTGCAACAGCCAACGATCATATTCCATCAGAATACTGGAGGCGACCCATGGCCCATTCTCGTCAAAGCAACGAGAGGTATAGACCAACGGCTCGGGACCATGGTGCTGAATGGGGAGCTTAGGCCCTTCTCTGTCAGCTACATATTCGGTCTCATGATGCCGGAACATCTATGCGACAGAGATCGAACCTGCTCAGCAATTATGGACGGCAGAGCATATGCATTCTGGGTCGATATTCCTCTGCGTGCTGGAGCATTTGTTGAACTTTCTGAAGAAGAAATGACGACGGAAGATTCGACAACGTGCACTGACAGTGCCACGCAAGAGAATACCTCTGCCCTTACGGAAGATGATGCCACTGAGTTCACTCAACTTGATCTCAGAATGTTCCAATTTTTTCGCTGCCCAGAAACTGGACGCCCAATCTCCATACAGTTACGTGGGCAAGGTGTTGAAGATCTTGACGTCCACTGGGAAAAATTTGTTGATGAGTCGTTCCATGTGACTACGTGGCACAGAACCAGGGAACTCCAAGCAGAACTCCAGGCACTCATGCCCCTCGGAGAGAGAGGGATTCGTGTCTTCCTTTTCTGGTTCGGCAACGAGGACTCTCCTGCACAGAGACTTGATACTCAATGGCAAGATGTATGGACCTATGAAACAGGCCTGACAACGGCCAGGGCAGAGCTGCGACTCCTTTTGTGGGAACACATTCCCCCGGGGAGCCCATACATTATTGGTACAGTGAGCCCGCAGCCAACTACCAGACAACAACATGACCGAGATGATCTGTATCTGGTAGGACAAGCTGAGACAGATCGTCAAGTGGCTATTCTCCTTGTGACCAATTTTGTTCGCAGACAGCAAGACCGATACCTCATTCGGGCCATTCGAACACCGTACAGTACAAGCAGAGAGCAGATCCTGCGAGACGTGGCGATGACAGGGATGTGCGAAGTTGTAGACTGCATAGTGTCGGCAGGAGCAAGCGTCTGGGTCCCCCTGGAGCAACACCTAGTGACCATTGGAATGAGGATTGACCTCGAGGTCAGCTTGGATGGCAGCCCAGATCACTGCAGGCATGAGCCCGAACAAGCGGAAGAAGAAATGAGTGCGACATCTGACGCGGAGATTTCCCTAGATGAAGCTGAGGAGGCTGTTCTCATGCAGAGAATACTCGCAGAGGAAAACACTGCAACCTCGGCGTGCCCTAGAACAACGAAACCGGATGTGATGGAGGATGTATTTTCACTGGTACAGAAACAGGAGAAACCTCAGGTGAAAGACAAAGCGACTCAACGAACCATGTCATGGATGGACAAATGTGCGCAGGGCTAACTTCCATGGTTGGATCCGCTACGACTCAGACCTGAGGAGATGCGGCGATACTGGGAACACCGCGGAACAGACTCTGTTCGTGAGCACTTCCAGAGGCTAGGATTGAAGCAGCCTACCTTTAAGATTAAGGGATGGTTTTTCCGCAGTTATGATCAGATCACAGGCAGTGAGTTCGCATGGGGGATCTCGGACCGAAGCCCATGGCACGAACAGTTCAGCAATTTGTTGCGTGCTACAGGTATTGACCAAGCCATCATGCATACTGTCACTCCTCAGCCAGCTGTGCTGTCACTTCAGGGAACAGCAGCCATTACTCTGCAGCTAATGGCGCCCTACCAATTCAAGCCGTCTAATCTCCTGATGTTAGTGATAGAACGCAGCTTTACCACACCACCAACCACTGCTGCAATACTTTGTCACCAGCCATGCACAGTTTATGGTGTCTTTGTGATAGTGGGGTTGAGCAAGTGGTGTGGTTTGGAGCATCAATGTACTGCAACCTTCCCACACGGGGCATGTTCACGAATTTTTCATGATCTAGAACAATTACGGGTCCCCACAGCTTCGAGAATCATTTTGTCTTCCATCAAGAAATCACCAGACACATGTCGATCGCAGACTTCGACAGAAAAGATATCACAAGCTGCGAAGAGAATAGCCGACACTGTGTTGTCACCAGGGGACAGCAGGCATCAAAGAGTGTTCAAAAGTGCACGAAGGATACTTCTACATAGAACCGGACACCAGACGGAAAATGATGCCTCTTCGTTCATGCAAAGGCCGGCCCCAGATGTGAGAGGGGAAGAGGTCACCTCGAGTGATCAAAGTAGGAATGAAGCCACAATGACTATCTCAGACACCAGCAGCGGTCCGCCACCTGTTGTGCTGCAACCCAACAGAGACGTTGCCTGGCACGACTGCTGGCAGGCGGTGAGACGCCATGTCACTGAATACAGCCGTGCAGTTGGCAGAAGGCAATTAGGCCTTAATCAGTACGTACATCTACTGATTTGCCAAGCTGGACGGACAAGGAGCATCGGCAGCGACTGCCCAGACTGGCTTTTGCAAGAGGACCAGCCGTTGCACTTGTTTACAAATTGGTGTCAGCATCTCACTTTTGCATTTGATGCCAGATACACGCGAGCATTTCCTGCCACAACTGAACTATTCCAAAACGTGCCTTCTTTTGTAGTCATAGACCATGTACCCAGCGATCGAGCCCCGCTCATTGTGCACATCACTAGCAGTGAGGCGCCAATATCCTGCATCTATGAAGCAGCAGCAATTGAGCGAGTGGCCAATGTGCTCTACTGGCTAAATAGGTATGTCATGGTGCTCCGAAGAATTGCAATGACCCTCAACGGACGACGGGTTAATGGGGGTGATGATGTCCCTGTCAGACCGGGAGATGTCCTCCGAATTCGTGTCGTTCCCAGGGAGGAGGAGCTCTTCCCTGGTGAGTCCACAACTGAGGCAACAGCCAGCCTTGGCCAGGTCTCACATGATACATGGTCATCACTTGCGCAAACACAGTCCATGCCTCCAACATTTGAGAGTGTCGCTGAAGAAGGAGCATCACAGACTCAATAGGCACACTTGGAGACCGGAGCGCAATGATGATTGGATTGACACAGTAATCCGCCGATTCATTGCTCATGCAGCATGGGACTGGGTGAAGCAGGTGCACATTTTGAGGCCAGAGGAACCGATCCACCCGGTACAACATGAGGTTCGAGCCAGTTGGCACGCACCAGGTCATTTCGACCTCGCCAGCATTGTTTGGACTGTGTGGCCAGACCTGAATTATATCAGGTTTCGACTGTATGAGCTGACTAGCAGCTATTGCGTTGACAGCCACAGGGGACTCCTCACACTGCTAGTTCGACCAAGTCGGTGGGGGATTACCAACACGGCTAAAGTAATTGCTGTTGAAGTTGTCCGATTGCAATGGTCAAGCGTCATCTCCAGGGCAACAGCGCACCTTATTACGAGGCATTTTAGCCCTAAACAACTGGCGCAGCATTGCCGTATCCGAGATTGCAGTGTCATGCCTTGTGAGGTACGTCTGGCGGGGGAACCTGTTGAGCCAGATGAAATCATCTGGCCCAAAAAATGATCTTGTCACAGTCATCGTACGAGGCAGCTCAATTGGTCCGAATCTGTTCAGGATCCCAAGCATTCCCCTCGAATCTGGATGGGACCCGAGAAGATGGAGATCACAAGAGCAAGCTTTCGAGACCAATGGCAATGTGATGGTCTTCCGGCCAACTAGCCGTACCTACCTTCATGATACCAGAGTGAGAATACCCATGGAAACATGGCATACATGGGAGATCCTGGTTCGAAGGGCAGAAATGCACTGGGTCGGGCACGATCTCACTAACATGTACGTAGTTCAGGCCAATCGCCACCGGCGACACTGTGAGGAATTTACCCAGCAAGTGCATGTCAGCATTTTGAGGCAATTCCAGCATGGACCTCACAGCCGCATTGTGCTCTTTATCTGCAGAAATTTGATACTGAGCGACCACAGCATGTGGGCACAGGAGGTGGAGCAGACCATTGCTGAGCTTGATGTTGTCGAAGCTTGTGGATGGATAGAGCAGTGCAAGCCACCTCATGTAATATGTAATTCCAACTGGAACGGAAAGCCTCTCCGTTTCACTGAAAGTGCCTATGTCAGCAGTGGAGACATATTCAGCCTAGACATACAGCCGAGAACTACATTTTGCGAATGGGACCCTAGACAACATCAGATGAGTGGCTCACCCTTAGCAACTCAAGACATGGAAGCAGCTGTGCTCCTCCAAGAGCGACGTTTTCATACCAAATGGGCTGCTAGGGGCCGTGATCGTTTCACTCGCTCGCCCATTGCAGGATTGCCACCTCCGGGCAACCCCACACCTCGTACAGATGAAGTCAGGTGCCTGCAAGAAAGAGGGTCTTGCAGACCTATACCGACACCCTGTCGAGCACCCGGAGCTGGAGTCCCAATCAAACTGGCAGAACACATACCTCAGGAGAGTCCTAAGGACCAGCATATCCCGGTCTGTACACAGCATGAGCTTGCAAAAATACTTGACTTCGATCCGGTAGCTGAAGCTTTGCGGTCTGACTGGGAAAACCTGAGCGAGCTTGATCCTGATGTTCAAGAATGGATCAGCGCTGTAGAAAAGGACCCTTTTGATGCACATACGGTCCATATCTACACCGATGGCTCGGCTAATGCTGAAGGTGCAGGATGGGCCTTCGTTATACAAGCAGACACACCACAAGAGCAAGTTCTAGTAGGCTACCAGCTTGGAAGCTTCGCAGGCCATCCATGGCACAGTAGAATGGGGCCTCCGACTGCATATAATGCTGAAATTCAAGCACTCACAGCTGCCACCTGGTGGATCCTGCGCTTCATGAAGGCATTAGGATGGAGAGGTGATCTTCACTTCCACTGGGACAGCACGGTGGCAGGAGGAAAAGCCACTGGAGCTGGAGATCCTGGAGGTGAGCTCATGAGAAGCCTCCAGCTTGCACTTGAAAGCAGTATTCGACCAGGAAGACTGCACCATACCCACATCAAAGCACACGCAGGGCATCAACTAAATGAAATAGCTGATGCAGCGGCGAAGCGTGCTGCACACCAGAATGTTTCCTACCATGACGGCAGAATGCTTGAAAGACTTTTGAATGGAAGTGTGATCAAGCACGAATGGCTGTGGTACGCACTCCAGGAGGCACAGACGAGTATGCCACATTGGGACCTGGAGCACGGTCGATTCAACGCCAGCCGGGCGACTGCGCCAATTCGTAACTGGCAAACGGTAGCAGCAGATATGATACGGTCACGTACCAACCATGTTGAGCAATCCCATCAGAGAGATTATCATGTTCGGGTTGCAACATATAATGCCTTGTCATCAGCACATGAGGATGCAGAGTTGGGGGATGCTGAGTTCGCTGGCCGCATTGAGCTGATGAGAAACGCAGCTGAACAGACGGGACTGCATTTGATAGGAATTCAAGAAGCCCGCACCAAGCAGGGACAAATCATTTCCACGACACATGCACGTTTCTGCTCAGGATCAGACAACGGCATTGCCGGAGTAGAGTTGTGGGAAGCACTCAGAATGCCATATCGTTTTGAAACTGACCAGACTGCAAGATGTTTCAACCCGACTGATTTTGTAGTCCAGTACGCAAGTCCGCGAGAGCTCTTTGTTCATTGTGTTGCACCAGGGTTCGATTGTGTCCTTGTTGTGGCTCATGCCCCTCACAATGGGGAACAGTCGGAAACCAGAGAAAAATGGTGGGGCGATTTCCGACAACGAGTCAATGCACTGGGACCCGACAAAGAAGTCGTGGTCCTCTTAGATGCAAACGCTCGACTGCTTCCTTTTGGCACTGAAAGCATTGGAGATCTTGGAGAAGACAGGGAGGACAAAAACAGTCCCTTCTTCCAGAACTTCATTGAGTCCCAACAACTTTTCGTGCCTGCCGCTTTCGCAAGCTTTCACTGGGGTCCGATGGCCACGTGGGTTCACCCGAATGGACGTAGCACTGCCAGACTCGATTATGTCGCCCTGCCACTCAGCTGGAAAACAGCAGAAATCTGGTCAGGCAATGAAGAGAGATTCCATTCTGGGCACCCAGGGCATGATCACACATGCACTACTGTCACCATCAAGTGGACTATGTATGATTGTTTGTGCACCACCAAAAGAGCTCGAATCGATAGGGAAGCAATGCTGACCAAAGAGGGTAGAGAAACTGTTGCACATATCCTACAAGAAGCTCCTGATGAAGATTGGGACTTAAACGCCAGCGAACATGCTGCCATCCTTGCAGGATTTCTGCGCACACGCCTTGAGCAAGCTTTCCCTATGAAGAAACGCCTAAAATCCTGCCGAACGGCAGGAGTTACGGCACGAGAACTTTACCAACAGCTTACGACCTGCAAGCGCAGGCTTCGGCATGCCAAGCAACTCTACATGCACATCCTCCTAAAGGGAGCGTTTGACGTGTGGGCTGATAGGGCATGGCATGAAAGCCAGCTAAGGTGGGCAACCAGACTGACACTAGCCAAAGCTAGAATTGCCAAAGACACCACGCGGATAGCGAGGCGACTCCGTAAAGAGTTCAGAGCAGAAAAAAGGACGTTTTTGGATGGACTGGTGAAAGAAGCAGCCCAAATGAATGTTTCTGATGTATTTTCTGCTCTACGTAGTATCCTACCCAACAAGAAAAGTAAAAGTATTTCCAGGCCACTGCCACAAGTCAAGAAGCTGGATGGTACTCTAACAACCAACAAGGAAGATCTTGAGCAGCGATGGAACGAACACTTTTCAGAACTTGAGGCGGGACACACGATTGGCCTTCAAGATCTCATCTATCAGACAGCTGCTAGACAGCAAGCGCAACTGAAGCCAAGCTCTCAATCCTTGGGAGAGCTTCCTACACGACAACTGTTGGAAGCGGCCTTCAGGAAAGTGCGCACCAGAAGAGCACCTGGGCCAGACTTAGTCCCTAGTGAACTACTGGCCATCGCACCAGCTGAAATGGCGCGCATTTTTTACCCATTACTTCTCAAGTTCAGCCTCCGCTTGGAAGAACCAGTCCAATGGAAGGGAGGCACACTTGTTGCCCTCCACAAAGACACAACGAGTGTGCCAGCTTTCGGGGCATTCTACTACTTTCCACCATCGGCAAAGCTGTGCGAGCCTCTCTTCGACAAGATGTTAATCAGCCGTATGAGAGAGCTAGCGATGCATTCCAATTTGGAGGGAAAAAGGGGCAGACAGTTTTGTTTGGTGCGCAAGCTGTCCGACATTTTCTGGCCTGGCAGAAATCCGCTGGCAAATCAACCGCAGTGTTGTTCTGCGATGTTGCCAGCGCATTCTACAAAGTCCTGCAAGAGCTTGCCATAGGAGCGACATGTTCAGATGCAGATCTCGCACGCATTGCACACAGACTCGGACTTGGGCCGGAAGTCATGCCAGTGCTACACAAGGCACTGAAAGGAACAACGGCCTATCAGCAGATGGGTGCGACAAAACACCAGCAAACGCTGCTACATGAAAGTCTCCAACAAACATGGTTTACGTATGATGGCCAGACGTGCATTCAAACGCACAGAGGCACCCGTCCTGGTGACTCCTGGGCGGACATAGTGTTCAACATCCTATTTGCTCACGTGCTGCAGAAAGTACAGAGACAACTGGAAGACAACCAGATGATCACAATTGTCCCTGCGACAGCATATGCAGCACAGGAAGCACCATTTTGGCAAGCGACATGGGCCGATGACCTAGCGATCCTGCTCGCGTTTCATACTGTGGAAGATCTGGTTCAAAAATTCCCGATCGCAGTAAATGCACTCCTGGATGTCCTACGGGAATTCGGCATGCAAGCCTCATTGGGGGACACCAAGACAGCTGCCATTATACAGCCTAGGGGTAAAGGAGCAGTAGCAGTGCGACGCAGGCTTTTCGCTCGAAATCCGGCAACGTGGCCAATTATGACTGAACATGAAGTGGTGCAGTTGCCCTTAGTGTCGCAATACAAACACCTAGGCGGTTTGGTCACTGCAGCCGGAACAATGACCAACGAGATTCGAGCCCGGGTCAGCAAAGCCAAGAGCTCTTTCTGGCGCATCGCGCACAAGGTGCTCAGGAACGAGCACTTCCCACTACAGACAAGAGCCAAGATTTTCCAAGCCACAGTCCTGTCTGTCCTGACATGGGGAAGCGGCGCATGGCCCATGCTGAATGTAGGAGAGCACAAGCTGTGGGTCACGGCATATTGGGAACTTCTTCGGAAGATAATGCCCAAGAAATGCAGGCAACTCCTGCATTTATCACATGCTCAGATCTTATCCACACTCGAACTGGAGCACCCTGATGATGCCCTGCGAGCACAGAGGGCACGACATTTCGGACTGATGCTCACGGCGGGACCTCCCACACTATGTGAGCTTGCCAAGCTTGACAGCAAAGCCTACACCGCAATCAAGCAAGCGGTACAATGGGTATGGAATTATATAGGCCGCGATGAAGGACTGCCGCCCACAGAACGATGGACTCCATGGATTGAATACATCCAGAAAAGCCCTCATCAGTGGGAAAAGCTGGTCCATCGTGTCCAAGAACGATCCAGACGGATGAGAAATCGCGATGGCAAGGTAGAGATCTGGCATCGCCGAATCCTTGAAGCCATCCAGACACTGATCTCCAATGACCCACAGGCTGCACGACATGCAGGCCATCCTTGCCTCATTTGTCGGGTGTCTTTTGCTACTAAGAAGGCTTGGTTTCTCCACGCGCACCACAAGCATGAATACAGAACGATGCATGGAGAAGCGACCATCGGTACCAAATGCACCGTCTGTGCCAAAGAGTATTTCCACTCTAGCAAGCTACACAATCATTTGAGGTATAGCAGCCTGTGTCGAAATACAATGTGGCACCAAGTCCACATCCAGCAAGCAGGCTGCTCGACACTCGCGCATCCACAAAGGCCGTGGCAACAGGAGCGCGACCCTGTACAGCCTGATTACCAAGCCGAAGATAGGGACCTGTCAGATCTGCACAACAGGCTTGAAGACACATTGCATTCTGGCATGTTTCAGGTTGATAGTCACGACTTTCTACATGAACTTGAAGCAGCACTCCAGCAAACATGCATCATAGCCATGCCGTATGACACTATTGTCGAAGGATTCCGGCGATGGGCCGGGTCCTATCAGTGTAGCACCGATCGAGTGCTCCTGCAGGCCATAGCGAATACAGCAACTTGGCTACTCGAATACCCAGCGACATGGGAGTGCGCAACAACAGATACCTCATACCCAGAGCTTTCAAATGAGAAAGAACGATTGCATTATCGATTTCATGCTGCCAAGAAGATAAGTAAGTCCTTGCCGATGCCCAAAGGAAATTGTTTTTCTTCACTTTTTCAGTGGACACAGAAGGCACGGAGATCTTCAGACGCAGTTGGAACGGCTCCACGTCCCTGATGGCTGTGTCATGTTGGTCGCCTCGGTGGATGTCGCCATCGATGAGGTTACCTGCGACCTGCTAAACAGGGATCGCCAAGACAAGTGGATTGCTTTTGTCAAGACAGGCAGAGCGAGTGGACTCACGATTGGGCCACCTTGCGAAACCTGGAGCGTTGCCAGATTTGCTCGTGGACAGGACACAAACAAGAGCCAAGCACCTAGACCAGTTAGAAGCAGCGAAATGCCATGGGGTCTCCCTGACCTCACAGCTCGCGAGCACCGACAGGTCGAGGTGGGGAATGAGCTCCTCTGTTTTGCCGTGGAAATCACCATTCACCAAGCGCTGGCTGGCAATTTCTCTGTCCTGGAACATCCACAAGCGGCGGACCATTTCCGTGATGATGCTTCTGCATTTCCGAGCATCTGGAAGTTGGGAGTGACCCAGTGGCTGAGGGAGCTAGACCTTTTTACAGAACTCCACACTATGCAAGGACATTTCGGGGGCCACAGTGTCAAACCGACCACCTTGCTTGTAGGAGGGATCACAGCTAATGAGGCCTCTACAATTGAACAAAGTTCCCGCACGACACCATTGCCCCTTAAAGGGTGCATTGGGAAAGACGAACATGAGTGGAGGACCTCAAAGCTCAAAACCTACCCCCGTGATTTCTGCACCATGATCAGCCATCTTTTCCACTGTTGGATTTCCCATAGGTGGGAGAGTGAAGATGATAGCGAGATTCCTTTTTTGGGTCCGCAAGCTGGTTCTCAGTGAAGTGGGGGTGGGACAGCGTGGTGCAGACTTTTTCACGGGGTCTAAGGTACTGCACGTTAATTAGTTGAATTCGCATGCGAGGCGTCGCGCGAGTCGAATCGCACCAGATGCTACAGAAAGAAAGAAAGGAAGAAAGTGTTTTTTCGATGCTTGCATGCAAAAACCATAGGAAACCAAACCCGGGCTGATCCAATCCACCACTTAGTCTCAGTGATATAGGAAACATGAGGCAAAAAAAACATATAGTTTCGGGGGTGAACACCTATCAGTATCCTCTAGATGTTCCCTTACACATCCTTGACCAATTTCTGGGGACCGCCACTGCCAGGAGATGCAGAAGCACAACATTGACCTGTCGGTGTGGTGCCCCAAAACCAGCGGCCCATCCGTTGCTCCGGTGTTTTTTCTTCTGCGGGGAGGGGCAGCATCCAGCGGACCCACGAACTCCGAGCGAAAACTCTCCCCACCGCCTCCGACATTCGTTTGGTCATTCTCGATAGAACATCTTCATGCTCCTAGTAGCAAACATTGCTCCTAGTAGTAAGGCCAGGAGCTCCTAGTAGCGTCCGATGGCTCCGTTCGTAGCGATGCCCGAAATGCTCCGTTCGTTATTGTCCTTTGTGACCAGATCGTGACCTACAACACCCTCCTGGACTGCTGCGCTCGCTGCTGCCGCCAGCGGAGCCCAGTTCGTCCGACGGAGCGACGGGAGACCGCAGGGACTGGGATCGGAAGAGGAGTTGAAGGGCTTTACTGGTTGGGGGTGTTCCACTCCTTAAAGCATGGTTCAATGGTTTCTGTGCAAGTGGGTGGATGTTTTCCGTACATGATGCTTTCCTATTTTTTTCCTCTTGCCGGGTTTGGGAAAACCATCGAATCTGGTAGGATGTGTCTGAACCCACGCCATGTCCGTTTCTTCAAGTGGCAAGACGTACAAACGAACACATACGAAAGCGGTGAGACTGCAGATTAAGATGCTTCTCCAAGAGGCTGAGAGGTTCCTGTTAAGAGAGCCAGCTGTTCCATGTGGCTTTGCCTCAACGGCCTACGTGTCCTTCTGCAGAATAGCGCACAGACCCGAGCAAACAAGGACTCGATTGGCCCAAAGCAACTTCGTGAGTGCAGTGGTGCAGTTGATGAGCATGTTCACTGCTCTTCTTTTACTTCGAAGGCTTTTCCTGAAGCCTTCTCAGATCCGGCAGCTTCATTCATCCGTTCTTTTCTGCACCCAGACACTCCATGTATGCCATATATGCCTACATTGGGGTGGTTTTGGGGGTCAATGTAGGCATATATGGCATACATGGAGTGTTTGGGGCATGTTTTGTATCCGATCCATCCGGATCCATCTGTGGACCCTTCCACCGCCGCCTGGCCGCGGACCGAAGGCATGGATGGAGTACCCGCGATCATCGAAGACATGAAGAAGGCCGGTCAGGGAGATTCTGACCCAGCATGAGACCTAGCAACAAAGTAGCAATAAAAGAGTGACACAATTCATGTTTTTGTGCGAATATCGCTGGGGCTCTTGGATTGACAAAGCTCTACTCCCGGGTGAACACAGGCGATTTGACCCACCGAGACCCTTTGGCCGGTCGCCGTTGACGTGCGGAGGCCAACATCAAGCCCAACATCATCACCTACAGCACCACGGAGCAAATACAAAGGCAAAGTGTTCGGAAAAAAAGGAGTGTCAGTTTGTGGAAGTTTGTGGTGCCTATCCAAAACAATTGGACCATTGTATATGGCTACATTAAAATTATGTAATATATTATATAATATACATATTTAATTATGTAATTACAGACACAGATATCATGTATAGCCCGAATCTGTCATGTTGGGTTTGAAAGAAGTCTCATGGATTGCAATTATGGCCACAACAAGGCTCTTTCAGGGCTGTGTTGTCAGATTGCATGGATCTTTCCGCTGCAGCGTATTCTGCCTTAATTGTTTTGGGAACCAAGGGATGTTTTGCCTTGTTGCCTGTGAATTATAGGCCCCACTGTTTCTTTTGATTTGAGGAAAGTTTCAGTCCACTCATCTCCTGCTTAACCAGCTGAAGTCTTAACTTGACTTTCAAGCTTCTATACTTGGTCTTGGAGAAAAAACTTCAACTGCCAGGTGATGACGGAGGACGGACATATCACGTGATCATGTGAGTGTCTCATCCATCTCACGTAGCACGTAGCTGCTCTCGGGTCTCGTTCCAAGGCACTATGCTGAAGGGCCACTGCCAGACAGGCACGAATCGTCACCTCACCTCACAAGCGTGGTTCGTGGACGATGGAGCTGGCTGGCTGATCCTGAGGGGGTTGGAACATGGAGCTGGCTGCATCAAAAAGGTCCTGCAAGTTAGAGAGAAAGAGTTGGGCTGTTGGCTGATTAGGCTGATGCCAACTCTCTGAGAGACCCTACACATGCTTATCTCAAAGGTTTCATTTATGGTTCCATACATTTTGAAGGGTTGAAGAACCACAACATTTACAGCCCCAATCGATGTGAAGCACTGGTGGAAGTGGATTGGCGTTCATGTGGCATCTCTCCTGAGCCAATGGCAAAGCCCTTTTGCTGTCCATCCCAGACCTGATCATGGCCATGGTCAAGCTGTTCAGGTGACATTTCCTCAGCCTTCAAGCTGGTGAAGGAGATGAGGGAAGAGGCCACGAAACGAGAAAATACGAACCGTTCTGTAGTAAGGGATTTTGGTCAACTTGTCCAGTGTCCAGTCCTGGTTTTATACATCCTCTTTGTTCAAAGTACTTGCAAAAAGAAACAAACAAAAAAACAAGCAAACAAACAAGCAAGCAAACAAAAAAAACAAACAAGCAAACAAACAATCAAACAAACAAACAAACAGGACTTTTGAACTTCACTCTGTTTTGCAACTTTTGAGTTCTAGATGGTTCTTGCAACCGTTTGTGAACTTTGTGAAGTTGCAGAACCGAGCCAATTGATTTGTCGAAGAAATGAGGGGCGCACCAGACTCTTCAGCACGTGTAGTTCCTCGTGTTGACCATTTTGTCAAAGAGGAGCTGCCAGTAAGGGACAAGCTTGCGAGCCGTTCCCTTGTGTTTTGACCCGGTAACTGCTGGCTTTGGGCGTTCGGAAGGCATTCGGAAGTCTTTCTCAACAGTCAATCATGCACCATCCGAGGGACTTTCTGGCAGTGCATACACCCTTTCTACATCCGTTGAGCATGCATGTGCACGGGTTCCATAAGCCACCGTGCATGAAGGATCTTTCAACGACCGTGCACGTGTGGGTTCCTCTTTTCAGAACGTCATCCGATTGACAAGGCCCTGCACGCTCCCAAACAGGCGGAGATAGAGAAACATGAAACATGCGTTCCCCCACAACCACTCCGCACTACAGGCAAAGGAAGAAACAGAAACACTCTGACTCTCACAACTCAGCAACCATTTGATTGAAGAAAGAACGAACAACACCGTCCTTTCGCGGATGATCCGACTTTGCACCACCAGGCTGATTTGGTGCCGGATGAGATCATGTGACCCCGAAAGAAGTCGAAGGAAGACGCCTGTCACAGTGGCGAGGTGGCGAGGTGGCGCGCGCGGCGAGGTGCCGAGGTGCCGGGGACTCTGGGAAGCTTCGACGCGGGGCCGGAGTGAAGAGTCCACCAAACAAGACGCATGTTCCAGGAGTCACAAAGGAGTGGTTTTTAGTCCCTAAGTCAGTGGATAATGGGCACCCCTATCCTCCAATAGGCACCCCTTTGTGACTGCTGGTTTGTCTTTCTTCTTCTTCTTCGGAAGTTTTTGGAGGAGGAAGTGGAGTTGCAGGAAGAAGACGTTCTTCTACTTGCTCTTCTACAAGTCTGGTTTGCAGTTGTTTGCCGTTTGCCTGTGTTGTTTTTCACATATGCTCAATTCAGACCATGTCAAATTTCTGACCTTACCAAACTAACCCTGCCATTCCATTGGATTCCATTGGATTCACTTCGAACAACAGGTACAATTCGCTCCTAGACGGCTGTGCTCAAAGCAGCTTGGTGGATGAAGGCCTCCGAGTGCTGCAAGAGATGCAGGAGCCACACGGACATCGTCGTTTCGTTTCTGCCATGCCAAACGGCGTTTTTCGGCTCTCTAGTTGTCCGCCCTTGTGAGTGCATCAGTTTCGCTGTGTTCAGGTCTGCAAAGACATCAATTTGAATGCACGGGGTGCCCAATGGTTTTGTTCAACTCTTGACTCGCTGGAAACAAATGGTTGTTCCACTATGGCATTGAGATCCTTTACATAGGAAGTGGCTGGGACTTCGTCAGGAATCGTTTCCCTCGCAGCGTCCCTTACAGCTTTCCTGGCAGCTTCCCTGGGTATGTTCACTGGGTGTGGCAAAAGAGAACACATCAAGAAAGCTTGTCCCTAGTGATGGCCTCCAACCTCATTGTAAAAGACATCAGCAAATCAGCACAGTCGCAGTGTGTCTCCCAGGAGGCCCACGTGAAGCCCAGCAACTTCACCTTGTCCGTCTTGGTGAAGTTGATGAGCCGTGCGCGGCGCGTGGACTACGCCTTCGACCTGGCGCGGGGAGCGCGGGGGAGCGCGGAGGGGATGATGAGTCGAGCTTGTGATCGCCTACAAGTGCCACGCTAGTAGTAACAGGTGCCTTACTAGTAGTAACAAAAAGCTATTAGAAACAAGTGCCTTACTACTAGTAACAATAAGAATTTAATTGGAATTGTAATTACTAGCAAAGGAATCTACTAGGACCTTTTCGACTTGCTTTGACAGGTCAAGGACTTGTCGGAGAAGTACCACCTGAGCCCCAACAGCCACGTCTACGCCAACCTGGCTTGGGACTCACTGTGGTAACAACCAAAAAGAAGTGGTTCTGGGTGTGTTGCTGTGCGTGTGCTCGAAGAATATCAAGACCTGAGAATAGTGGGACATCTTCATGGATGAAAGGAGGTTCCCATTTCGACTGAGTCTTGGGAAGGTTTTGCGAAGAGACGTTTGCCTTTTTGCCAGTCGTGTTACTTGTTTTTTGTTGCGTGCTTAGTGATTAGCGCAGGCATTCGGAGCAAGCATGTGGCCCTGCCAAGGTCCAGGCGTGTTGCTTCAGCAAGCAACTGCAGCGTGGTCTCAAGACCTTGGAAGAGATGATGGTACGTAAGGCGAGCGGCCAGCAGCCGGCTAAGTTTGGTTGAGACTTGCGCAAGTCGGAGGTCTTTCATGGGGGTGGTCAACATAGACACACGGAGGGTGACATTTGCATAAATTTGTAGTGTTTTTTTTTGCGGATTGTTCTTGAGGTAGGGCAAGTCAAACAGCGAGTAGAGGCTTTGCCCAATAAAACAGATTGTGGATAGAGGATTGATGTGGCTTTGCACAAAAAACGATCACAAATGATTAGGGCGCTTGTTTCTCATTTTCCACTGCGCACCAGCCCTTCTTTCTCATGCCTTCTTTCACAAAGAACGAAAGGCGAGGGAATCTCGAGCGGAACACCACCAGTTTGGCCTCCAGTTCCTTGGTCAGCTTGGCCAACGGCTTGACGGCTTGGGCCACTCACTCTTGGGCTAACGGACAGGTCCAGCCGGACAAGCGCACCTACTCTATGCTGAGCTGCCCTTAGTTGACTTGGCGGGTCTGGGCAGCTTACATCTGGGTTTGGGCAGCTTAGCTTGTGTTGGGATGGACCAAGTGCATTTTCCATGCAGTTGTTTGCTTTCTACATCCACACATGTTGAAGCGGCAAGATTGTGGCAAAAGGACACAATTTCACATAGAATCGTTGATCAAGGTGAGTCATTCCATGGCCCCCTGTAACATTCCGCGTGAAACGATGAGGAGCAAGCTTTGAACTGTTTTGAGGGACGCGGTAACAGGCAGGAACTTCAGACTGAGTGCCCAAACTATCCCACACTGATTGCGCTGATTGGATGTGGCTCAACGCCAGAAAACAGATACCTTTGTTTTCTCAATTTAATCAAGTGTGTTTGTTCGTGTGACAAGATTTGTACCAATGCACAGATTTCCCCGAGATTTCTGAAGACATACATGACTGCATACAATCACGCTATCAGTGATAATCGTCAATGATGATCATATGGAAGATGTTACTACTCCAAAACCATGGAAGATTACAAAGTATCTCTCACGCACCGAATGAGTGCAAGCTCAAATTGGTGGATTTCCTCACTATTTGTCACCAAAAAGGCCATGCAAGCCTCACATTGAGGCTGGGTCGGTCTTGAAGGTACTGTATGACAGGTCTGTATGACATGTTATGGCTTCAGCGGTGGCTTTAGCATATTATAAGCTCATATTTAAAGAAACACAAACTGTCTTCATTGCTGGGACACATCGTCATATATAGCATCAATATTTCAAAAAAATACAAAATATGGCTTCAGTACTGTATGACGTGAATCAAAAACATATTCAAAGAAAGACGAACGGAGTTGGGTTCACGCCCGCGGAAGCGTCACTAGCGACCGACTCGGACCGGCTTCCCAAACGAGGCTCCGAACGGCCGTTCAGCAGTGCCAGTTTGATCAGGCGCGCAGGGCGTAGTGAAGGGTCATCGAGCAAGGACGCTACTAGCAGCTCCTGGCCTTACTATTAGGAACAAGAAGCTACTATGTAGCGATGCACTTGTTCCATCTTGTTCCTAGTAGCTTCTTGCTACTAGTAGCGATGCCCTTCCCATGGGCATGGAATGGGGCGGATCCAGCGAAGGGGCGTATATGGGGCATAGCGATGGCTGGATGATGCGCCTGGACGAGCAGGTTTGAGATCTTGGACGCCTCAAGTAGCTAAACAGGAAAGCAAACAAAACACGCTCGTTAGGATCTGAGTGATTGTTTTCTTTCTCCTATTTTTTGTAGGGTTGAGCCATAGAAGCATAGAAGCATACTAGATGCCTGAAAGGTATAGATCACCAGGACCATTTTGTAGAGAATGTCACTCTTCTTGACGCTTTTTGTAGAGATAGGATAATAGGATATGGAGCCTTGCCAACAATCAGAGGCACATTCCCTCATGTTTTTCCAGGTAACTGCTTCATGTTCGATTCCATGTTCGATCCACGGCTGATTCGTATATCGTGTCTTTTCTCGATGTGCCCGGCTCCTTGCCAGGCGGATGGCCTGCTTCGTGGTGCTTTAGGGGTCTCGGGAGCTTTGTGCGGGCCTCGGGCCAGAACTGCTGGACTGCAGGAGGATCTTATGGTGTTCCATGGCGCGTTGGAAGGGGTGGAGATGTAGAGACACTCCTTGGAGGCTACAGCTCGCCAATGCCTGGTGAATCCACGACTTCACTTCATAAAGCGGGTTTCGGTTTGCAGTTTAACGGGAACTATTGAACTGATGCCCCTTCCAACGGCCAAAATCGACAAGGACCCTCCAGTTCAAGAAATTCTCGCCTCAATAGCATCATCCTGGCCCTCAACACCTTCCTTTTGAGGTGCTGGCAGTCTTGACAGGCTACCCACATGCCATGGTCCACGCATGCCACTGCCCCCCCCAGTTCTGCCCAGCTTTCTCGTCTTCCAAGGCCCCCCCCCACCTGGGATCCAAACCTCCTCCCCTCGGGGATCGCCCTCGCTCCTTCCGAACTCGTCGCGCCAGCCCCTCGTCGTCTCCGGTGGAACGGCGGCAGGCCTTTCCTGGACAAGCCATGGTCGCTGTGTCCAGGCCATTCGGGGCCGTTCGGGGCCGTTCGGCCATGCGCGGGGGTGGTGGATGTGGGACCCACCCGTTTGGGACCAGCGACCGGACGCGGAGGACCGACCGGACCGGACGGCGACTCAAGAGATTCGTGTGGAAACAAGTCGTGACTCCTGCGAAGCTCGGAGAGGCGATGCTTGCCGATAGTCACTATTGTCTAGGGAAACTTGGAGGGTACGTCTTAGAAACCTCATAATCATATGAAGATGTGCGGGGAGGTGTTGTGTGGTTATCCACCGTTCTGAATACCTATCGGCCACAAAACATATATAATGAGAATGAGAAGAATCTCGATGTTCATCGATGTTCAGTGCAGGTCGCGAAAGCGTATGATGACTCTCACCAACCCCAAAACCGGAATGCATGTTCGGTGGGGGGTTCCCCTTTTTTCCCTGCTGTCCTTTGAAATCAGCTGCACGAAGGGAGCCCTCAACAACCTATCAGATTGGCACTCATCTGCTCTCGTTGTATTTTTTTAATCCGAGAGCCCAGTATTGGGCTCTCAGACTAAAAGAAAGAACACACTGACAGACGAATGACATCAACAGATGGGCAGTGGTTGAACCCGCAGGCGTCGAAGAAGCGGCCTTGTCGGAGACCTTGTCCTCCATGGCCAGCTCTCCTGAGGGCAACAAGGCCAGCGGATGCCAGGAAGGGCCTTCTTGGGGTGAGTGGGGTGGATATATAAGGAAGGACGCGGATGACCGAAAGACAAAAGCCTTGTGAACATGAGTGTTGTTTATTGTTTCGGGTAAGATAGAGCTGGGCTGGCAGTTGTATGCCATACCATGCCATGGGCCATGCGGCTATACCTGTGATGAGTAGTCTTGAAGATCACCACGGGCTTGTTGAAAAAAGAACTGCTGAGATTTCATGCCCCGTTCAGGATATGTTCCTGACACTCCTTGAAATAGTCATGGAAGTGGAGTTCACCACCTTTTGGTCTTCTGAAGATGGCCATCCATTTGGGGGCCATGCCATCCACGTAACAATGATGATTTCAGGGAGTGTAGATGGCACAACCATGTACAGACCCTTTGACCAATGATTTTCGATGACCCCCCTTTTTGGCTTTCCTGCCCAAGACCAGCTGAAGTACTTTTCTTTGCTCACATCTGCATAGGGGGATTCGGTCTCTTCAAGACCACACGCTCGGTCCCACCGAATTCCCGCTCGAACTGGGACTCCTCCAGGTCGCTGCTGGATTCCTCGTGGACGTGCGAAAGGAGAAGCCCAAGGTTTGGGTCGACCCTGCCGTGCAGCGTCCTAGCCTCAGGGATCGTGGCACGCGCAGGCACCTGTGCTTTGCGCGTGTGCAAAGAGAGATGGGGCGAGGGGGTGTGGCCATGGGATGGCTTTGATGGATGGCCTGACTTCGAACGCATTCTCATTTGAATTGTTGTTTGAGGTTCGGACCGGTATGGAATGGGAAATCCTCGGAAAGCGGGGCGTTTGTTTGGACCCGATAGCCGACGTTTCGTTCATGGTCAATGGTCCTCGATGTCCTTGGTCCGCCTGCAGAATGCATCAGAATGCCATTGATTGACATATCATATCGCATACACATATTCTCATGTGCCACCTTTAACACCTTTGCTGAACTCCAGGACGATGAATCTAGTTGGTATATGTTGGTATGCTGATCTTCCAAATTGGGATGGAGTTCAGCCGTCGATCTTTTGAAGACCAACCTTGCCCTTCCGACCATCGCATCTATTGCAGCGCATCTACCCCCGCATCTCTCGCCCATCCCACTGACCTTCCTCGCGAAAAGCGAAGAACAAACCAGAAGACGGTGGTCGCCTCCGAGGCTGTGTGCTGCAAGGGGGCCAGGGAGCCGCCACTTGGACCGAGCACGGAAGCCCCAGGGGGACCGCGGGTTCTCGAACCTGTGCCGAACGTGCCGAACGGTGCCGCATACGGTGCCGCATGGCGCAGAAGGGATCAAAGGGAGGAGGTTGGTTTTGTTGGTTTTCGGATTTGCTGGGGCATTTGTCATATTTGTCATGTCTGGTGTATGTGGATCATTCAGAAAGGAAGATGTTTGTATAGCTATGTAATTGGTCCCGGTGTGCCATCCAAATAGCGAAACCAGTTGCAGATTTTCCATCTTGAGTGTGCTTGTTCCTGTGGTGATGCTTCTTCCAGCGGGATGGTTCACATTCCACCACACCATTCAGACTTTTTTCCCCTCGGCTCCAGAGCTACAACATTTGATGCAGTATCTGCGGCTCCAGAGCTACAGATGATTTTGTGGAACAACTCGGAACCACCAATTCATTCAAACCACAGATGAAAGAACCATTTCAATGGTTTCAATGAATCATTTCGCGGAACAACCATGAACCTTCTGGTTGAAAGCAATTCATTCCCCAAACAGTGTGGTCACACTAGGGGTTCTTACGGTAGTTGTTAAGCACCGGTGCCTTTCTTTTTTTGATTTCCAACAACTTCTGGTGGTTCCGTGGGTCGCTTTGACCATACCCTGGCGAGGTGGGAGGTGACTAGAAACAGTGGATCCTCAAAGCAGTATAGGGCCCATGATAAAAACGTTTGGGAGGCTAAACTGTCAAGCCGGAAGTTCAGCATGTCATGGGTTGAACATCTCTCCTTTATGGCGACTTCGTTTCCAAACGGACCCCTCCAAAAGAAGAACACATCCCCATGATGCTCACAGGGGTGGTCTCTTTAGCATCCCTCAAGAAACCACCCCCCTGACAGTGGTTTCTTTTGGAGGGATGTCCAAGCGCTCTTAGACATCCCTCCGACATCGGTTCCGACACCACCCCCGCGGGCCCACGGCGTACAGCGGCTCGGCTCCGCCGTGGCTCGCTCGACCGGTGCGGCTCGAGGCGCAGAAGCTCCAAAGGCAAAGGTCCGGGTCTCTGTGGAGCCACGGCCGAGCGTCACGGGGAATTGGAGGTCTTTTGCCAGGCAGAAGTAAATGTGGTAGCCATAGTGTGATGTGAGTATAGCTATTGTGGTGGCCATTTTGCAATTTTAGGTCATGCCATAGCTGGAATTTTAGGTCTTTGGGCAGCCTGGGTACTTACCACAAGTGTTACGTGGAGCTTGTGTACATGACGAGGGAGTATTGCAGGTTGAGCATCCAAATCATCCAGAAGGTGTTTTTTAGTGTTTTCCCCCTGTGAAACTGCGTGATGGGTGCTTCGTGGGTTAGCATCATGAGGTTTTTTAGAGCTAGATGCCGTCTCGCGAGCCCTGTAAAGTCTGGGTTCACAAAACGGAACAGATTGGACCTGTGACTTTAAAGGAAAAAGGAGTTCTGAGCAAGCCAGATCTAGGGACACCATTCCAAGTAAAAACATATTATCACAATCATCATCAACGGTTACTGCTAATATACCCAAGCCAGATGTCAGATACGGATCCCCCAAAAGCGACGTCATTGGATCTGGGACATGGATGTGACGTGAGATTGGAGTGAGCCAAGCCGGGGCAGTGTCGAGATTGGACTAACAAAATAGCCTCGAATGACGTGATTTGACCTATAACCTCGAGTGTTTGCATGTGCCTATGGGAATCTCCCGGTGGCACCTTTGTCCATTCGTATTCCGGACAAACAGCTGATCTGAACTGCTCCTCCCTTTTGCGTGTGAGCACTTCTGAGGCAAAGGCAAGGGGCAGCGAGCCTGATTGCATCAGATTGGCCTATGTACAGTGCTGTGAATCCGATGATACTCCTCCTGACAACTTTCATGGGCCTGCTGGACTATTTCCGAAACAAATGAGAATAGAACGAAGGTTAAACATCACGACCAAAACACCTTCAAGGACAGCTTTTGCAAAGATCTTTGAATGCAAAACTTGAATGCTGAGCAAGGCCTGTGTTCTTTTTTCCCAAGAAATTGGATGTTGCCTGGAGGCTGTCAGCCATTTGCACCCCTCAATAAGAATCCATTCTCACACCACATGAAAGCTCCAATTTGTATGAAGTTGTCCAGAACCAGATCTATGTTCTTGAGTGGGTGTAGATTTTTCCTGATCACTGTACTGTGCGGCTACCCTGACTAGCTCCGAAGCCCAGATTGGCCCTGCCAATGCCATGTCAACACAACCACTTGGGCTTGTGCTGAGACTGCGGGCGCTTGGCGCTCGACGAAAAAGATCGCAAACGACCGGGTCGAGAGTCGAAGTTGCATGACGTTGCTTGCCGGGGGTGTGCGTTTGGACCGAAGGACCCTCTGAGCCTGTTTCTTGTGAGTCGCATTGAGCTGTTGGTCTCAGGTGCTTCCTGGTTTTAACTCATCACACTGCTGGGGTGACCAGATAGAGATGAGCGGCGGTGGTTTTCAGAGAACGTCGTGGGCTCATATTACTTTACAGACTTCATACCAGTGGCCAGTTCACAACGAGAAACTTCATCCAGGAATCCAGAAAAGGTTGCTTGCCTGGCTTGCCTTGCTTGCCTTTGAGATGTGTTTTGAGGAACCCGCAACTCATGAACTCATCCACCCAAGTGATATCCGACCATCTTTCAAGAGGCGCCCCAACTCCAACGCAGTTCGTCGTTCCGTTCCTCCCTTGCTCCACGCGTGCGGACTTCCCGACAGGACAACGAGCGCAAAGCGATCCAGATGGACGAGTGGGCGAAGGTGAGTGAGTCGAGCCGTTCGCCCTCGCCGGTGCTCCGCGACGGCGCGACCGCGAAGCGTAGAACGTCGCTCGCCGCTTCGCAGGGGGTTGGGTTCCACGGGTCCACCGGACGAGACGGGAGTAGCGCGGGAGTGGTGTGGAGCACGGTATCTGTCGAGGGGAAGACCAGAGTCAGATACCGTGCTCCTACTCACTGAGGGTACCTTGAGCTCTTCCCTCAGAGCGCGGTATGCTCTATCTTCCCCGGTAGCTCTGGTCTTCCCCTCTGAAGACCAGAGTCAGATCTCCATCAATCTGAGTCGATTTCTGTTTACTCACTGCTACTCCACTGAAGGGAAGAATTTGACATTGAGAAAAAGGACAGTGGAGCAATCTCCTATAATATCCATCATATATATCATATCTCATCTATCTCCTACTCACTCCTACGCAAGTGGAGTCAGTTTACATTGGGAGGAGTGCCCGTCCAACAATCTTAGTATGTTAGGCGGTTTATAGCACTCGCGGTAGATCTTGGGTCATGAACACCACCAACATTCTCGGTCTTTGAGGACAAAGTGAGTGAACTCGACATGTTGACCCTTCTTGCAGATCTGGGGCATAGAAGGAATAACAATCTAGGTGTTGCATGGTGTTGCTCGATATGTCAGCATGACTTATGTTTTTTTCAGCAACTGCTGGTCCGAGCTCATGATATGCAGCAAACGAGTGGTGGTCCAAGTCTCTTCCCAGGTGGTGGTGGTTTCAGATATGGCTGTTGGCTGTGGGTCATAGCACCAAACCTATCATTTGGTTGACCTACCGGCGGAAGTCTGGAAGGTCAACCTACGTCCAGTGGACATGGCGACAGCCCGGGTTTTTCCAGATGGACATGACCCATCCCCATGTCGTGATGTGACAAACCTTTGCCTGGGATGATTGAAACCCACTGACTCATACCTTTCGTTGTTGTTTTCGTTGAAACCATCAACCAGCGACGACGTCGCATGTTCGATCAACCAGCGACGCCCTCGCTCCTTTGGGTTCAAGAACAGAGTCACGTGCCTCCATTGCCAGCAAGGCCAGATGTTGCCAGCAAATCTTCAGTGCGACGATCAGAGAGGGCTGTCGGAATCCACCAATGGATTTGCATTTTCTACCCTCCCTCCAACAATCATGGAAGCTGACCAAGACCCCTTAAAAAGGAGAAAATGGATCTTCCAAGGGTCTGCGTTCGACTTTTATGATTTCTTTTAGGGAGTGTAGGTCCTGTGAAATTGAAGTGAACATATCCCCATCAAAGCATTGTTTTCGACACTTAACTCCACCTAACCCACCATGATTGCTCGTCTCTTTTCCCTGGCAGGTATTTGAGTGTGCAAGGGTCAGGAGTGAACGAGGAGGAGGTCTCCCTGTTCCAATACACAACCCACCCTCCAATCCAGTCTGACACGAGTTTCCTTGAGCCTTCTCATGCACAAGGCCCCCGAATGGGCCTCTTACTTACACCGGTTCAACCCCGCCAGATGTAACCACTGTTTTGAGTTGCTAGCCCCGCCAGGCCGCAGAAGTAGCTCGACACAGGATGGGCTACTACGAGCAGAGTCCTGGCGTAGACTCAGACGGGAAGTCGCTTCTCGAAACAGCTGCGGTTTCGGTGGTCCGCCAGTGGAAGCTGCAGTCATTTGGACCGGAAGATATAGAGCTTGAAAAGATACAAGAATCCGGTCCAAACTAGTCATACCCTCATACAATTGGCAACAAGATCTGGAGTTTGACTAGTTCAACACTTGGCAACTATAGTGATACTCTCGGACTCTTCCTGATCCTATCTCCTTGAGGATGACTGTCATTTCAAAACCTGTTTGTGGAAAGAATTACAGAATCAGATGGACGCTTCAATGAATTGGTCTAAGGCAACATCTACCATCCTTTTTTGGGGGCTTCATCTACATGTCCCATTCTTTCCTGTAGGTGTTCCCTGACACCTTTCCCTTCAACCACTGACCGGTCAATTCAGAAAAGGATGATGCCCTTCACCTTCCCTGTCCGTCCTTCCCCAGGAACGTCCAAATCTTGAACGATGTCTTGGTCAAGGCCGCAGAGGCGCGTCCAGCATCATCTCACCCACCTCCGCACCTCCCCACGAGCGTCTGTCAGACCGAGCGGTTGTGTGTGTGTGTGTTTTGATTGTTTATTTGTTTTGTCGCTCGAGACATGCCCGGAAAAAAAATAGAACATCGATCAACAAGTCGAAAAGATCCTCAACATACTCCAATTTTGCCTCCTTGAAGTCCAACTCGAAAGCATGCAAGGAACGGCGCCATGCGACGCGCGGAAAGGCGTTGTTGCTGTTCTCTTTATTTTTTTGGTTGGCACGTGGAAGTGCCAATGCACACTGGAAGGCCAGTCTTTTTGAGGAACGTGTCTTGACTCCAACCAGCCCCACCCGGGCCTCCGCTTCGGCTCCAGTAGCACGGGGCAGGTGAGGGCACCGCCTTCAACCCGTCAGGCTCACGAGGCGGAGCTGGATGCGGAGATCGCACGGCTGGACGCCCTCAAGGAGACGCGGAACAACTGAGACGGCCGTGAGATGGGGAGGAAATAAGAAAGAGATCATGTTGGATAATGTTGGATCCACCCGAATCCACCCTCAGCATCATCCAGTGTTGCTGGTAGTAGGATGTGCCATGACATACCATGATTGATAGACCCACCCAGTAATGTATAGACCCCCCCCCGTACGTCCATTCCCATTATACATTATCGGCTGGCGCAGGGGCTGGCGCAGCGGTTGTCGCAGGGGCTGTGGCTAAGTGAGATTGATTAGTAAAAAGGGATTCCCTGCGGGTTTGTCCAAACTTACCTGTAACAATCGGTCAACAATGATCACATATGATCACTTATTTCTCATGTTGGATAATGTTGGATCCACCCTCAGCATCATCCATTGTTGCTGGCAATAGGATATACCATGATATACCACTGTTGCTGGGACGAGAAAGAGAGATTATAGTTATTATAGTTGCCCCAGCTCAACAAATGGGAGGCCCTCTTAAAAAACTTTATCTTGGGTCTGTATAATGTCAAATGATGTCAAATGTTTGTGACGGATTTGGAGCTGCTTGGAGATCCCCAAATAGATCCAAACATAAGGGCAACTTCTGCATGAACTGCATGAACGGTATGTGTGAAAATTGCGAGGAAGAAACTCAAGGAGAAGTAAGGATGGTTTCCCTACAGACTGGCATGAAACGCAGAATTCAGAATTCAGTGTGCCAATTAGCCTCTGCCAAGTGAAAAAGGCGGCTCAGTCCAAAGATGGCACAGAGGTCAAAGAGGAATCCCGTAGACTTAGACTGGGCTGTTCAAAGGTGACTCTTCGAGGTAGCTTTGAGATATATTATCATGATGGACTTAAAAAATGTTTCTCCTGTGATATCGCAGATGGTCGTAGCTGTGATCGTTTGTTTCCCTTTCTCGTTTGAGATCAACATCACCGATCAGGAGGATGACTTGGAGGAGCTGCGGAGGAAGCGGTTGGAAAAGATGAAGTCCAACCACGCCGTGCTCAGCTCAGTGGGTTTGGGCCCTCTGGGCATGGCTGGGGGGCACCTACTAGGCACCTGTACTAAGCGAAACCTAAGCTGCCACCCTCGCTGCTTGGCTGTGCAAGTATGGTCTGAAAAGGGTCAGAATTTCTGGAAGTATGGTGAGTGTTCGCTAGTCTTGACGATGGGCGGCTTCTTTCAGAATCAGTCCGCTTGCCTCTCTATCAGGATCACTCGTTTCGTTTTTCGATCTCGAAGACCTGACGGGGTAGGCGATGCAGGGGATGTAGCAGGAAGATCTAGCTGCGTAGCAGCTGGGAACCGGATGTATCCACTACCAGCAAAAGCCCCTTCAGCTTCCAGCGTGATGTGATGAGACGTGCCAGGATAAGATGAAGAAATTGGCATCAGGGCACGGCGAATACACGATGATTGATGAGAAGGAGCTGTGCATCCACTCTGATGTGCGTTCAATTGTTGTTCTTCCGGTGCTTTGACTGGGACATTTTCAGGCAAGTAATAAGTTATAAGATGTTATAAGTAATACTAACGTCCGAACCCCCGTTCCGTGGTGGCAGAGAGCTATGATGTTTCTTCGAATTTCCGGTCGTCCTCAGGGTGTTTTCGTGCCTCATAGAACCGAGACTGCCGTGACGGGAAGAATGATGCACTTGAGAATGCCTACCTATGCCCAGATGTTGTCAAAGTACCTAGGTACTTGAGGGTATTTGAAGGTACAGTTGAAGGTTGTTGGAGAGAAAAGTGGCAGTTGCTTCTGGCTCGATCCCGGTCCCTCCTCGGTCCGCGGGCGTGGCCGTTTGGAGGACTTTTTTGACGTGGCCAAGAAGAGCGAACGAATGGTGCGCCTCTCAGGGCATGGCTTTGGCCTCTGGTGATGGGAAAGGGTTAGTTAGTGTTTCTTTTGGTTTGAGGGGGCAGACAGAAGGGAGAAGGCCCCTGGTAACGAACTGATGTTTGATGGGAACGGATTGGAACAACACGGGGAGGAGGTGAAGAATGGTGACAAGCACTACGCTATCGGAAAGTAACATGGACCCGGGTCGAATGGCACCCTGAGTCTGACTGTTTTCCTTTAGCTGCACCAGTGGTGTTCAGGGTCCATGTTAGTTTTCAGCGGGGTACATGATCATTTGTAGCTTGATGGTGGCACTGACCTCCGTTCAAACAACGTGCAACTGCCTGCCTTGGGAGCACTAATGTAGACTGTCAACTTAATAGACGAGAACCCCATATGAAAAGATATGGAAAGGCACAATCCAAATGGGTCTTGTTTACTTTATGTGTCTTTGGTGGTTTGGCCAACCAACCCAGTGACACACTCACTTGAGAACGAACCAACGCAACAACACACCCACTTGAAAACCAACCAACCGACAAAAAGAATCTGCGATGTGAAACACATTGAGTTCTATTATTTTTGCATTGCGTTCAAAGAGAAAACTTGGACTTGCTGCCTGTGGGTGTTTGAGAGAATCAGCGGATAAACCAAGATGGCAGCCTAACCAGCAGGATGGTGGCCTGACCTCCCTCCAAGGGTAGAAAAGAGACGGACGTCAAAAAACGGGGAGAAAGCTGCCAAGCTGGTCGGAATGTCACGCGTGGAGTGTGACATCACATGTCATTTGTCATCTCATTCATGAAGAGCTTCATTCGGGTCCCATGGTTTGAAGCTAAGGCACCAGCCAAAGTCCCAAGGTGAGTGGTTTGAATATGCATGCAAAGAGAGATGGAACATACAAGAAAGACTGGCTGTGGGTATGGCCAAATCAGTAGGAGATGGGTTTTGAGATGTTTTTTGAATACTTTTCATCTCTGAGCAGCATGTTTTCCCAGGAATGAATCGATCGCAGCAAACATGTTGACACCTTCGGTGCATGAGGCCGCCGAAGAGTTTGCGATCCCATGGAGAGGGTTAAACGCATTATGGTTTTATCTCCCCGGGCCCAATAAAAACAACCAAATGCACCGGAAATCATATTTTACAGGCATACCGAGCTCCAGAGGCATGCCCGGGTGCAGCAGCCAAAAGGATGCCGCGAGAATGACTCTCGAAGCAGGTGTGGCACTAATTCGAGCGGGCTGCTCCGTGCACATGCGAAGCATGCGGCGGCCACTTCTGGGCCTGTTCTTGTTGGCTTTGCCACTGGCCTATGTGCCAGCATGGTGGAGAAATGGATGGCCCAGAGGCAGAGTGGGGAGTTTGGCGGAGGCCGAGTTATTGTCGCAGCTGGCTGCCGTCCTCATGCCGTCTGAAGAGATTGGAGAGCTTTTCCGAAGCTTTCGGGCACCGCGAGGGTGGGGCGGGCACGCCTTGCAGCCCGATTTGGCAGCTTATGGCGTTCTCAGAGACAGGAACGCCGCGCTGTTTGTGGAATATGATGGGTTTTGGAGGCATGGGGAAAGGGAAGGCATTGCAAGGGATCGAAAGAAGAATGCAGCATTATTGGCTTCTGCACCGGAGGGATCAGTCATTGTCCGAATAACCCACACCTTGCACAAACCTCTTTTGCAAGAAGGTGTTCTTTGGGTTGGAGTGGATACCTGGCGTCAAGGAGAAGAGCAAGCACTAGCAAAGGTCTTGCAAAGCGCCCTTTCACAGATGGCAACCGGGCTCCAACAGGTAATGCGACCGAGTGTGTTGCAACAGATCCGGCTGCAGATGCTGAGCGATCAATGGACTTTTTCAGAGGACAGCCAGAGATTTGTAATGAAAGCTGCAGCTTTGTTGGGAAGGAACTCAAGTGAAGAGATTGCAAGCTATTTTGCTAGTGAAGGCTTCAGCGCACAAGACATCCAGTTGATGGAGATGGCTTCTAAGTCGTATGGCCAATGCATTCATGGGACCCTGAAACCAAGAATACAGTGGCTTTTGGGGCTGGGGCTGAAAAAGAGAGAAGTTGCAAAGGCAGTGGCAGGTTTGCCGCAAATTCTTGGATACAGCATTGAGCAGAATTTGAAGCCCACTGCGGAGTGGCTGCTGGACTTGGGGCTCAGCA